>JARHVA010005527.1:175000-567500 GCA_037957365.1 Torreya grandis | reverse complement strand
TACATGGGATAAACCCTACTTGTCTATTTTCATGAGATCATTCATGTGGAAAAATAATTAAAGGAGATCATACTTATTATTCTAATCCTTTTAGGCCTTTTCCCCTTTATAGGACATGCTAGTGGCCTCCCCTATGAAGTCCTCTATGACTATAATCTTTATGCCTCTTATCACCATCATGTGCTTATTCTATCCAATGATGAAGTCCTAATCCATTTTGGAATCATGCTTGGTAATTTTCACCATTAAATCTTTGAGACACACCCCCCCCCCCCCGCCACCATAACTTTTTCCATACCTTCTTCTATCCCATCACCTCAAAACATGAGATAGGCTTTAACTGCTCTCTATCTCACCCCATTAGGATAGTGACAATAAAGCCAAGACAAATGGATAGATAGTTATAAATAGGATGGGTTTATAATATATCAAATAGGCTTGGGATACCCTTAGACTTCATCTTTTGGTAATTAAAACACCTAGTTTCTTTATAATGGTGTTCATCATTTCTTAATTCCATTTCTTTATACAAAGATTTCATGCATGTGATGGCATGATAATCCATTTACCCTATTCTACTTTCATTTCATATGTCCATTAGGACATTATTAGGGACATGGCCTCCTTCATGATAGATAATAATAAAAAAAATTACTTCCTTTAGGAATCATCATTTTTAACCAATTTTGAGAGATAATTATAGTGGCAAAATCCCTTTATCTCCATCTTGTTTTGAGATTTGATTTGGAATCAACGTAAACAAAATATTAATGAATTGAGTTTCTCAAAAATAAAATTTATTATCAATTTATAATAATTTAAATTTATCAGTATAATAATAAAATATATTTTATCACAAGGTTATCCATTTTTATCAAGGTAATTTTAAAGATGATTTACATATAATTTTTGTAAGACAATTTTGAGTAGATTATTTCAGTTTGAAATGTTACACAAATATATAGTTTTATTCATAATATAAATATTATTATTCCTAAAACACAAAACATTTATCCTATAAATATGTTCGTACCACTATAAAAATTTACCTATCTTATTAAATTTTAAAATAAGGGTGTTTCTATACATGATTCATCCAACTTGGAGTTCATGTGTTTTGTAGCACTTTGAAGCATCATTGGTAGTGAAACTTTGTTTAAGTGCATTATTTCCATATTTTAAGATAAATTTAATGGATAGATGATATTATATTATCCATAAACTATTTTTATTAACTTAGGTCAAATTTTGAGCTATAAACTCTTTTAACTATCTTAGGCTATAGTTGCACCTTGTTAGGCAAAAAGGGTCATTTTAGAGATTGAATTGGAACACAATTTTTGAGTAAGGATTATTTTTCATGCTCAAAATAATAAGTATATATTTTTTTACTTACCATATATTTGTATTCCCTTGTAACTCTTATTTGTTCCTATATATACATTGGTACATTAGTGGTCATGGTGTTACCTGAAATGGGTAACTACATTATCTTAGTCATGTCCCTAATCAATGAAATCTAGTTGACTTAGATTTAGAGATAAAATTAGTTATATAATAGGTTAAATATGATATCCATGACTCTTTATGTGAAGGTATCACCGTATATATGTAGACAATTTGGGGAGTTGGCATGGCCATAGTAAACTAACCCTAAGGAAAATCTTCTAGTATGATCATTACAACTAACTAATTTTATGTATTATTTGATAATTTAATTAAATAAATAACCCTTAGATAACTTTTTCTATCATGAATTAGAATAATATATAAGTGTATCCTTTTAGTTATAGCTATGTGGTATGCTTGAATGAATAGTTTTTACTTAGTAGTGACCCTCCCTGATTATTTTGTAATTAAACTTGTTTTCTCACTTTTAAACATGGTAATTATTAAATACCCACTCAATATATAGTTATACTGTGAGTATCATAATCCATGGATTATTAAGTCTTTACTTTGTTAGATCAATATAATGTAAGATCCTTATCACTTTTGAATTATTATTACTTTTAAGTAACAATAGAAAAAAATCATCCCTTAATTTAAACCCAGTCATTATATCTTTGATGCAAGTTCCCTTAAGTCATAGATCAAAATCATGCAATCCATGTTTAAGGAAAAGTAACTTCCAATTCATTATTTCCAAGTAATTATGCTTTAATAACTACCTCTATAAGGGTTTTAGTGAAATTACATATAAAACACATAGTACATTTTTGGAAACCCTTAGATATATTCAACAAATATGAAAATAATTTAGTATATTATAACCTTATATTGGAGAAATTTATTTAATACTTTCATATGAATAAAACACAATCTAATTTGTAAGAACAAAATTATAACCCTTCACAACCATACTATCTACATTTCACACCAATTATATGCATCCAAGTACAACATATAACATAGTAATAATGAATTGGAATGCATTGTGGAGGCTTATCGAGGTGAAAATTATAATGTCATTATTTACCAATACCTAATTATGTTTATCGTCAAAATGGATAAGAATTTGTTTAAAAATCAAATGGATAATGAGGAGAAGGGGGTTCCCAAGGGCCTAGAGAAGGAGTTAGCCAACTCTAAGGGCATCTCCAAAATAGAGTCTGAAGATTCCAAGAAAATAAATTCTAAAATTCTAAGGAACAAGGAGATAAAGGACTCTAATAGGGTTAAAAGGAAGCTTATAGTGTTATATGATTAATATTAGCCTTCCCCAACCAATTTTGAAGTGAAATCCATTAGGCCTTGCAATTAATAGGTGAGGATGGAGAGGTTATAGATTTGAATGCTCCTTAAAGTCTTGAAGAACTGAATGGGTGTCTAAAAGGGTCCAATATTCAAAGAGAGGAATGTATTATCTATAACCTCATATAAAATCTAAATACCCTTAAGGGGAGACTAACAAGCTAGGTGAAGGATCTTAGATAAATTAGAAAAGACATGAAAGCGATCATGAAGTCATTCTAGCTAGAACTAGTGTGGTAAACATGGGAGGAGAAGGTTGGGAAAATTCATTCAATATGCTTAAACCTAAGCTTGAAAGGGTTCTAAAAGAGGAGCATGAGGTTCTTAAAAAGTGAGAAGTTTGGGCTAAGCATAAGGGGGTGTTGAATAATAAAAAGACTAAAGTGGATGAATCTAAGGTGTCCCATCATAACAATCTATAGGAGGCCAACACAAAGGATAATTTCAATACAAATAAGGGAAACATGAGGATGAAGGAAGGTGGAAAAAAGGAGAACTGAGCTAGCACATTAAGGACCAATAAGACTAAAGGCATGAGTTCATTATCTTATTATTTGGTAGATTTTTTTTATGTTATTTACTATTCTAAGTCTTATACTATTTTTACTTGATTCTTGCTAGGTTTTGTGTGGGTTGAGGGTGGATTTTTGTAGGCTCCCTTGTGGGATGCCAATTATGGTTGTTCCTTTGTGGGTGTTTTTTTTTTTTACTTATTATGGTACAATATGTAATGGCTATGGGATGTTCTAAAACCCATTTTTTTACTAGTATCTAAAAAAATAGTAATAATTCCATTTAAATTTTAATCTATATGACTTATTAAGTATAAAGCTAATAAATATATAAATCTAATTAAGTAGTTGTATATGTTTTTAAACCCTAATTTCCATAGATAAATCATCACAATGAAGTTAAACATTAGGTATACAAGTAGTTACATGAATTTACAAAACCCAAGTTTTAATAACAAAACCTTGCAAGATTAATTTTAACAATACTAAAAACATTATTATTGATAAAAAATATATAAAATGAACTAGTCAAGATTATACTTTTTCAATGTTTATACCCTTATGAATGTTATGTTTCCAACTAAATCATTTATATGGTTTTAAATAAAACATCTAGGCTAGTTATAGACTAAAAATGGTGACATATTCTAATAGAACATTAAGTTATCTGTTATCCAATCCCTATATTAGACCCTTATAAAATTGCATCCATAACCTTTGCCATAATTGTAAAATATCACCTTACACGCATGGAAATATGATATTACAATGATATCATGCATTTCTATGTAAAATTTAATGGTTTTGATTAGTTAGGGTTTCTCCCATTTTTTTTCCACTCACTACCATGATTATAGAATGAAAACATAACAAAATAATATAGACATTGAGTTTCTAAACCTTAACCTTTCTAGGTTATATTTCATTTAATTAATGTAATAAAAATATCAAATTATAGTTAAAAACTAGCTTCCACCATAATATAAAAAACATTAATGTGTGGTAGTTAGTTTTTAAATCATTGAAAAGAGGGTCAAGGTTTCCTCACCCATTCATTAATATCATAATTTTTTTGACATGATACCAAAGTTACCACAAGGTAAATAAACATTAAAAAAAATAAAGCTTCATTAAAAAGCAAAACATAAAAAATAGAAATTCATACCAACATCTCTCAAAAATAAAATACCTTTAAATTTCTAAAATAAAGTGATTGAAACTCTCCCATAAAACACCTATATATAAAAAACATTATTTTGTAGCTAAATCACAACAAATTTTATAGCCACTAAACCAAGTTGTCTTCCACAACAAAAAAATAGGCCTTCCACAATGAATAGGGAAAAAAAAATGAGAGTGATGTAAAACCATTCATATAAATCCCAATAAGCCTATTCAATTATAAATATAATAACAAAGTCTTCCTAGAAATTTAGAAAATAATACAAACTCTTTTCCATTTCTAAAAACCAGATCTTCTAGAACAAAGATAAAAATTTCTCATATAGAAAGGGAGAGTGATATAAAACCATCCATATTAAGCCCAATATTGTTTTCCAAATTAGAAAGATAATAACAAAGTCTTTATTAAAATCTTAAAAAATAGTCATACTAAAACATTTGCATCAAGTAACTAGATCATTTACCACCCTTAACTAAAAACTTATACAACCATTGCTAATAAATTTCATAGCCACTAATCACATCCATAGAAAAAAGAGTCTCTACAATAACCACATATATCTCTAGCAGTTGATACAATAACATCTAAATTTATACTAGTAATTTCCAAATCCAAATAAAGAGCTAAATAGATATATCTTTTCACAAACAACAAAATAACATTGTCAAGGAGAAATGGAAAACATACATAAATAAATGAATTATTTAACCAAAATAACCTTAAAAATAAATTAATACATTTAAAAAGGATGAATAAGTAACCCAACATCAAAGAAACCTAGATCCAACATAATGCAATCTTCAACAATAACTTATGTGGCCTAATAAAGAGTGAACATTTCAACTTAAATTTATGAAAAATGTAATATTTAGCCTTGAAAACATCCTAAATGAGAAAATTCTATTTTAATTCCTGATGAATCATTCATAACCATAATTTTTTTATGATCTACACAAAATGTAAACTATATCGACTTCATTCTAATCTAAACGCATTTATGTATCCAGACTATATTCCCATACAAAAAATAACATCTAAAATTAATAACAAATAATGATCCATAAATGGTTTAGAAATATAAATTACATACAAAGATCCTCTACCATAAAAATTTCCAAACCCTCATAGATATCTCAACCTATAACAGTAGTAGCTAGAGATCCCAAATAAAGCATAACTTAGGAAATACATAAAGAGAAAAAATATTAAGTAACTTAAATAAAATATAGGTTTGCACAATCTTAAAATGAAATATAAATAAACATTCCATAATAATTATATTTACATATAATAGTTTCATTAAAGAAGGTAAAAAAAAGGTAAGCATAAGAGGATATTTCAATACTATAGTAGATCTAGTAAGTTTTGATTTATAACATTGAAAACTAAAAAGAAAATAAAGGTAAATCATTCCTTACTAAATAAAAATAAGCAAGGGTTTGATATCACATAAAAATTAATCAACAAACTTAAATAAAAAATCCATTAAATGGACCCATATCCAATCAATATCCAAATATAAAATAAACATCTATTCTTGATTAACTAAAAAATGTGAAACGTGGTGTCAAAAACATGTCAGATGAGCTAGAAATTTAAATTCCTTTCAATTACATCACTCTTAACCATGAAAACTATCTATACCTACATGAAATATTATCTATATTTATTTTATTTAGATCCATAACCACATATTTATTTACAAACTCTTCCACCTAGTAAACTAACATTTTAAAATTTAATAGCATAAAAACTTCAAACCTTCACATGGTAATAGTTGGGATAAACCTAACATGGCCAAATTTATAAGATACATATGGTAGTCTGGTTTGAAATAAATGGAAATAATAGAAACACAACATTCATATACATAATTTCCATTAACACAAATAAGGTAAGCCATAACAACATTGAATAAATTATATCCATCGCTTCCATGATTAGGTAAGGCCCAAAAGTAGAAGGGAATAAAAGTAGAGGTGGAGGAAATTAAATATAAGGATACATATTTAGTATAAAACCTATTAAAAACCTAAATAAATGAATTTGATGACCAAATTATGAGAAAAATAATATAAAACTAATGTAAAAGGTTTTTGGGTGGGTATTGCATCTAATTGTAACAAAACTCCTATCTATTTCAAGATTAGGTGAATCTTAATAAACATTTATGGAAATTGGTGTTTAATGATATAAACACATAATTTTGGTATTATAAAATTTAAAATATTATATTAGACCAATTATCAATGCACATGAGTTTTGCATACACAATTCACTCTTGCTCGCATTCTTTCCCAACCATTTACTATTTATGACCTTGGCATTCCACATTTTTCATCATTCACATGCATGATATTAATAATCTATGCCTAAATGTTATATCATCATGAGCATATTTTTATTGTCTAAAATATCATTATTTTCTCCTTACTTATATCCATCCTAGTTTAACCAAATATCTATTTTTTAAATTTAAACACTTCCTTTAGGTCAACCAATACATTTTTTAGGTCAATTAAAAGTCAAATTACCCAAATAATTAGTTATATATACATGAATATCATGAGGTATTATTCACTTAGTTACAACTTAATTGGTCACAAATTTAAAAACCACTTGCACATTAAGAAATACATTTAAACATAATTAAGGGGCTACCCTACATCATCAAAATTTGAAAACCCCTCAAAGGAAAAATCATTAATCCAAGCATAAATACTATTACAAAATCAAAATCATAAGTTGTCAAGTATCAAAACACACACATGTTTCATACATTTTATCTTTTCGATATTGAGCACAAACACAACTAGGTGGGAGAGCTACATGTAGTTTTAAACCTTTTCAAAGTATTAAAACATAGACAATGATAAACCACTCAATAGGGGGTGGTTTATTATTGAGGAATACAAATATGGATCTCTGCATAGGACCAATCCTCTAAAATTTCATAGAAAACACATCCACTGGTAGGAATAATGATTTTTCATGAAAAAATTGGTAATTTTCATAGTGAAAATTATGGAATAAATTATATATATCAAGTTACCAAAAGTGTTTGATCTTTACTAGATCCATCTAGGTATAGTCTAATAATCAACTTCTTGATTTGAGTGACCACAAATCCATTTAAAGGAATTTATGACAACTCTACACTATCACATACTAGAATAGAGTAGAAACAAAGTAAGTAACATATCATCTTTGTCATTTATATTTATATTATGTGTAATAAATTAATAAATCTACCTTTGCATTTAGAGATGAGTAATTTATACATATATTATACAATTTAAATAATTCTTATATTTTGGGTTATACTTCTAATCTAAAATAAGATAAATCATTTTGGTGAACCGTTCATTCTTCAAGTGTGGAAAATCCTAGGTTTATCTTCAGGTTTCATCTACCTTATTAGGGTTTTATATTTATATATTAGGTTTTAAAATATGATTTTTTTCCTCCTTATCATGTAGTCATAATGTACAACATAATTTATGTATATTCTAATAAATTATATGATTACTTTATTAGGCATTATATATTTGATGATGAATATCGATGAAAATTAACTAAATATCTTAAAATGAATTCACACCCACTTGATGCATTATTACATGTAACTAGAGATGAAATAAAATAAATTGTTTAGGTTGTCACATATAAAGAATAACTTTATGATCCATTAAATGAAAATAATATAATTTCTAGAGGTATTGACTCTAAAATAGGTATTCACAACACAATACCTAATCCTTCCATTTATGTGCATACACATATGGCTACACATGTGACTCTAAATCATAGTGTGGGGTATACATAAATTTTTCCTTGTATATTTTGATATCCCTACATAAAATACTATGGTTCCTCCTAAGATGTTTACTTACATGATGTCACCCATGTTTCCTTAATTTTATATGTCTAATTATCAAATACTTTGCAAATGATGATTGATATTCAAACTAAGGTTTTAATATTAGAATTAGGTTATTCAAGAGTGGGCCATTAGAATAATTACTATTCATTAATACATATTACATTTTCCATATGTATTCTATATTAACCCTTACCTATCATATTTTTGGCACCTAATCTTACATTATATGATGGTAAAAGTGATTTGAAATAGAATGTTCGATCCTTTTACACAACATGTTTGGACTATGCATTCAATAATTATTATTTTTTAAGATTTTTCTACAAAGTCTTAAGGAATATGACTTGTGATAATTGTATGTCAACTAATTTCAATCATTACATGAATTTAATTCTTCATTCACTTAGTTATTAGTACACATTTTAATTGACATTAATGAAAAGATGTCTTATGATAAAATTATAAAACATAATAAAATACATAATGAAACTATTAGTGCTCCTACATGATTTTTTACATGACCACAGTATCTAAGATGAAAAATCCTATGGATTATAATGAATTATAGGGCATATTAAATAGAATATTTCTTGATTCACTATATGATTCCATTTTATTAAAATGGTTTATAATTTTAAATGACTTGTTCCACATGGGTAAAGACCAGAAAATTAAGCTCCTTACATTAGAAATAAATAAATTTTTGGTATAAGTTTATAACATTAAATTATGGTGAAATTTTTTAAATTAAATAAAACTTAAAGACAATATAAAATGATACTAATAATTAGGAAAAATTATTAGTTAATGGAGTGTTACAACCTGTTAATCAAATTTTCTTATCAACTCCTCAAAGGAGGTAGTTGTTACAATTAGCTAAGCCTCCTTATAAGACATTATTTAATACACTTGTGTTAAATATAATATCTTTCCCTCCATTAAAATAGGTTTATATTAACAGTGAACTATATAAGTCTCCATGTGGAATCATCTCTCTAATCCATTAGCCCATAAGCTTTGAACTTGAATCGATGATTCTAAGATGCTAGGACACTTGGATTGTAACACATGGAAGCATATGGATAACCCACTCACCCACTCTCCTAAATTATTTATAAATCCATTATCATTTTATTAAAATTTAAATAAAATATATTAAGTATTAAAATACTTTTTAATAGGCCACAGACCATTAGGAGATTTACATGTGGCATCAAGAAACCTTTAGAATAAATGGTTAAGAACTATTGAGAAAAAATGTGATATGTGGCATAGGGAGATTCACCATATGGAATTTTGAAAGGGATCAAGAGTAATTTGGCACAATTTGGTTGAACTAGATTCCTACTAAAACTAACAACCTAAAAATTCAATGAAACACTGTTAGGGGGCCATAAAATTTAAGCTCATCGCCTCCTAAAGATATCATTGGGGAAAATCATAAAATGGATAAGTTTAGAGACACTTCTTTGAATAAAAATAGAGATGATATGATATCTAAACTCACTTATACTCAAGGCATAAAACTTCCCTTTTGGCTTATAAGTGACCATGGATAATCGTTTAAGTCCTAGGATTGATCAACTAAATATTGAAAAGGTTGTGAGTGATCCAAAAGCCTTGAATGAAACTCAAATGTTTCTCTTCCATGATAAGTTAAAATGGTCAACATTTTGGTGACCTCTACAAATTTTCTTGCCTACTAAGAAAAAGACCATCTAACTTAAATTTTTCATTGGGTATGGAGTCATGAAAATCATCACCAAATCTGATATGAACATGATAAACACTATTGTAACTTGCTCATGCAAATCTAAAATTTAACAATGCATCCTCAAAGTAACAAAAATAATTGTACAAGATTGCTTAGGGGATTGAAAACTACTACAACTACCAGATGAACATATGCATAACAATAATTGGAGGAAATTAAAAACTAACATTACTATGTATAATATGAGATTACCTCCAATACACCTAGATTGAAGCAAAATCCTCTCAGGTCCTCCCATGTGGTGAAAAATATGAGGAAAGAGTTATTTTTTGAGTGAAATTATGATTGGATCAACTCCTTTCCTACTTGTCAAGCTCTTTGTCTTGTCTACAAATGGATCAATTGAATAAAACATATATCTAATATTGATAAACTCTTATTATGGTTCAATAGTAATAAATATTTCCAATGTAACCACATTATGATTCATAAGAACAACTACAACATCAACCTCTAATAGCTCACTAGAACATTGCTTTTGGATTTCTCTGACATCTTGAGATATGTCATCTTTATTGCCAACTACTACAAGTTGTTGAAGATATTTAAGGAGCTCCAAACACTACTCTCTAGCTTCTTCAAGGTCTATTTAAAATATGATTTGATCAACATCTTATTAAACATGTCTTATAACTTTGGAAACCACTTAATAAATGTCTTCACAATGAGATGTAGGCCTATAAATATCCTCAATGTCTTGAATGAGCTCAAGTTATTATTTCCACTCTTCATCAAAAGATTTGTTATCCTCACTTGTAACTTCTTGAGGTTTAATAGGAATCACTACATCTTATTTTATATCTTTAATTATCTCATGTCTATGGAAGTAACCTTGTGCAACCATTATTACAATCTCACTAGCTATTGCCATGTCATATTGAACTTGTTCATGATAAACTTCTTGAGGCTCACCTGCACCTTAAATTTGATTTTACTCCCCAAGGAATAAAACATGATCTTATTCCATGTCAAATTTAATCTCATTTTACTAAAAAAACTCTTTATCATCCTCTCTTGACAAATTTTCATCTTCACCTAGATGTTCTTCTTTTGATTTCCATACAATGGGTCCTTCAAAAAGGGAGATGATGGAAGTGTAAGATATTCCTTTTGGTAGCATAAGAACATAATAGATTATGGGATGATAGTAAATGGGTTTTGGGGTTGAATAGGAATTGATAATGATTTGATATTTGGAATCAATAGTTACATTTAAGAAATTTTTGGAAAGAGGGAAATAAAATTGTGTTAGGGATGTTTTATTCTTCTTTTTCCACTACAAAATCAACCTCTCACATTTTGATATGCCTTGATCTTCATGGATAATTCAACTTGAGTATTAGATAAGGGGATTAAGGAACTTGTAAATCTACTTGAATGAGGAACTTGAGGAAGAATGGGGGGAGTTTTCATAAGCATAGGCTCTTTCACAGGATTGGGAGACCTAAAACTTAGAATATTGAATCTAGTCAATTCATTTGAATGACCTTGTCTAAAACTAGGAATATGAGGGTTTTCTTTTTTCTAAATTAGGATTTTTGATTCAATTCTTGGTAATCTCATGGGTTGTATTTTATCCATTATATTCTCATTATATCTCTTCAATAAGTGTACTTCTTGTTGATGTATATAGGCTTGATATGCAAGCTCTTCTTAATGCATATTATATTCCCCTTCCCTATCACTACCTATGCATTATCTCTTAAATTCAAGTCTTATCTCTTACATAATTCTTTTAGGTTGATTGGAATGAACATGATTTTATTACAGATTATTCAAAACATGAGTAGGGGTGGGAAGGGGTTAATATCATAAGAATACTAATATCTTGTTGGTCCAAGGCTACGTTAGGTGAATCCATAAATATTTTAATCTTGATATGAAGTATATGAATGTACAAAAGATGCATTTTCATAAAATAGAAGATTGAAATACATATTTTATGCTTTTTAGGTATATAGACTGTTGAAAATAGTTGTATATAACTTAGAGTCACTAGATGTTGAGTATTTGAGTAATGTCTCTACTATAAATTACTTAAAACCACATCAATATTTTGAACTATGGTCCCATTGTTCATGATTAAAACTATTACCAAATTTTAGTTGCACCCTTAGGGAATGTCTTTGAACTTCCTCACCTAATTTACATAATGATATCACTTCCAAGTTATGGGTATCCTATAATGGAAGTAAACCTCTAGAGAGGGTTGGTTCCCTTTATGAATCACCTTGATCCTGACCTAAACTACTTCTTGACAATGAAATGATAGAGGGATTATTTTTTTTCTATGACTAACTATGGGGTGATGCAACTAAATTTAATACCTCCACTTATTTAAACACACATATAAAGAGATTAAAGATCACTCACACATACACAAATCATAACTAATTAATGAATCTTGGGCATAAGTGTTTTTTAGAAAGGATCTAACTTATAAGATTACCTAGAATGATGACTACTTGTCTTAAGAAGCTCAAATATCATTCATCACAACTATGAATTTCAAAAACTCTCAGAGACACAAATTAAAACCTACAAAAGATATATTTTGATGCATAAAGGTGCATAAAATTAGACATAAATCAAGGATAGGATTTAATTATCACAAGCTTATATCAAAAAATCATTAATGACATACAATAACCAACATATGATAAGGTAAAATCAATTTATTTATTTGTCAAGAAGGTGTTTATAAGTCTAAAATTTGATAGGACTAATATAAAACCAACTAGAGGTCTTAATTACCTATAAATAACCAATATATATAATGAAAGGAGCCTTCATGAGGGAATCACATGTAAGCTTATTAGCAATGTCCTTACTAAGTCTAAAAAATGAAACATAACTAAAGTTTAACTTTAACTCACATATTATTCACTTCTCCAATATTATATGATGAAAATACACTTAATATTCACCAACTCCATTGATATTGCATTATGAAACTCCACCTCATGAGAGGAATATAAGTCTTTGTTCAACTGTAATTCTTCTCCTTGATTTTTACATAGAGGGAAGAGATGATATTCTTGAGGTCTTCTTTTGAATAGTAATTATGATGGTGCATTGATAATACACAACTTAATCTCCTCTTTCCACTCAACAAGTTAGAGCCAAGCTTATAATAACCCCACTGGGTTTTACCATAGTAGAATAATTTTTTTCTTAAATTAATTACACGTGTTCATCTAAAAAATTTCACCATGAGAAATCTAAGTAATATTTAACTAAATGTATGATATTATTAACCCCATAATGTTTATAGATAATATATTTTGATAATGATCACCATGAAAATGATATAATAGTTCATGAATAATGTTGAATAAATAATATAGACTACATCTATTTCATTAAAGTAATAATACAATTTCAGCCATGGCTAATACAACATTATAGCCACTACTGTAGAAGTATAATGAATAAATATTATAGTTTCATCAATAATAAAGTCTCAATATATTATAATATAATGATACAATGTTTTATAGAGCATGAGTTCTCCATGAACTCAAGTATCTATCTATAATCTCAAGTGTAGTCTCTAGTGTAGTACTGATGCGGGGATGGAGAGAATCATCCAAGTGCTTTTCCACACCAACCATGGACCATTGATCTCCCACAAAATGTCCCAATAAGTAAATTCCCCTCTCTTCATGGATGAGTAGAGAATGACAGTGTGGGAATCTAGAGTGACAAACTAGAACCCATTCATTCTAAGATAACTAATGCATGATGTGTAATGTTGATCAAATTTGACTTTTAGGTCATATTAGGGAATCCCTAGGTAAAAAACTAAGGTTTACATTTTTTATATGGATATAATATCTTTTCAAGATTTTTTTAATAGGTTAATCTATGTCAATTAATGGTATATGGGCTTTGGTCAATTAGTTTTTGTCTTTCTATCATTTTTAGGTCATTTGAGGGGTCAAAAAGGTGCATTTAATTCTTTATATGGGTTTATTGGGAAATGTGATAGTTTAAAATTGAGTTTTCATGTCTCGTGTGTAATTATAATTCTTAGATAACTAAAATAATAAAAATATGGTAGGTTGTTCAAAGAAAAGGCAGTTTTCTTGTCCGAAACGGAGAAAATTACACTTGTATGGCCTCCTTAGGAAGTGTTCCACTTAGAAAATGTTAAAATGTGACTCTTAAGATTCTCCAAGCTTAGTTACACATTTTTATTGATCTGGAGATGTCATTTCTTGATAAAAACTATTCTACTCCTTGTTCTTCCTTTTTGGCAAATATACGTGACCTTCAGGTTTGTACTTGGTATGACCAATATAAAGAGTTTCAATTAGAATTATTTTGGGAGGTTTTTTTTAAAATCATATAAATTAATTTTAATATAAATAATTTTGATAATGATTAATTGTGCTTTATGAACCATTCATTTGATGTTGACTATGTAAATCTACCTATCAATTTGTTCACCCTTCAAGTTTTTCCTTGGTTTTAATAACTATATACAATATGGATGCTAATATTTTTTTTAGAGCATGTTAAATTCATTTTAAAAATATTCCCATAATTCATTCCATGTTTCATAAGTTTTTTATATGCTAATCATCTCAATTTATATGTAGTTATAATTTTCTACATTGATGGGTAGGTTTCCATTGTTTTCTAAATTTATAGGATTTTCAGTGGCTCCAAGAGATTATGATGGTTTAATTTTAATTATTAAAATGTGATCTGATTTTATCCCTTCATATTTGAATCCACTACATCAGGCTTGGGTCAAGTGATTCAATTTTAAATTTTCTATAGTCAATTCTTTCTTCATCCTTACAATCATGATCACCATGTGTGTAGAACATGTGTAGTGTGTTCATGTAGTTGTATTTGAGATTTAAAGAATTTTTTTTATTTGTTTAGAAACAATAAAAAAACAAATTATATATTTAAAATAGCACAAAATGTTTAAGATAACAATCATGTGCAACTTATGTTCTCATTCTACCATTACTACTCACTTAAAGGTGCTTTGAAGGAGGTTTTCACATTGAGAAGAAGGTTATGAGGTCAGTTTAAAATGATTTGAAGTATTTAAAATGTATTTAGAGTTATGAAATATATTCTCCCCTTCCTCAAGATATCATACCTTGCTCATTACCTATCACCCTACCTCACTACATCTATCTTAAAAGATAGTCTACCTGTAGGTGATGGTAGAGAATAAGAAACTCCTTATGAAGTGGTAAAAATCTCATGTGGAGTGAGATTGATAAAGAGAATTATGAAACTAACTTGAAAGGATAAGAAGCTAAGTTCAAGGACACTTGCCCTAAAAAAGGAAAAAAAGAGGCCTGAGACCTTTTTACCAAAGCCATATAATGAGTCTACCAACACTTTGGTGAATTTTTGTGACTTTATTTTGGATCCCTATCAAGTTTTAAGGGATAATGACTAGTGGAGGAGGATATTATCAATTTCTAAAATGGCCTTTAAAAACCTGAATTCTCTCAATGTTATCTTTAGTCCTAAGTTCTAAAAGGACCTTCCTTCATCCAAATTGAAAAATAAAACTATGCCTTAATGATGACTGATTTAAAAAAATTCAAAATTACATGTTTGTTACATAATATCCTAAAGATGGAATTTATTGTTTTTTTTCCTTCTTAGATAATTCTTAGTTCATACACATACCCAAATGTATCTACAACCAACATTTAGTGACTGAGACAAACAATGACTTAAGTGTGGGTTTTTCTAGGGTGTTTCAACCATTTAAGGAAAATTAAGGAAATAAAAGATGTTATCACACATTTTTGTGCCCTATATGTTTTAAGAGGAATCTTCAAATAACATGACTAGGTGCCCATTTAAGGGGAGAAGTCACCTACAGGCAGGGGTTACTTTGAGGGATAAAACTCAGTTTGGGGTTTCAAGGCGCTTTCAAAAGAGGTTGGAGGGAGATTAATATGTTAATAAAAATAATGATCACTTTCATGAGGATATTTATGACCTCAATGATACTATCAATAATGTAATTCAAGAAAACTTATATCTCATAGGGCTCTAATGCAACCTACAACCAGGTCAAAAATGGATAAAGGCAATGTACTGAGAAATGGGGTGTGAAAATTATCAAGGCATAAAAATGATCTCAAATGATTAAATAAAGTATCAAATGAACCTTGTGAGAATAAAAACGTTTTAAAATTTGTCCTCAAGGTCAAACCATTTTAGAATACTCCTACAAATGCATGTCTAAGCTAGACACTGTCAGTAAAGGTAAAGTATATAGTTTGAGAGCTCAAGGTGTATGAGGGGTATAGGAGAAAGCATAGTAATATGAATTTATTTTAGATATATAAAAATTGTTTATATAATCCATATATGACTATATCATGTGAAAATATTTAGAGAAAAGACTCCAATATTACAACATATAGTCCACTTTAGAAACCTTGCACAATCTGCACTCCAAGAGGTCTATCTTGGAAATTAAAGAAGTTTAAGGGTATAGAAAAATAGAAAAAGGTCCAAGTTTGGTAAAAAAAAATTATATGAGTTGTGGAAGCTCCTAAAAAAATTATTTAGTATGATAAAATAGGGTAAGTGCCCCCTATTTTGTCTCAAATAAGGGGCACTTCCTCATACACAAACCCTTGCCATCTTGAGGAGTAGAACTAAAAAGATGAACTAAAAGATTGGAGGAAATTGTATGAATGTTTTATAAGTTTTAATAAACATAAATAAACATGAGAAACTAGTAATGAGGTGGTGAAACCAAACATGGTGGTTTGGACATCTAAGGTTACAATTAGACCTATTGAGGCAAAGGTATGTCATGAGGTCAAACAAAAGGTCACCTTCATTTTTGGATTTATGTGGGATTCCCAATCCATTATAAAAAAAAATTAGGAACATATAATTTTTTTTTAATAATATAAAATTTTATAAGAATCCATAAGGAACCATTTTGGGGCTTAACCAACATAGACCTACTAGGCAAGGTCTAGACCTAGTGGCCAAATGAAGAGCTAATCACATTTATGGAATGATATTTTAATTTAAATATGATGGAGTATGTTTTTTATGATAATATATATTTTTTAAATAATTTATATATCATAGAGGTTGAAAATATGTTATTTTTAGTCTAAAACCCACTGAGACATGCAAAAAAGAGGGAAGCAAGCTCGATAAGATAAATTTTGGATCTCATATATTATTGGAGGGTATGCATGGGATAAAAATGAGTTAAAATCAGTTATAGGATGTCCCTATAAATTTATTTATGGACTTTTTATAAAACTTCAATGTCCCATATTTATGAACAATCTTTAAGACCAAAAAGAGGTCTAAAACCCTACTAAACCCTCAACAAGGACCAATTTGTGAAAATAGAATTGGAGATGAAATATAGTGAGATATTTGGATAATAATAACTATTTTAACTTTTAAATTACACCTTAAATGTACTTCACATGCTAGATAGATGTATGGAATTTTATGGATCAGGTGCAAAATAGGCTCATTTTGACCATTTTTTATTTGTTTTTAGGTTCTAGAAGGAGTCAAGAGATGAATTTTTTTTGGTAAATATTAGGAATTATACTAAATTATTATGTATATATTATTATTGTAGAAAAATTATAAGTTTTAAAACTATCTGCTTCATCTCAACTAGCCAAATTTGGCATATTAGATAAGCTAGTGAAGAAGATAGAAAACTTTGAGTGAGCTAATTTCAAGGTGTGCCTAATGATTATAGGGACATGGAGGTTATTTAAAAATTTAATTAACATAATATTATTTATTTTAATGTATAAATAATGTACTTTTGGAAGCCAAGTGTGTAGGGTGCATGAAGGGAGTTCCTTTTAGACTGTAGATGATGATTGCTCCTTTCTAGTTGTTTATAGAAGACCAATTATGTAATTGATTCATGGAGAGGAATTTATGATGTTTGTAACCTGAATTAAAATAATAAACCATTTTACTCATCATTTATGGGATGTTTAAATAGGACTAATCATGAAGGCACTTTTCTTAAAGCTAGTTGAGGAGATTTCTTCCCACTTTTCATGAAGTTTATGACTTGAATTGACACTTTTATCTTATAACCTTGCATGTTTCATCACATTTCATCTCAAAATTAAAAATTAAATCCTTTTATCAGATTTAAATATTTCCTTGTGATCCTTTGATTCCTCTTATTCTCTCTCTTTCATAAGTTCTATAAGAATGAGCCATTTTGGCATTGTTTGGATGCTCCACCTAAGTATGGTGAATCCCTACTCATTTTTATACCTTTTGATAATTAAAATTAATAATTTTTACCTCTTATATGATTTTTAATAGTGTTATTTACTTTAATTTTTAATTTTCTTAGTGAAGACTATGGATTCCTTAGCAAGTTGTCACATTCTCTCACCTATTTGTAGCTTCTAATTGAAGGGAATGTGATGTGTAATAAGATATGTCAAAGTTTAAGTGAGTTATTATATTAATTAGCAAAATTTAAGGCCTCTTATATATTTATCTTAGCTTTTCATATTCATCCATAAGCCTACAATGTAACATTGATACAAGAAGACATAGATTAAAGAGTGTATGTTTAGTTGTCCTTTGATTTCAAGTGTAATATGCATATGGTTGGATGTTATAATTAGATTTGGTGTATCACCTCCCTTATATTAGTTTTATTTTAGTTATCATTCTAAATTTTCACCCCCAAAATTTAGTACTAGTAGCAATCTAAAGTCATACATCAAGGGATCTAGTGTTATCTAGAGATTCACCTCATTCTTTAGGCTACCCACAAGCCTAGAGGTGATTCCACTATGACAAGTGGATGAGGAGAGATATTGATCTCCTAAAAGGGTGAAATTACAAGTGACCATAGTTTTATCACACCAAGTGGGACTCTTGTTCCAAGAGATTGATATATTTTTGGTGTTGTCTCTCAATACTCAGCCTTTAGAGGCATCTATCAAGGCATCAATGGTAACTCAAAAGATATCTCAACTAGTCAATCAGCCCAAGTTATCATTTAAATATTTATGTTAAGATGTGTCCTTTGTTTTCTTGATTTTAATGAATATCTATGGCTAACTTTGGTTTTGATTTATTATTTACACAAGTTGGTAAGACATTTCAAGCTTGCGCCATTCCCTATCAATATGAAAAATTCATTGGTCAATCTTGTCATGACCCTTACTAGAAATAATATGAATTTCATAATCTCAAATATGACCCTTGTTATCCCATTCATGAATTATATAAATCCTATAACCAACTTTCTCAATGTCATTCTCCTAGTCAACCGAGCCACTCCTTGAGCCAATCGATTTCCACCTTCAAGAAGACACTCTTAGGATATGAGAGATATATGTTGGAGCTTGATATGATTATGGGATGTGTACAAAATATTATTAATCATTCCATCCATTAAGTGAGAAATTAATTAGATCTAGTAATAAAAGGAGTGGATAAATATTGAGAGAGCCAATTAGTAAAGGCTCACAAGTGAGATTCTACATGTAATTGGCTTGACTACATCCTTGGAAGATAAACTTAGAATTCATGAAAGGCAACCTCACCAAACCTAATAGCCTTCATATCCACATCCCCAAGATTATTATCAGCCATACATGAGACCTACTCATGAGCCAAGTCAAGTCTATCAAAGTCATCCTTTTCCCATTAAATTGGTGGAGAGAGTTGAAGAGAGAAATCTTGTGTTTGAGGAAAATCTTGATAGGAAAATTGATTTGGCTAAAATGCATATACATCCGTCCATTTTGGTAGAAAAAGAAGAGGATTTAAAACCCTCATTCCCATCTCACATTAAATTCCCACAACTTAAAACATATATTTTTAATCCTAACATCTGAAGTTAGAGTAATATAGTGGAATCATGGGGAAAGGAGGAGAAAGGTTTTGATAAATAGTGTGAAATTGAGAAGACATCTACTCCTAATGTCCTAAGTTGGAGAAAGATATTAGATTCATGGGAAAAGAAAGAGGATAGACACATTTTCCAAGAGTATGAGGTGGAGGATAGAGTTAATTTTTTTCAACCTCCTCCCACCCTTCCTCAAGAATATTCTTGTGTTCCTTAGCAACCCTCATGCACTCATTATCCTCATGATGATTCCTATGAGCTTCAAGAGAAAATTTTCCAATAGAAATTAGCCAAGAAATTTGAGGAGATAGAGACAAAGATGAAGATAATAATTCAAGGTGTGATGGAAGGTTTAGAAAAAAGAGGAGATCATATTAATAAAAACATCCCATATCCCCTCCCTCAAAAGATTCCTAAAGATCCTCATACCTTACATCATCAATATGATTTGGAGTTCTATGTGCCACCTCCACCAACTAGTTCATCTTGTCCTTACCCCATTACCATTTTCCTTGATGGACCTATGGTATGGGAACCAATGGAGGATAATTTTGTTTATAAATAAAGATAAATCTTTCTTAAAGAAACCCTATCTCCTTGGCAGCTTCATTGGGATAAGTCACATCATTTCAAGATGCCTAGTCTCAGCATCACCATGAAAGAGGTTGAATATCCTTCAACCATTGACAAAATAGATTAGATTATGATAGATGATGTTTAATTGGAAATACCTTAAGAGGTATTAAGTGATGAAGATAAGGTAATTCTCTGTGTTGAATCTCTTTGCTTGGTTGATGATAAAGAATGTTTTCATTGTGTTGAAGAACCTATCTTTATAGAGGCAAATGAAGAGGGACATGCTCAATTAATGGACAATAAATAAGACCTCATGAGTTTTTATGAGGATAAAAACAACATAGGGACTAACTCATAAGATTTTTCCTCCATATTTGAAGTGAAATGTGCTATCAAGAAGGGATAACACTTTCAAACCATCCCTCAAGAAGTAGTAGTCTTGAGAGAGTCTCATGAGATAAAAATAAAGGAATTATCACTTCAAGATGATCTAATTAAAGATGAAGAAAAGGTGATTTCTTATGTGGATATTTCATATTGGGTTTATGGGGAAGGATTCCTTCTTTTTGCCAAAGAGGAAGAAATGATCATTAACTCTTTTTTAACTTTGCAAGATACCATGGATAGGTAAGGACAAGTTCTTAATAAGATTTCAAATGAATTGTTTGAATTAATTGAAATAAACTATACGCCTCTTCAAGTTGGATATGATCTAATCAAAAATGAAGAATGCAACATTGATACCTAAGTAATTATATAAGGGGAAGGCAATCTTTCAAATCTATGCTTTTAAGAAGCATACACATTCCATGATGACATGTTTGAAGTCATAAAAAATGGGATACCATCCTCTCAACCATTTGGGATAAACACATCAACTCTTGAAAGATGGATTAATCTCCTATTGGCCTTAATCTTCTAATGAACATTTAACTACTCTTAAAACCTTGCCTATTAAGGATATACAAGTTGATCATGAGATGAAGAGTAAGCAATAATATGAATTATGTGAACATGTTCAAGAGTAGTATATCTATGTTGGATACTTGTTTAAGCATGGTATAATTGAGATCAGATTAAGTGAAGTGCCAAGGAAGAGGTTTGATCCAAAAATCATTCAATCCAAAGAGAAACATGTTTAGCACTATGTTTCATCTCACCATAAGGATGTTTTAAGAAGTTTTCCATTTAATCTAGGGAAGGAGTTATGTTTAATTTCTAGTTGTGAATAATAGGTTGTTTCCTAATTCCCCTAAGTGATTAGATCATATGTATGTGTCTTGTGTGTTTTCCTTCTTTGTTGTGTATGTCTTTTTATTTGTGTGGTTGCGGTAGCCATTAGTTGTCTTGTCTTGGTCAATTTTATGGCCAATGGCCAAAGGTTTTATTGTTTTTCTCAATCCTTAGATGACTCTATAAATCTAATGGATAGATAAGGCTACTAGTCTAGTTAGTATAGCAGGCATATTACCCTTATGAGTAACCAATTTGTTGACCAAATTTGACTTTTAGGTCAAATTGGGGCACCCATAGGCAAAAACCTAATTTTTATGTGGTTTATAGGGGTCTAATATATTTTCATGAGGTTTTTCATAGGTTAATTGATTCAATTAATGTTATATGGGCTTTGGTTAATTATTTTTTATGTCCTTATACCATTTTTGGGTCATTTGATGGGTCAAAAAGGTGCATTTAATGATTTATATGGGTTTTTTGGGAAATGTGCAAGTTTCAAAACATTATTTCATGTCCCATGTGCCATTATAAGTCTTAGATAATTGAAACTACTAAAAATATGGTAGGTTGTTCAGAGAGAATGTAGTTTTCTTGGCAAAAAATGAGAAAATGGCACTTGTACAGCCTCTTTGGAAAGTGTACCACTTGTAAAATGTTTAAATGTGACTCTTTAGCTTCCCTAATCTCAGTTACCTATATTTTTTATTTTTATATTTCATTTCTTTCTCAAAACCATTCTACAGCCTTTTCTTCCTTATTGGCAAACAAGTGACCTTCATGTTTGTACTTGGTACAACCAGTAGAAAGAGTTTTAGGAAAAATGATTTTGGGAGGTTTTTTACATTCTAAGACATTCATTTTCATATAAATAATTTTGAGAATGAAAAAATATGATTTATGAACCATTCATTTGAATTTGACTGTGCAAATATGCCTATGAATCTGTGCACCCTTTAGGTTTTTCCTTGGTTTGAAGAATTCCATACAATCTAGATGCTAATATTTATTCTAGATAATGTTGACTTAATTATACAATGATCCACAAAATTGATCCATAATCCCCTTTTTAACACTTCAAGTTAATTTTTAGATTATAATGGATACTAAATAATGGCTTTAAATAAATGATCAAAACTAATTTAAAGTGTTTAAAAATTGGATTAAAATTGAATATGAATATATATCTATTCATTCCTTCCAATTAAACCATAAAATTATAGTTATGAATTTAATTTATTTATATTATTTTTTGTTTTTTATTAAAACTTTCATCCACATTTGAATAATTGAATCAAATGTATGAAAATAATGGAATTGTAAATAATTGAAACACAAACACCAAAATTATTAATAGAGTTCACCCGATCTAGGCTATGTCTTGGGTCTTGATCAAAGGTGGAAACAATAAATTATTTATGAAAATTTTATTTATATATCACCTTATCCATAGTATGGGGTATCAATTTGTAAATAAATCTTTTGAAACCACTAGCTCTGGCTCTAACAACTAACTCTGGCTCTAGCTCTTAGCTCTCAACTCTAGCTCTTGGCTCTCAAATATTGGCTCTAGTTATTAGCTCTAATTAGAGGTTTTAAACCTTATAATGAATTTAAATTAACCTATGACCCCTTTATATACTTTTCATGGGTCCACTTTTTTTTATTTGGATGATTATCCATAATCTTATTTTAATAAATTTCATAATTATCCCATACCTAGTTTTTATGGGATTTTAAATTATCCATCACATTTTAAAAATATGGGGTGATAATTATTCCCCAATATATGATGTAATATTTTTATCCCCAAATATTAAATACTTGGGTCAAATGATATTTCCATGTCACTTTATTACCATGTCATCATTTTGACCATAACTTTGACTGGTCATAACTTTCACATACGAACTCCATTTTTCAAACCATAAAATGTGATAGAAATATTATGAAAAGATATCCATCATGGAACTAGATTTTAAATATTCCATGATGATAATTTTTTATATTTTTACCATATTTGACCACTTTTTGATTAGCTTTTATTAGAACTTTGACCAATTACACAAGGAACATACGAGTTCTATTTTCAAAGTTCCACATACTGTTGAAAAGATATTGATGGGATATTTATAATGTTAAAGGAATTAGTATGATCTAGTAACTTTTTACAAATTGACCTCTAAATCAACAATTGGTTTCATTCTTCATAAGGTTTTTATATGCTAATCATGTCAATTTGTAGGAAGCTTCAATTTTTTGTGTTGATGGGCAGGTTTCCATTATTTTCTAGAATTCTAGGATTTATTAGTGGCTCCAAGAGTTTGTGATGGTTTAATTTTAATTATTCCAATGTTATACAATTATATCCCCTCATATTTTAATCCACTACATTAGTCTTGGGTTAAGTTATTTAGTCTTAACTTTTTTACAGTCAATTCTTTGCTCATCCTTATAGTCATGATGACCATATGTGTAGAACATGTGTAGTGTGTTCATGAAGTTATATTTAGAATTTAAAAAGGTTGGTATGTGTTTAAAAATAAGAAAAAATAGGTTATATCTTTCAAATATCACAAAAATTTTAAGATATAAGTCATCTACAACTTATGTTCTCCATTTGCCATTAATACTTACCTATAGGTAATTTAAAGGAGGTTTCCGCATTGAAAACAAGGTTATGAGGCTAGTTTAAAATTATTTAAAGTATGGAAATTTTATTAATAGGTGTGAAATATATTCTTCCCTTCATCAAAATCTCATATCTTTCTCATTACCTATCACCCTACCTCACTACCTATATCTTAAAAGATAGTTTGCCTATAAGTGTTGGTAGAGAACAAGAAACTCCTTATGAAGTGGTAAAACAAGTGTTTGAACCTTATTGAGGTCATGGTAGCATCATATAATCATTACATATATTATGTGGAGTGATAAATTGATCAATATAATTATGAAACTAACTTGAAAGGATAAGAAGTTGATTTCAAGGATACTTACCCTAAAAAGACAAAATAGAGATCTGAGACCTTTCTAACAAAGCCATATAATTAGTCTACCAACACTTTGGTGCATTATAGTGAGTTTGTTTTGGATAAATATCATAATAAAATATCCCTATAAAGTTGGAAGGAATAATGACAAGTTGAGGAGGATGTTTTCAAGGTCTAAAATGGCCCTAAAAATATTGAATTCTCTCAATGTTATCTACAGTCCTAAGTCCAAAAAGGACCTTCCTTCATCCAAATTGCAAAATAAAACTATGCCTTAATGAGGAATGATTTAAAATGTTTAAAAATGACATGTTTGGTATATAATATCCTAAATAGGGTATAAATTTTGTTTTTTATTCTTAGATCATTCTTAGTTTGTACACAGGACTAAATGCATCTACAACCAACATTAAATGATTGAGACAAAGAGTGACTTAAGTGTGGGGATTTTTATGGTGTTTAAACCATTCAAGGAAAATTAAGCTAATAAAAGGTGTTATAAAATAAATGTGTGACCTCAATGTTTCAAAACGAATTTTCAAACATGACCAGGTGCCCATTTAAGGGGAAAAGTCACCTATAGGTAGGGGTTACTGTGAGGGAGAAAACTCAGTTTTAGGTTTCAAGGTGCTTGCATAAGAAGTTGGATGGAGGCTAATATGTTAAGATAAATAATGATCACTTTCATGAGTATCATGATGACCTTAATTATACTATCAATAATTTAAATAAATCACACTCAGATCTTATAGGGATCTAATACAACCTACAACTAGGTCAAGAATAGATACAGGTAATATATTGAGAAATGAGGTGTGAAAGGTGTCAAGGCATAAAAATGATCTCAAATTATATATGAAAGTATAAAATTCACTTGTATATAAGGAATAAGTTTTAAACTTTGACCTCATGGTCAAACCATTATAGAATACACCTATAGATGACTATCTAAGCCAAACATAGTCAGTAAAGGGAAAACACACAGTATGAGAGCTCAAGGTGTATGAGGAGTATAGTTGAAAGCTTGGTAAGATGAATGTATTTTATATATATCCACTATGTTTATAGAATCCATATATGATCTTGTCATGTTAAAATAGGTAGAGAAAGGAATCTAATATTGTAATATAAAATCCACTTTACAAACCTTACACAATCTGCACTCCAAGAGGTTTGTCCTAAAAATTGAGGAGGTTTGAGTGTCTTAACACTGGACCAAGGGTCAAAATTTGGTACACAACATGTATATTAGTTGGGTAAGATCCTCAATAACTTATTTAGTTTGAGTAAATAGGGGAAGTTCCCCCTATTTATCTCAGACATGGGGCACTTCCTCATACACAAACCCTTGCAGTCTCAAGGAATATGACTAAAAAGATGAACCCAAAACTAATAGGACCTTATGTTAGGGTTGTAAAAGTTTTAATATACCTATAAAAACATGGTAAACCAATCGTTAGATGGTGAAACCAAATAGGGTGGTGTAGACATCTAAGGTTGTAGTTAGACCTATTGAGGCAAAGTTATGCCTTGAGGTCAAACAAAAGTCCACCTTCATTTTTACATATAAGTGGACTTAAAAATACATTTTAAAATGTTTTTTTAAAATTTTTAACGTTTTAAAGCATTTAAAATTTTATAATAAGCCATGAAGAACCATTTTAGGGCTTAACCAACTTAGACCAACTAGGCAAGGTCTAGATGTAATGGCCAAATGATGAGCCAATCACATTAATGGTATGAGATATGCATTTAAACATGATATTGTATGTTTTTTAGGCTAATATATAGGTGTTAAATCTTTTATATAGTAGATAAGTTTTAAATAGGTCATTTTTTATCCTAAAACCCACTCAGATATGTATAAAAGAGGGAAGCAAGCTCGATAGGACAACTTTTGGAGCTCACATCTTCTTGGAGGGTCTACATGGGATAAAAATGAGATTATAGTAGTTATATTAGGTCACTAAAAAATTATTTATTTAATTTTTTTGAAACTCTAGTGTCCCATTTTTATGAATAATCCTTAAGACCAAAAAAAGGTCTAAAACCCTACTAAACCCTTAGCCAGGACCAGTTTGTGAATATAGAGTTGGAGATGAAATATAATGAGCTATTTGGACTATAATAACTATTTAAACTTGGAAAGGACTCCATCAAGATACTTCACATGCTAGCTAGATGTACATAATTGTATGGATGAGGTGCAAAACAAGCTCTTTTGACCATTTTTTATGTCTTGTAGGTTCTATAAGGAGTCAAGAGATGAAAAAAAGTTTTGGGTAAATAATAGGACATATAATAACTTATAATTTCAATATTATTCTTTAAAATAGTTTATAAGTGTGCAAACCATCTACTTCATCTCAGCCAATCAAATCTGGCATATTGGTCAAGTTAGTGAAGAAGATGGAAAACTTTAAGTGACCTCATTTTAAGGTGTGCCTAATGATTATAGGGACATGGAGGGTATTTAAAAATATAATTAACTTAATCCCATTTATTTTCATGGATAAATGATGACTATTTGGAATCTGAGTGTGTAGGGTTCATGAGAGGAGTTCTTTTTAGATTATACACAATAATTTCTCTTTTATAGTTATTTCTAAAATACTAGGTATGAAACCAATGAATGGAGATGAATTTATGATTTACATAACCTAATTTCCAATCATAAAACATGGTCCTCATCAATTATGGGACATTCAAACATACCTAATCAAGAAGGTAGTTTGCTTGAGCTAGGTGCAAAGTTTTCTTGCCACTTTTCATGAGGTTTGTGATTTGGATTAACACTTGTAGATATTTAACTTTCATGGTTCATCCCATACCATCTCCACATTAAAAATTAACTCTTTTTTATCATCTTTACAAGTGTCATTGTTATCCTTGGAATTCTTTTCTTCTCTCTCTTTCATAATTTCTATAAGAATGAACCATTTTGGCATTATTTAGATGCTCCACTTGAGTATGGTGAAGTCCTAATCATTTTTATAAATTTTTATCAATAAAATGAGTACTTTTTACCTCTTTCATGACTATTGATATTGTTTTTTACTTTAATGTTGAATTTGCTTAGTGAAGACTATCGATTCCTTCGCAAGTTATCACATTCTCTCACCTATTTGTAGCTTCTTCTTGTAGGGCATATGATGTGTTCCAAGGGATGAAAAGTTTTAGTGAGTTAATATATTCATTACTTTCATTAAAGGCCTATTTTCTAGTCTTCTTAGCTTTGCACATCCATCCATAACCCCATAATGTAACACTGATGCAAGAGGATATAGATTAGAGAGTGTATGTTTAGTTGTCCTTTAATTTCAAGCGTAATATGCATATAGTTGTATGTCATAAATAAATATGGTGTATCACCTCCCTTATATTATTTTTATTTCATTTATCCTTCTCCCTTTTCACCCCCCCATAGTTAGTAGTAGTTGCAATCTAAAGTGGTACATAAAGGGAGCTAGCCCTATCTAGAGATTCACCTCATTCCCTAGGTTTCTCACAAGAGTATAGGTGATTCCATTGTGACACTTTATTAAACAGAGATATTCATATCCTTAAAGGGTGAAAATCCAAGTGACAATTGTTTTGGAATTCTTGGTGGGACTCTTATTCTAAGAGATTGAGAGATTTTTTAGTGTTGTCTCTCAATAATTAGCCTTTGGATGCATCTATCAAAGCATTAGTGGAAACTCCAAAGATATATCAACTGGTCAATTATCCAATTTTATCTTTTGAATTTTTATGGTAACATGTTTTATTTGTTTTCTTTCTTTCAATAAGATCTATGGATGACTTTGGTGTTGATTTCTTGTTTACACAAGTTAGCGAGACATTTCAAGATAGTGCCATTACCTATCAATATGAACAAGTCCTTGGCCAATATTTTCATGACCCTTACCATCCCCAATATTAATTTCATCATCTCCAATATTATCTATGTTATCCCATTCATGAATTATATCATTCTTATAACCAGCCTTCTCAATGTCTTGTTACTAGTTAATCGAGCCACTCCTCAAGCCAACCCATTTACACCTTCAAGAAGACACTCTTGGGATATGAGAGATATATGTGGGATCTTGATACTCTTAAGGGATTTTTCTAAAATATTCCTAATCATTCCATATATCAAGTGACAAATGCATTAGAGCTAGTGAAAAAGGAATGGATACCTATTGAGAGAACCAATTGGTAAAGGTTCACAAGTGAGATGATAGATGTGAATGGTTTGATTGCATCTTTGGAAGATAAACTTATCATTCATGAAATTCAACCTCAACAAACCTATCAACCTTCATATCCACTTCCCCAAGTTTCTTATCAGCCATACATGACCCCTACTCATGAGCCAAATAAGGTCTACCAAAGTCATCATTTTCTCAATCAATTAGAGGATAGAATTGAAAAGAGAAATGTTGTGTTTGAGGTAAATATTGATAGGCAAATTGAGTTGTATAACATGAATATGCAGTAGTATATGTTGGTAGAAAATTAATATGATTTTAAACTCTTATTTCCCTCTCACATTTCATTCCCACCACTTCAAAAAGTGATTTATAATTTTAGCATCCCAATTTGGAGTAAGATATTGGAATGATGGGGAGAAAATGAGGATAAAGGTCTTGACCAAGAGTTTGAAATTGAGAAGACATCTAATCCTAATGTCCTAAGATAGAAAAATATAATAGATTCATGGGGAAAGAAAGAAGATAGAAACATTATCCAAGAGTGTGAGGTGGAGGATGGAGTTGATCTTTCAAAAGCTCTTCCCACCCTTCCTTAATAATATTCTTGTTTTCGTTGGTATCTCTCATGCACTCCTTATCCTCATGATGATTCATATGAGCTTCAAGATAAAATTTTCCAAGATAATTTGGCTAAGGAAATAGAGGAGATATATTCAAAGATGAAGATACTAAGTCAAGGTGTGATGGAATGTATATACCAAAGAGAATATCCTATGCCTAAACACATCCCATCTCCCCTCCCTCAAGATCTTCCCAAAGATCCTCCTACCTTGCATCCTCAATCTGATTTGGAGTTATATGTGCCACCTCCACCAAATAATTCATCTTGTCCTTACCACATCACCCTTTTCCTTGATGGACCTATGGTATGGTAACCAAAGGAGGATCAACTAGTCGATAAAGAAAGAGAAATATTGATTTAAAAAAAACTACCTCCATGGAAGCCTCATTAGGATAAGTCACATGATTTTAAGATGCCTAGTCTTAGCATCACCATGAATGAGGTTAAACATATTGTATCCATTAACAAAAGAGATCAGATTATGATAGATAAATTTCAATTTTAAAGCCCTTAAGAGGTCTTAAGTGATGAAGAGAAGGTAAGTCCTTATGTTGAATCTCTTTTCTTAGCTGATAATAAAGAATGTTTTCTTTGTGTTGAATAACCTATGTGGAGAGAGACAAATAAAGAGGAACATGCTCAATTCATGGATAATAAGTAAGACCTAATGAGTGTTTATGAGGAATAAATAACCATAGAGACTCCATTTTGTGAACAAAATGGAGATTCACAAGATTTTGCTTCTATATTTGATGTAGAATGTGTTATCAAGAAGGGAGAACACTTTCAAGCCATCCCTAAAGAAGTGTTAGTCTTGAGAGAGTTTCATGAAATCAAGATAGAGGATTTATCACTTGAATATGATCTAATCAAAGATAAATAAAAGGTGATTGCTTGTGTGGAGATTTCATATTGGGTTGATGAGGAAGGATGTCTTCCTTTTTCCAAAGAGGAAGAAATGATCATTAACTCTTTTCTAAATTTTTAATATACCATAGATAGGCAAGGACCAATTATTAATTAGCTCTCAGATGACTTGTTTGAAATCATTGATAAAAGCTATACTACTCTTCAAGGAGGCTATGAGCTAGTCAAAGATGGAGAAGGAAACATTGGTACTCAAGTAAGTATACAAAGGGAAGACAATATTTAAAATCTATCCTTTGAAGAAGCATACACATTTCATGATGACATTTTAAAGTCACAAAATGGGATATCATCCTCTCAAACATTTGGGAGAAACACATCAGCTCTTGAAAGATGGAAGAAGCTCTTAGTGGACTCAATATTCTAAGGAACATTTAACCACTCCTCTTAAAGCTATGCCTACTATGGATATACAAGTTGATCATGAGATTAAGAGTGGGAATTAGTATGAAGTATTTGAACATGTCCAAGAGTATTATATATACATTAGATTATTTTTTAAGGATGATATGATTGAGATCAAATCAAGTGAAGTGCTAAAGAAGAGGTCTGATCCACAAAGTATTCAATCCAAAGAGAAACATGTTTAGCACTATGTTTCATCTCACCATGAGGATGATTCAAGAAGTTTTAATTTTGACCTAGGGAAGGAGGTATGTTTATTTTATATTTGTGAATAATAGGTTGTTTCCAAACTCCCTTAAGTTCTTGGATCACATGTGTGTGTCTAGTGTGTTTGCCTTCTTTGTTGTGTGTGTCTTTTGCTTTGTATGGTTTAGGTAGCCATTAGTTGTCTTGTCTTGGTCAATTTTATGGTCAATGGTCAAATATTTTCATGTTTTTCTCAATCCTTAGATGACTCCATAAACCTAATGGACTAATCAAACTACTAGTTTAGTTAGTATAGTAGGAATACTATGCTTATGAGTCACCAATTTGTTGACCAAATTTGACTTTTAGGACAAATTGGGTCACCCCTAGGTAAAAACCTAAGGTTTACATGTTTTAGAGGGGTTTAATATGTTTTAATTAGTATTTTAATGGGTTAATGGATGTTAATTAAATTTATATGGGCTTTGGTCAATTAGTTTTAAGGTCTTTATATCATTTTTGGGTGATTTGAGGGGTCAAAAAGGTGTGTTTAATGCTTTATATAGATTGTTTTTGGAAATTTACAACTTTCAAAACATTATTCCATGTCCCATGTGTCATTATAAGTCTTATATAACTGACACTACTAAAAAGATGGTAGGTTATTTGGAGAAAAGGTAGTTTTCCTTGCAAAAAAGTAGAAAAGGGCACTTGTATAGCCTATTTGGGAAGTGTACCACTTGGAAAATGTTTAAATGTTACTCTTCATCTTCCCAAAGCTTAGTCCAATATTTGTTTTTATATGTAAATACCAATTCTTGATCAAAACCATTCTACTCCCTTTTCTTCCTTCTTGGCAAACAAGTGACCTTCTGGCTTGTACTTGGTACAACTTGTAGACAAAATTTCATGTAGAATTATTTTGGTAGATTTTTGTACACTCAGATACCATTTTCATAGCAATAATTTTAAAAATTATCAACTATGATTTCTAAACCATTCATTTTAAGTTGACTATGTAAATATGCCTATCAATTTGTTCACCCTTTAGTTTTTTCCTTGGTTTAAATAATTCCATTTAATATAGATGATAATATTTATTATAAATAATTTTGAATTAATTTTCTAATTCTGCCCAAACTTTTTTCATTTTTCATAATGTTTTGATATGTTAATCATCTCAATTTGTTGGAAGCTACAATTTTTTCTGTTAATGGGTAGGTTTCCATTATTTTCTAAATTTATAGAGTTTGTTAGTGGCTCCAAGATATTGTGATGGTTTACTTTTAGTTATTATAATGTGATATAATTATCTCCCTTCATGTTTTAATCCACTACATTAGGTTAGGGTTAAGTGATTAAGTCTTACCTTTTCTCCAGTTAATTCTTTGCTCATCCTTATAGTCATGATGACCATGTGTGTAGAACATGTGTAGTATATTCATGGAGTGGTATTTAAGATTTAAAGAGGTTAATATGTGTTTTTAAAAAATAAAAAATAGGTTATATCTTTCAAATAACACAAAAGGTTTAATATATTAGTCGTGTGCATCTTATGTTCTCAGTCTGCCATTACTACTCACCTATAAGTGTTTTGAAGGAGGTTTCCACTTTGAGAGGAAGGTTATGAGGCTAGTTTAAAATGATTTTAAATATGTAAAATGTATTTATTGGTATGAAACATATTATACCCTTCCTAAAGATCACATACCTTTCTCATTACCTATAACCCTACCTCACTGCTTGTATCTTGAAAGATAGTCTGCCTATAGGCGATGACAGAGAACATGAAACTCCTTATGAAGTGGTAAAACAAGTGTTTGACCCTTATTAAGGTCATGGTAGGATGATATAATAATTATAGATCTCATTTTGAGTGATATTTATCAAGTTAATTATGAAAAAAACTTGAAAGGGTACAAAGCTAAGTTCAAGGATACTTGCACTAAAAAAGGCAAAATAGAGGTCTGTGACCTTTTTACCAAAGGCATATAATGAGTCTACCAACACATTGGTTCATTATATTAACTTTATTTTGGATCCATATCATAAGAAGAAGTCCTTATAATTTTTTAATGGGTAATGAGTAGTGAAGGAGGATATTTTCAAGGTCTAAAATGGCCCTAAAAACACTAAATTTTGTTAATGTTATCTATAGTCCTGAGTCCAAAAAGCACCTTCCTTCATCCAAATTGAAAAATCAATATATGACTTCCTAAGGATTGATTTAAAATGTTTAAAAATGTCATTTTTGTTATATAATATCCTAAAAATGGATAGAATTTTATTTTTTTATTCTTAAATCATTCTTAGTTCATACACAGGCCTAAATGCATCTACAACCAACATTAATTGACTAAGACAAATAATGACTTAAGTGTGGGAATTCTGAGGGTGTTTCAACCAATCAAGGAAAATAAAGGTAAGTAAATGTGTTATAACACATTTTTTTACCTTAATGTTTCAATAATAATCTTCAAACAACATGACCACATTCCCATTTAAAAGGAGAAGTCACCTATAGTTAGGGGTTACTTTAAGGGAGAAAACTTAGTTTTGTGTTTCAATGTGCTTACAAAAGAGGTTAGAGGGAGAATAACATGTTAATAAAAATCATGATCACTTTAATGAGGATAATTATTACCTTTATGATATTAAAAATAATTTAAATTAAGTACACTTAGATCTCATAGGGCTCTAATGCAACCTACAACCAGGTCAAGAATGAATATAAGTAGTGGAATAGGAAATGAGGTGTGAAAGTTGTCAAATCATAAATATGATCTTAGATGATCTAATAAAGTATAAAATGAAAATTTATATAAGGAATAAGTTTTAAAAAAATTCCTCAAGGTCAAACCATTGTAGAATACACCTACGTATGCTTGTTTAAGCCAAACACAGTGAGTAGAAGTAAAGCACACAGTTTGAGAGCTCAAGGTGTATGAGGGGTATAGGTGAAATCCTGGTAAGATTAATGTATTTAAGATATATAAAAAATTTATATATAATCCATATATTACCCTATAATTTGAAAATAGGTAGATAAATAACTCAAATATTGTAATATATAGTCCACTTTAGAAACCTTGCATAGTCTGCACTCCAAGAGGTCTGTCTTGGAAATTGAGGAGGTTTCAAGGTCTAAAAACCTGACTAAAGGTCCAAATTTTATATAAAATATGTCTATGATTTGGTTAATCTCCTTAATAACTTATTTATTCTAATTAAATAGGGTAAGTTCCCCTTATTTTGTCTCAGACAGGGGCACTTCCGCATACACAAACCCTTGTAGTCTTGAGGAATAGAAATAAAAATATGAAACATAAGATTAGATGACATTATCCGAAGGTTAAATAATTTTTAATACACATATACAAACATGAGAAACTAATAATGAGTTGGTGAAACAAAATAAGGTGGTTTAAACATCTAAGGTTGCAATCAGACCTATTAAGGCAAAGGTATGCCTTGAGGTCAAACAATAGGTCACCTTCATTTTGGATCTAATTTGGAATTCCAATCCATTGGAAAATGTTTTTTGGATCATATAAAAGTTTTTAAATCATATAAACTTTTATGGTAAGCCATTAGGGACAATTTTGGGGCTTAACCAACTTAGACCTACTAGGCAAGGTCTAGACCTAGTGGCCAAATGAAGAGCTAATCACATTTATGGAATGAGATATGCATTTCAACATGATGAAGTATATTTTTGATGATAATATAGAGGTGTTAAATCTTTTATATATTAGAGAGGTTTAAAATAGGTCTTTTTGAGCCCCAAACCCACTCAGACATGTAAAAAAGAGGGAAGCAAGCTTGATAGGACAACTTTTGGAGTTCACATCTTATTGAAGGGTCTACATGGGATAAAAATGAGTTAAAAGGAGTTATAGGAGGTCCCTAGAAACTGATTTGTGGCATTGATATGAAAATTCAATGTCCCATCTTTATGAACAATCTTTAAGACCCAAAAGATGTCTAAAACCCTAGTAAACTCTCAACCATGACTAGTTTATGAAAATAGAGTTGGAGATGCAATATAATGAGATAGTTAGACTAGAATAACTATTGTAACTTGGAAAGGAATCCATTAAGTTACTCCACATGCCATATATATGTATGAAATTATATAGATGAGGTGTAAAATAAGATTTTTTTGACCATGTTTGTGTTTTGTAGGTTCTAGAAGGAGTCAAGAGATGAAAAAAAGTTTGGGAGAAATATTAGAACTTATAATAACTTATGATGGCCATATTATTCTTTGAAAAAGTTTATTAGTGTGAAAATCATCTACTTCATCTCAGCCAATCAAATCAAGCATATTAGATAAGCTAGTGAAGAAGATGGAACACTTCAAGTGAACTGAATTGAAGGCATGTCTAATGCTTCTAAGGATATGTAGGGTATTGAAACATGTAATTAACTCCATCCCATGGATTTACATGGATAATTGATGCCTTTTTTGAATCCAAATGTGCATGGTACATGAAAAGAGTTATTTTTAGACTATAGATGATAATTTATCCTTTATAGTTATTTCTAAAAGACTAAAAATGAAGCCAATGAATGAAAAGGCATGTATAGTGTTCCTAACTTACATTAAAATAATAAAACATGGTGCTATTTAGTATGGGATGTTCAAATAATCCTAATCATGAAGGTAATTTTCCTGAGCTTGTTGAGGAGTTTTATTATGACTATTCATCAAGGTTATGACTTGGATTGAAACTTATATCTCCCAACCTTGTATGTTTCATCCCATACCATCTCCACATGAACAATTAACTCCTTTTATCAAATTTAAAATTTTCCTTGTGATCTTTGGACTTTTATTCCTCTCTCTCTTTCAAAAGTTCTATAAGAATGAGCCATTTTGGCATTGTTTGGATACTCAGGTGGCAAATCCCTACTCATTTGTATAGTTTTTGATAATTAATAAGACTAATTTTTGCCTCTTCCATGACTATTAATAGTGTAATTTAATTGAATGTTTAATTTCATTAGTGAAGACTATGGATTCCTTAGAAAGTTATCACATTCTCTCACCTATTTACAACTTCTTCTTGTAGGGCATGTGATGTGTTCCAGAGGATGTCAAATTTTAAGTGAGTTGGTATATATATTAGTGCCATTCAAGGCCAATTGTATATTCCTCCTATATTTTCACATTCATCCATAACCCCACAATGTAACATTGATGCAAGAAGACATAGATTGGAGAGTGTATGTCTAGTTGTCATTTGATTTAAAGTGTAATATGAATATGGTTGGATGTCATCAATAAATATTATGTATCACATACCTTATATTAGTTTTCTTTCATTTATCCTTCTCCCTTTTCATCCCCTAAATCTAGTAGTAATATCCACCCAAAGTGGTACATAAAGGGAGATAGCCCTATCTAGAGATTCAACTCATTCCTTAGGCTCCCAAAATCCTAGAGGTGATTCTATTGTTCCTCCATAATTGAAGTGGAATGTCCTAAGAAGAAGGGATAACACTTTTAGTCCATCCCTCAAGATGTGATAGCCTTGATAGAGTCTCATGAGATCAAGATAGAAGAATTAGAACATGAAAATGATTTGATCAAAGATGAAAAAAAGGTGATTGCTTGTGTTGAGATTTCATATTGGGTTGATGAGGAAGGATGTCATATTTTTTCCAAAGAGGAATAAATTATCATTAACTCTTTTCTCACTTTTCAAGATACCATAGATAGGTAAGGACAAGTTCTTAATCAGCTTTTAGATGACTTATTTGAAATCATTGAAGCAAGTTATATTACTATTCAAGGAGACTATGAGGTGGTCAAATATGAAAAAGGTAGCATTTATACTCATGTAATTATACAATGTGAAGGCAATATTTCAAATATATCCTTTCAAGAAGCATACACATTTCATGATGACATTTTTGAAGTTATCAAAATGGGATATTATCCTCTCAACCATTTGGGAAAAACACACAAACTCTTAAAGGATGGAATAAGCTCCTATTGGCCTCAATATTATAAGTAACATTTGACTATTCCTCTTAAATCCATGCATAATAAGGATATAAAAGTTTATCATGAGGTGAAGAGTGGGAAATAATATGAAGTATGTGAACATGTTCAAGAGTAGTATATTTATGTTAGAGACTTATTTAAGGATGATATTCTTGAGATCAAATCAAGTGAAGTGCCAAGGAAGAGGTCTAAGACACAAAGCATTCAATCTAAAAGTAAGCATGTTTGTCACTATATTTCATCTCACCATGAGGAAGATTCAAGAATTTTTTCTTTTAATCCAGGGAAGGAGGTATGTTTAGTTACTAGTTGTGCATAATAGGTTGTTTCCTAATTCCCCTAAGTGCTTGGAGCACACGTGTGTTTCTTGTATATTTTATTTCTTTATTGTGTGTGTATTTTTCTCTATGTGGTTGAGTTAGCCATTAATTGTCTTGTCTTGGTCAAGTTTATGGTCACTAGTCAAAGGTTTTCTTGTTTTCTTAGTCTTTGGATGACTACATAAACCCAATGGAGTAATAAACCTATTGGTCTAGTTAGTATAGCAGGCATATTACCCTTATGAGTCACTAATTTGTTGACCAAATTTGACTTCTATGTCAAATTAGGGCACCTCTAGATAAAAACATGAGGTTTACATGTTTTAGAGGGGTTTAATATCTTGTCATGAGGTGTTTCATAGGTTAATTGATGTTAATTAATCTTATATGGGCTTTGGTCAATTAGTTTTTATGTCCTTCTATCATTTTAATTCATTTGATGGTTTAAAAAGGTGAATTTAATGCTTTGTATGTGTTTTTTTGGAAATTTTCAAGTTTAAAAATGTGATGTCATGTCCCATATGTCATTGGAAGTCTTAGATAATTGACACTACTAAAAAAATAGCAAGTTATTTAGAGAGAAGGTAGTTTTCTTGGTTAAAAAAGGAGAAAATGACACTTGTATAGCCTAATTAGGAAGTATGCCACTTAGAAAAGGTTTAAATGTGACTATTTAGTGTCCCCAAGCTTAGTTCCACATTTTTTTTGATCTGTAGATGTCATTTCTTGCTCAAAACCATTTTAATCCCTTTTCTTCCTTCTTGACAAATAAGTGACCTTTAGGATTGTACTTGGTATAGCTAGTAGAAAGAGTTTTAGGTAGAATTATTTTGGGAGGTTTATTACACTTAGAGAGCTTTAGTTTCATAGTAATAATTTTTATAATTATAAATTGTGATTTATGAACCATTCATTTTAAGTTGATTGTGCGAATATGTTTATCAATTTTTGCACCCTTTAGGTTTTGCCTTGGTTTGAAGAAGTTTGTACAATCTAGATGCTGAGGTTGATTCCAGAGCATGTTGACTTTATTATTCAATTATACCCACACTTAGATTAATTTTTATAATGTTTTGATATGTTAATCATCTCAATTTATAGGAAGTTACAATTTTACATGTTGATGGGTAGGTTTCTATTATTTTCTAAATCTCTAGGCTTTGTTAGTGGCTCCAAGATATTGTGATGGTTTCATTTTAATTATTGTAATGTGTTATGATTATCTCCCTTTATATTTTAATCTAATATAATAGGCTTGGGTTAAGATATTTAGTCTTACCTTTTCTATAGTCAATTCTTTGCTCATATTTATAGTCATGATGACCATGTGTGTAGAATATGTGTAGTGTGTTCATGGAGTTGTATTTGAGATTTCATGAGGTTTATATGTGTTTAAAAATAATAAAAAATAGGTTATATATTTAAAATAGCACAAAAAATTTAAGATTGTAATCATGTGCAACTTTTATTCTCAATCTACCATTAATATTCACCTACACGTGGTTTGAAGGAGGTTTCCACATTGAGAGGAAGGTTATAAGGCTAGTTTCAAATGTTTTCAAGTATATAAATTGTATTTGGAGGTATGAAATATATTATCCTATCTCTCAAGATTTGGTACCTTTCTCATTACCTATCACCCTACCTCACTGCCTATACCTTAAAAGATAATCTTCCTGTAGGTGCTAGTAGAGAATAAGAAACTCCTTATGAAGTGGAAAGACAAGTGTTTGGACCCTTATTGAGGTCATGGTAGGATGATAAAATATGTAAATATATCATTTGGAGTGATATTCATCAAGGTAAGTAAGAAAATAACTTGAAAGGATAAAAAGTTGAGTTTAGGGATACTTGCCCTAAAATAGGAAAAATAGAGGTCTGAGAGCTTTTTACCAAAGCCATATAATGAGTCTACCAAAACTTTGGTGCATTATAGTGACTTTTTTTTGGATCCATATCATAATAAAATATCCCTAACAAGTTTTAATGGATAATTAGTAGTGGAGGAGGATATTTTCAAAGTCTAAAATGACCCTAAAAATAAAGAATTCTCTCAATGTTATTTACAATCCAAAATCCAAAAAGGACCTTCCTTAATCCAAATTAAAAACTCAAACGATGCCTTCATGAGGAGTGATTTAAATGTTTCAAAATTACATGTTTTGTCTATAATATCCTCAATATGGCATGATATTATTTTTTTCTTCTTAGATCATTCTTAGTTCATACATAGGCCTAAATGGATCTATAACCAACATTAAGTGACCGAGACAAACAATGACTTAAGTATTGGGATGTGGAGGGTGTTTCAAGAATTTAAGAAAAATTAAGGTAATAAAACATGTTATAAAACATTATGGTTACCTGAATTTTTCAATAATAATATTCAAACAACATGACTAGGTGCCCATTTAAGGGGAAAAGTCACCTACAAGCAGAGGTTACTTTGAGGGAGAAAACTCAGTTTTGGGTTTCAAGGTGCTTGAAAAAGAGATTGGAGGGAGACTAATATATCAATAAAAATAATGATAACTTTCATGAATATCATTATGATCTCCATGATATTATAAAAAATTAAATCAAGAACACTTAGATCTCATAGGGCTCTAATGTAACCTACAACCAGGTCAAGAATGGATACAGGTAGTGGAATGAGAAATGAGGTGTGAAAATTGTCAAGGCATAAAAATGATCTCAAATAATCTAGGAAATTATAAAATGAACCTTTATATAGGGAAGAATTTAAAAAAAAAAATTGCAAGGTAAAAACATTGTAGAATATACCTACAAATGCTTGTCTAAGCCAAACACAGTCAATAAAGGTAAAGCACATAATTTGAGAGCTCAAGGTGTATGAGGGGTATAGGTGAAATCTTGGTAAAATGAATGTATTTGAGATATATAAATCATGTTTATATAAGTAATATATGACCCTATCATGTGAAAATAGGTAGATAAAGGACTGAAATATTTTAACATACGGTCCACTATAGAAACCTTGCACAGTCTACACTCTAAGAGGTCTTTCTTAGAGATTGAGGAGGTTTGTTGGTATACAAATATAACCAAGGGTAAAAATTTGGTACAAAACATGTATATTATTTTTGGAATCTCATAAAAAAATCATTTATTTTGATCAAATAGGGTATGTGCCCCCTATTTTATCTCAGATAGGGGGCACTCTTCATACACAAACCCTTGCAATGTTGAGGAATATGATTAAAAAGATGAACCAAAACATTGGATAACCTTGTGTGAATATTTGAGAAGTTGGAATAAACATATAAAAAAATGTTAAACCAATCATAAAGTGGTGAAAACAAATAGTGTGGTTTGTACATCTAAGGTTGCAGTGAGACCTATTGAGGCAAAGGTATGCATTGAGGTTAAATAAAAGGTCACCTTCATTTTTGAATATATGTGGGCTTAAAAATACAATGGAACATGTTTTTTGTAAAATATAAAATATTTTAAAGAATATTAACTTGTTGGGAAATCCACAAGGAACCATTTTTGGGCTTATCTAACTCTGACCTACTAGACAAGGTCTAGACCTAGTGGCCAAATGAAGAGCCAATCACATTTATGGCATGAGATATGAATTTAAACATGATGGAGTATGTTTTTTAGCCTAATAAATAGGTTTTAAATATTTTATATATCATATAGGTTGTAAATAGGTAATTTTTGAGACCAAAACCCACTTAGACATGCAAAAAATATGGAAGTGTAGACACCACAAATGTGTCTGCACCTTGGTTCTCCCCCTTGTCCACCTCAAACCCCTATCCTAACCCTTGGCCTTGGTCCTCTCAATCCATTTGATTAAAATAAACTTAAATATTTTAATTAAGTGGCCCCCTTTCCACCTCACCCTTGCCACCTTGGATTCTCCCTTGAATCCCTCCACCTTCCCCCTAGCATTTATTATGCTAAATCTCCTCATTATCTTTCACCCCACGCCCATTTAAGTGTCCTTATAACCGTTCTTCCCACAACCCCTCGCTCGGCGGCGTGCAAGAATGGGCAGAGGCTATTTTTAGTCTCTGTCCCCATTCTGCCACTCCCGACGTCGGCGGCCATTCGGCCGACGTCGGCAAAACTGTCAGCGTCGGCATCCTTCAATACCCCTTTCTGCATCCGTTGCAGCCCCTGGACCCTTGAGCTCGCAAACAGAATCCTCTCGGTGCTTTGGCATTCAACTCTCTTCTCTCTGGACCTCGTGCAACAACAGCAATAGAGGCAGGGACTTTAGTTTCTCTAGTTTCCTCTTGCAACAAGTCTTCTGTGGCTCCAACAACAACTCCTCCATTCTTCAGTCTGCAAGCCAAAAAGGTAAGCAATTTCATTATGTTATTTCATTCTTTTCTTTAAGTTTTCAGTTATCTACTGTCTTCTACTTGCTGTGTCTTTCCCCTGAGAGGCTGAAAAGCCTTCTCAGACCCTGTCCCCTGTCCATCTTCCTCTTTCCTGTCCCCCTTTCAATCTAGTCCTAGACAACTTCCTCGTCCCTCCTACCAACAAAAGACCCTGCACAGGGCACCCAACCACACCCAGACCATTCTCCAAACCATCCAAGCACGCCCATAAACTTTGTCTCAGACCCATCCACGGACCAAAACCAAACCAGACCCAACCACAGGCCACAACCCCGACTGACGCTGGTCACTTCCCCAACTGACGTCGGCAGGATAACTGACGTTAGCAGATCAGCTATTCGACGCCGGCGACATTTCTGACCTCGACGACTATCATCAGCCCGACAGCTCCTTCAGGTAATCATTTTGTCTCTTCTTTCCTTTTTAATTTGTTTATCACTTCTGTATTCTGGCATTCTATATTTCCTTGGTCTTTATCTGTCTGTTATCAGTGGGTTGACCTCCCTTGAGGAAGTTTTCATACTTCTGGGAACAAGCTTTCGCTTGGCAACCCACTGTCTATCTATCTAACATCTTCTTGTCCAAGTTCTTTTTTTTTGCAGGTGTCATTCCTCCACAACCAAAGAGGGGTGCTCACAAATGTCTGGATTACGGTGCGCAATCTTCATCCAAGTACTTCACATGCCTTGTCCATTTTCTTTAGTTTCTTTATAGAAAGCGAATTAGCGATAGAAACATTCTGGCATGCCCGGTGGGACTCTAGGCTCCTCCTGGGTTCCTTTTCTTCTTCATTCATTTAGGAGCATTAGGTTCTTACCTTTTCTCCTCCTTCTTTTCTTCTCAATGACACTATAAGCAGGACTAAAATGAATCGTTCTTCCTTGCATTTGTAGACTAGTCTAAACATCATACTCTCAACCCTTTCTCAAACTTGTCTTCATAACAAACGTCACATTTTGACTTGGGCATTAAAACACTTTGCATTCATTTCTGCTTGTGCTTGCATCTTCTTAGTCCACATCTAGTAACTTAGATGCATATTGAATAAATCGTAGACACTTGATGTTACACTACCAAACCACATGCACTAAAATGAACATAAAACTTACTTGAGACAAGGCCCAACTGGGATTTCATCCCCCAACGGATACCTTACCCGTCCCGATGACCCTACTTGGATTTCATCACCAAGGGGGAAGCCCACTCCATTCTCTGGCGGAGGATAAACTCTAGGTGAGGTATATCTTGGCTAAGCGAGACCAGCTAACCACTGGAATCGTGAAGTGAGGGGTGCTTGCTCCTTAGCACCAGGCCACGTACCAAACCCTAACACAGATTTTTGAGCACCGAAAACAACACCTGAAACCAGCTTTAGACTGCCTTCTTCTAGGACCTTCTTGCAGCCAATCTTCCCAAACATTCATCTAAGGCATAAGCCACAGCTTCTAGAGTTAATTCCTAGGATTTATCGCTTAGGCTTGTCTGTCTCTCTCTATTTTTCCTCTTCTCATCTGTTTGTTTGAGTGAGTGAGGACGCTTTCTTCATTATTTTCCCAAGAATCTTCAAATCTTTTGGTTCTCTAGAAAACACAGTCACCGGCATCGGTTCTACCACCGACGTTGACTTTCCCCTGTCACCGACATTGGTTCTTCCACCGACGTCGGTTTTCTTCTCTTACCGGCATCAGTTATCTGACTGACTCCGGCCATCTTTCTTATCGACATCGGTTTTTCAACTGACGTCGGTCTCTGTCACTGTTCTTTTTTTTAAAACCAGCAGCCTAAAATCTGTCCCTTCTCTGTCAAAGACTCCATCCTAGTTTTTTGAAACTGAACAACACAATTTTTGAAGCCTGAACCTTCTTTGCCTTGCATGGTTTTGACTCATAGCCAAGCCAAGGCTCTTGTCAACCATGCTAGCCATCAACCACTTCCGTCCACCCCATCCATAACCAGGCCTACAATGGAGTTCAACTCGAAGACCGAAAGAACTCCTACCCGTCCAACCCCGCCTCAGACTCCTATTGTCCAAGAAGGGGACCAAGATTTCAAACGATTCTTGGACCTCAACGTCAAGGCCTTGCAACATTATCTCGCGCATAGCTAAATGCGAGACTCCTTGGGCAATCCAATCTATGGAATGCCAACCTCCCTTGCCGCAACTACGGCTGTATCGACAGCACCCGTAGTTCAACCTTCAGACACTCGAGCCATCGTTTCGACCACTGACCAGACTCAGACTTTGACCAATCCTCCAGGTGTGGCCTCTCCCTCTATCATTGGGCCCACTTCCACCAGGGTTCTGGCCCCCTGTCAACCTCAATCCACTCAACCGCTATCCACTCCTTTTTAGAACCTTATCGTCTCTATTCCGCCTACCCTGGCCCCTATCAACACCAGGGTGGCTTCCTACCCCTTGGCCCCCGTTACCACAGTCTAACCTCTCATAGCAACATCGGGCTTAGCTATGCCTTCTACGCAACCACCTTTAGCCTCTTCATCTATCCCTATGACTAGTTACCCCTACGTTGCACCTTTACAGGGACAACCGACTACGTTGTATGCATCCCCTAGCCTCTTCCAAGCGCCCTACAACTTAGGGGGTGCGCCATCCGTCAATTCGTCGGTAGACATCATCAAAATGCTGATGGACAAGATGACCAGTCTAGAGACTTCCATTTCCAGCTCGCGCAATGCTCTCTCATATGAGCAAATTTGCAATGAGCCCATTCATCCTTCTATCCCAATCAGGCCATATCCTAGCCAGTGGGAGCTTCCAAAGTTTTCTCACTTTCAAAGCAAGGAAGACCCACAGCAACACTTGCGGGCATTCAGACATGCCTGTTACCTCATTAGCCATGACGATGCGTTACTTTTACGCATGTTTCCTATGTCTCTCTTGGGTGCTGCGCTCGACTGGTACAGCTCCCTTCCTAGCCATTCTCTCTTCTCATTCACACAATTGGCCTAGATCTTCCTCGATCACTTTTCCATTAACATCACTAAGAAAGTCTCCATCATAGACCTCTATTCTATCAGGCAATTCGAGGACGAGTCCATAGCCAACTTCGTTGCTTGATGGAGAGGCCTCATCAACCAACTCTCCTTTTCCTTACCCCAGGCTGAGCTCATTGAACTCTTTTCCCAAGCCTACGCCAGACATATCTCTTCCACCCTGAGGGTTCAAACCTTCTACACTTTTGACGAAGCCTTCACGATGGCTCACAAACTTGAGTTACGTGCCATCGAGGAGAATAAAGTCAAGTTATGGAGCAAGAATCCCGGCTCTAAAACCAATGACTCTTCTTCTGCTAAGCCATCATCATCCAACTCTAAATCCAAGGCTTCAGCCAATGCCATGGTTGTTAGACCTTCATCTTCTTCGACCAATCAGCCTGAGCCACCCACATCTCAGAGCGCCACTCGCTAGTTCCAGCAGAGATACGTACAATGGTGGTATACTCCTCTCGGAGAATCATACGCATCTATGCTGGAAAAGCTTGTTAAACAGGGGGTCCTCAATCTCCCTCAAGCCTAACCTCCTCCACAATTCGATCCCTCACACGCCATCCCCGCGTGGTATAGGGAGCATGACTTCTGCAGCTTCCACCGTGTTAAGGGACATGACATGAAAAATTGCAAAACTTTTAAGAACATAATCCAAGACATGCTTGAAAAGGGGGATCTCATCTTAGACAATCCAAATGCACCTCCTAATCAGGCCATTGACATCTTCAAACAGCTATTCCCTAATCATCTGCCAACCCAAAACAACGTCCAGACCTTAATTGATGACAATTATGAACACAATATTCGAATAGTCAATACGGTCTCTCCCTTCATCCCCAATCAACCTCAAGAGATCAGTCCATCAATTAGTCCATCACATGTGGACGAACCTCTTTCCCCAGCTAGTTCTCCACCAACCTCTCTCATCTTGGAGGACGCCTCGGCTTTACCAGCACCACCGGTCTCGCCATCCTCCGTTCTACTACCTATGGAGGACCAGACACTTCCTCCTCCTCAGCCGCAAGTAGAGGGCACCATCATCCCTACCCTTTACCCGCTCGGGGAGCCTCACTTTCCAGATTCTTCTCCACCCAGGGAAGAACCTATCTCCCCTTCATCTAAATCTATCATGACTTCACCACACCATGCGTCTAAGACCACTACACCCATCTCGTCTTCAACCCTGCAACCATCAACATCTTCTTCTCAGCCATTTTTCTGGTTAGTGGAGAAAATCACGCTTCTCCCTCTAAGGAAAGTGATGCCTCAAGTGTTGTGGGAGCATCTTAAAGCCCTTCAACATACCCGCGCCCTCTCATCACATGATGCTAATCCTTCTAAGGTAGAATCTCATCAGACTCTTGACAAAGACCAGACTCTCAAACCTCAACCAAACCCATCAAAACTGAAACTTGCATCTATCTCATCTAAGCCCATCAAATCATTTAGCATTCATCCTGTCTCCACCCTCACTCACCCGTAAGTGAAGGTGGACCTAGGCCAGACCTCGACCAGTAGCAGTCTTCCAACCAAATCAAAGAAGACTGCCAGACCTCAAAAGCGAATGCCTCCTTCCCCATCACCATTACCATCCATTTTGGGCCCCCATCCTTCGACCTTGGCTAGCATCCTTCCCACTCCGGCCTCTAATCAAAACTCGTTGCCTCCTTTGCTTCCTCTGCCCAGTCGTCCCTCTCCCAAAAAGACGGCATCAATCACCAAGAAAGAGTCGTCTCCATCTGTCACCGCACCATCAACCCATAAGGTGGTACGGAAACCCCTTCCAACCTCGCCTCAGCAAAAGTTGCCAAACTCGCGCATATCAACTAGTGTGGAACCTTTAGTGGGCTCATACTCATTGATATTGTGCTGACTTCTGCAGACCTCCAACATAACCCTTCCACCCATCTGACCTTTCCAACCTCTCGGGTCCAAGCCCTCTTGGTTCGACGATACAAAAATTTGCTTATATCATCGTACACCAGGACACGACACCGAGACTTGCTGTGTCCTCAAGGCTGTCATCTGCCACCATATGGAGAAGGACACTCTTCTCCTTGAGGACAATCTTGACCAGACCCCAACTCCTTCCCATCCAACCTCTTCAACCACGACAACATCTCACCAGCAAGACATGACCCCTTATTCACCTCCTATTTTCAAAATCAATGCTGTCTGTATAACCACTAGGTCGCAAAAGGACAAGGCAAAAGAAAAGGCTGCCATTCCTTGGACCTATCCCTTTGTCAAGCCACCTCTTGCACCCAAGCCTAAAATTTCTATCCTTGGTGCATCCCAACCTTCTTCGTCTTCCTCTTCTGGGCCAATTCACGACTCCATGCTGAAGCAGCTTCATCAGACACCTGTGAAGATGTCCCTCTATGACCTTATCCAAACCTCGCCTTAGCATCAACAAGCCCTCATCCAAGCCTTGCAGGTAGCGGAGGTCCGACCTGAGGACCCCCAGCCACTCGCTGCCCTCGTCCATTCTTTATCTCCTGTCAACTCCATCACATTCAGCGATTCTGAGATTCCCACATCCAACACGGAAGATAGGATGCAGCCCTCTTCATCACAGCCTATGTTGATCAGACACGCATTAAACGCATTATGATCGAAGGCAGCGCTAGCATCAATATTATCTCTACCCATGCCTTCGATCAGCTGTCTCTTCCCAAGAATTACGTCTCCAAAACTGACGCGATCTTACGCTCTTTTAATGACACCACCGCCACGACCATTGGCACAGTCATCCTTCACATTCGCATTGGTCCACGCATAGTCCCGGAGCTCTTCTATATCATCAAAGGAGAGTTTCAATACAACATTCTACTAGGCTGACCTTGGATCCGTGCCATGGCCTGTATACCCTCCACCCTGCACCATTATGTGAAGTTTGAGCATGACGGGCAAGTCCATACCATTCCCGCTGACCCTTCACCCTTCAAGACTTGCAACACAACCTACCGTCCCAATGATGTCCTCATTCCCATCAAGCCGTCAACTCCGACACTGCCTCCATCTACGGAAGCTTCGACCAGTTTGCAATCGGCGGTCGCCCTCACCTCTCCTCTTCAAGCGCTGACCAAAGACCCCATGGAAGATGTCTTCCAACGACTATCACTTGGGGAATATCACTTGTTGACCCTAGACATGCTCCAAACTCTGCAAGAGTATGGACGCCTTCACCTCAGTCTCAATTACGACCATCAAATCAGGATGGTCGTACCTTATGGTCCTCCTCACTTTCGAACCAACTTTGTCTATGGGGGGCTTAATCAAGCTCCTACCAACGGCAATTCCCTTTCTTCACCCCAACCTTTCACATCAGATTTCTCATTTCTTGGCAACCCTACCTTTGCACACACTTACCTTTACAGGTGTGCATGGAAGGGTTTTGGTTTCGGACGTTATGAGTAGGGCTCTCATCAGCCTATCAAGCCGCTCAATGACGACGATGCCAAGAAACAGTATGGCCTGGGATATCATGACCCCACTCAGGCTCCTTCTGACCTTTGTCCCGAGCCAACCATTGACCAATCTCCTCCAAACTCACCCATTTCTCCTTCGTCACCTACGGAGTCGGTGGTCTCCATCCCTCCTAGTTTTTTTTCCATAAACACCATCTGCCTGGAACCCTTGACCTATCAGCTCGATGGGGTGTCCAGGTCTCTCCCTCTCATTTTTCCTAGCATGGTAGAAGATGAGTCAGCAACCATTCACACTGTCCACTGCGTTGATGATGACGCCATCCTTTCCTACATGGGTGCCGATGACTCTTTCATCCAGCGTTCCCTCCCTTTCAAGACCCAAGTTATGTTAAATGAATCCACCATTGACATCAACCTCCCTTCTTCTTATGATGTTCCTTACGTCTTAAAGATTGGCCAATCTTTAGATGCTCAGGAGCAGCTTGACTATGCCCAGTTCCTTTCCGACCATGGCAAGGCCTTTGCCTGGACTTACAGTGACGTGCCTGGCATCGACCCCACCATTGCTACCCATAACATTGTCACCAAACCAGAGGCTAAGCCTGTTAGGCAAAAGCTTCGAAAGATGCATCCTCGCATTGCGCTCCTCGTCAAAGAAAAGCTTCAGCATCTCCTTTCTGTCTCCTTCATCCAACCCATCGATTATCTGCAGTGGGTCTCTAACATCATCCCAGTTACTAAAGCAACTAGGGGGATTCGGATCTGCATAGACTATCGCGACCTTAACCTAGCTTGTCCCAAAGACGACTTCCCTCTTCCTAACATTGACCAGCTTGTTGATCTCACGGCCGGCCATGAGATGCTATCTCTCATGGACGGGTTTTCAGGATACAATCAAATCCTGATCACACCAGAAGATCAGCACAAGACTACCTTTATCACCCCGTGGGGGAATTTCTGCTATCAATTCATGCCTTTTGGCTTGAAAAATGCTGGCACCACATATCAGCACGCCATGACCTACATTTTCCATGATCTCCTCCACAAAATCATGGAGGACTATGTGGATGACCTTCTCGGCAAGTCCAAACTTCGCCGTGACCACTTGACCATTCTCACAATCATCTTCTCTCACCTTCTTCAATACAACATCCGCCTTAACCCCAAGAAGTGTGTCTTTGGGGTCCTCTCGAGCAAGCTTCTCGACTTCATCATTTCCTTCTGTGGTATCGAGATAGATCCCGCCAAGATCTGCGCTATCCTCAAAATGCCACCCCTGACCAATCTCAAGCAGCTTTACAGTCTCCAAGGGAAGCTCCAGTCCATTTGTTGTTTCATCTCACAGCTTTCAGACCGCTGCCAACCTTTTCGTCACCTCCTTAAGAAGGATGTCTCCTTTAAATGGGATAAGGACTGTCAAGAGGCTTTTAAAGCCCTCAAAAGCTATCTGGTCTCTCCGCCAGTCCTCATTCCACCTAAAGATGACCAACCCTTCTACCTTTATATCTCTGCCACCAACCATTCGTTAGGTGCCATGATCGCGCACCGAGACGAGCATCATCATGAACAAGCGGTTTACTACATCAGCCGAACACTGGTCGACTATGAAACTCGGTATACTTATACTGAGAAACTCTGTTTGGCATTAGTCTTTTCTGCCACCAAGCTCTGCCACTATCTTCTCAACCACAAAACCTTTGTCGTCACTCACACCGACCCGCTCAAGTACATGCACTCCAAGCCATATCAGAATCAACGTATGGCTCGGTGGCTTATGCTACTCGCTGAGTTCGACCTCGAATTCATCCAGCAAAAATCTATCAAGGGGCAAACCATCACTGACCAATTGGCAGATGCCCCTCTTCCCGACAATCAACCTTCACAGTTTGAGTTCCCTGACGAGTTTATCGCCACACTCTCCACCGATGACACCGTCTACCAAATGACCATGTTCTTTGACGGCTCCAAATGTCAACTCGGTTGGGGTGCGGGGGTCATCCTCATCCCACTTGAAGGGGAGCCCATGCCTCTATCTTTCAAGCTTGACTTTGATTGTACCAATAATATGGCCGAATATGAGGCCTTAATTTTGGGGCTTCAAACTGCCCTTTCCCTCCACATCAAGTCTATCAACATCTTCGGTGACTCGCAGCTCGTCGTCAATCAAGTTAACGGTTCATATCTCTATAAAAATGAAGTTTTACAGAGGTATAAAAATCATGTTGACCTTCTCTTGGCATCTTTCGACCATTACCTCTTGCAGACTGTTCCACGCTCTACGAACAAGTTTGCCGACACCATGGCTTCTCTTGCTTCGCATATCCCGTCTTCATCATCGTCATCTCGACTTTTTGTCACAGTGCATCATGTACCTTTGCCTTCATACATCTCTCCTCACATTGACCATATCAACACTATCAATTCTAGCCCACGAGATGACTGGTATAAGCAACTTGTGGACTACTTGTCTCTTTTTGTCACTCCTCCCAACCTCTCTAGCAATGTGCGGTGAGCTTTCATCAAGCGCACAGCTCGCTATACCATGCTAGGAGGTCTTCTCTATAAGCGAGGCTTCGACGGCCTCCTCCTTCGCTGTCTAACCTCCACTGAAGCTTCTCAAGCCATAAAGCAAGTCCACGACGGGATTTGTGGTGGACACTTCAGTGGAAACTCAGTTGCCAAGCGCATCCTTTGCCTGGGTTATTATTGGCCCACCCTTCATCAAGACTGTAGCTAATATGTTCGACGTTGCATCAAGTGTCAGCAACACTCTAACCTGCTTCATCTCCCTAGCCATGCCTTACAAGTCACTCAGGATTTTTGGCCTTTCTCTCAGTGGGGCTTAGATCTCATCGGTGAAATCAACCCTCACTCGTCTCTTCGTCATCAGTCCATCATCACTGCCACTAAGTATTTCACCAAGTGGGTGGAAGCCATTCCTCTTGTCTCCACAAAAGCTGACAAAATTGTCAACTTCATCAGCAACCACATCATCTGTCGTTTTGGTGTCTCTCACAAAATCATCACCGACAATGGCAAGTCCTTTAAAAACAAGACTGTCCAAAAACTATGCGACTCATTTGGCATCAAACTCAGCTTTTCTTCGCCTTACTACCCACAAGCAAATGGGCAGGCTGAGGCTTCCAACAAAATTTTGACTAAGATTCTCATGAAGGTGGTCAATGATATAGGAAGGGATTGGCACATTCATATTCCCTTCGCTTTATGGGCCTACCACACTAGCATCCGAACCTCTACGGGTGCTACTCCTTTCTCCCTCGTGTATGGAACAGAGGCTGTCTTACCTCTCGAAGTACAGATCACGTCTCTCTGCATCTCCCTGCATGACATTCTGTCCAACGATGACTTTCGTCAAGATCGCTTAGCTCAACTTGAGCTACTTGACGAACGCCGTCTTGTTGCCCTTAATCATCTCTATGTCTACCAAAGTCACATAAAGCGGGCCTACGACAAAAATCTGCGAGAATGAGATTTCAACATCGGAGACCTCGTCCTCAAAGAGAATCAACACCTGACCAATATGGAGCGAAGTAAACGAGGCAAATTCACCCCCAATTGGCTTGGATCTTTTATCATCACGCATAAGTATGGGTCAGGGACTTATCGTCTATCCTCCATCGACGGACGGCCAGAACCTGAGCCTCTTAATGCATTGCATCTTCAACCATTCTTCTGTTAGTCGAGTACTCTTCTACTTGACACGTAACTTGAGCTCGTCCCTTGAGCAATCCTCATCCTCTTGATCCTCATCCCTTTCAACCCTATTCCCCTTTAACGAGTCCTCTACAACCCTTTTATGATGCACGGATGCTCTGTCCTAATAAAAGGGGAGTCCTTGAACTTCTACAGCCTTGTCCATGATTCAAAATCAAAAAATCAAAAATATATATCAAGATGTCAAAACATATCCAAGGTCACAAAATCAAATTCAAAAAGACAGACTGATCCCTTGAAGGACAGCTGTACTATCATTGTTGTAGCCAATAGACTGATCCCTCGAAGGACAGCTATTCAAACATTATATAAAGCAAAAATATAGACCACTCCCTCAAAGGATGGCTATCAAACAACAACCTTTCTTAGAAGCTTCCCACATTGATTAGCTTCGCAACATGACCACTAAATCAAAAGACATCTCTATGTAGGCTTCCCGCATCGATCAACCTGCACCAAAAAAAAAAAAATGGGTCATGGACTTGGCTTGTAGTTGTCTCAGGGTCTCCTACAAAAAGGGGCAAGGTTATTCTTGCTCTTAAACTGGGTTACCCTATCCTCTTCCTATCACCTGCTTAGGGGACTTCGAGCTCACTTTAATGTCAAAGTGATTCGATTACCATTCTAACACAACACTGGTCAACGACGTAATGCATGAACGGGGCTTTTGTTCTAATAACCCCTATCTATGCTTCCTTTCTGGTCCTTGTCAATGAAAGGGCAATTTGCCTTTCATCTTTTCTTTACACTTTGGTCACATTTAACCGCATCAATTGGCGACTCAACTCAAACCAAGCCATTTTTCATCATTTTCAGCTAGCATTATCCTAGTCCATTTCACATAGTTTCCATGGAAACCAATACACATGGGAACTACCGACCAGGCCCAATTTATGTTAAGCATAAACCAATACTTGCTGAAGCATACATAGACTTCCATTCATTTTTAGCATACATCCATCATGACTATGGAAACTTGCTAGGGATGAAAGCCTCTCAACCAATGTGACATCGGTAGCATCATCTTGCCCTCATCATTTTGACACTTGACCACATCCAATCATCGATCAATCTTTTCACTTCATCCGAACTACATTGGTCTGAGGCCCCATAACCAGGGCTATGTAGGCAGCACTCAGATAACACATCCTCTGAGGTTAGCTCGACCACCCCCATTTGTTCATCTCTTTGATGGACAAACCTTCTCTTCTGCGACCTTGACCCTGACCACGACCAGTCTATCGACAACTTTGACCAAGACCAATCAGTCTCTTTGACCCTTCCTCCCTTTTAGGGAGAACTACATTGGCCTGAGGCCCTTCACACAAGGGCTATGTAGGCAGCACTCAGATCACATGATGTTTTCTGAGGTTAGCTCGGCCACATCCTTTCGTCCATCCATCCCCTTAACCAATGACCATCCTTCGACCTTCGATCACTTCCAAGACATTGTTGCCTTGGTTGTTTTTGTGTGTATGCTACCTCATGGTTGGTTAGCAAAATTGTCTGTAGACCCTATTTTTGACCCCTCACAAGTATAGGATCGCAAGCCAGTTGATCCCTACTACTTGTGGCTCTTTCGTGTTTCTGAGAGCACTTCCTGAGCCTGGGATACCTGGAACACGATGACCATTTGGAGCTTCAGCTTAGATTGAGTGACCCGATCAATAGACGACTAAATGCTACAGCCCGGTTACCTCAATTTTGGCACTCCTTGACCCTCGACATGCCACAATTTGACCTGACTATCCCGTGAAGTGGTATACGCGCAATCACGACTATTGCAGCATTTTCGCTCACACTCTTCTATCCATTTCTCTATCAAATTGACACTCGATCTTCGGTTCCCTTCTCTCGACTATCACTTTGAGGGGGGAACACCTCATCCTTTTCCTGGGGTAACCAACTCCTATTTTTGTCTTGCAGTTCGTCAAGAACAACCAACAAGACAAAAAGGGGCAAATGTAGACACCGCAAATGTGTCTGCACCTTGGTTCTCCCCCTTGTCCACCTCAAACCCCTATCCTAACCCTTGGCCTTGGTCCTCTCCATCCATTTGATTAAAATAAACTTAAATATTTTAATTAAGTGGCCCCCTTTCCACCTCACCCTTGCCACCTTAGATTCTCCCTTGAATCCCTCCACCTTCCCCCTAGCATTTATTATGCTAAATCTCCTCATTATCTTTCACCCCACGCCCATTTAAGTGTCCTTATAACCGTTCTTCCCACAACCCCTCGCTCCACGGCGTGCAAGAATGGGCAGAGGCTATTTTTAGTCTCTATCCCCATTCTGCCACTACCGACGTTGGTGGCCATTCGGCCGACGTCGGTGAAACTACCGGCGTTGGCATCCTTCAATACCCCTTTCTGCATTCGTTGCAGCCCCTAGACCCTTGAGCTCGCAAACAGAATCCTCTCGACGCTTTGGCATTCGACTCTCTTCTCTCTGGACCTCGTGCAATAGAGGCAGGGACTTTAGTTTCTCTAGTTTCCTCTTGCAACAAGTCTTCCGTGGCTCCAACAACAGCTCCTCCGTTCTTCAGTCTGCAAGCCAAAAAGGTAAGCAATTTCATTGTGTTATTTCATTCTTTTCTTTAAGTTTTTAGTTATCTACTATCTTCTACTTGCTGTGTCTTTCCCCTGAGAGGCTGAAAAGCCTTCTCAGACCCTATCCCCTATCCATCTTCCTCTTTCCTATCCCCCTTTCAATCTAGTCCCAGACAACTTCCTCATCCCTCCTACCAACAAAAGACCCTGCACAAGGCACCCAACCACACCCAGACCATTCTCCAAACCATCCAAGCACGCCCATAAACTTTGTCTTAGACCCATCCACAGACCAAAACCAAACCAGACCCGACCACAGGCCATAACCCCGACCGATGCCGGTCACTTCCCCAACCGACGTCAGCAGGATAATTGACGTCGGCAAATCAGCTAACCGACACCGGCGACATTTTTGACCTCGGTGACTATCATCAGCCTGACAGCTCCTTCAGGTAATCATTTTGTCTCTTCTTTCCTTTTTAATTTGTTTATCACTTCTGTATTCTAGCATTCTATATTTCCTTGGCCTTTATCTGTCTGTTATCAGTGGGTTGACCTCCCTTGGGGAAGTTTTCATACTTCCGGGAACAAGCTTTCGCTTGGCAACCCACTGTCTATCTATCTAACATCTTCTTGTCCAAGTTCTTTTTTTTTGCAGGTGTCATTCCTCCACAGCCAAAGAGGGGTGCTCACAAATGTCTGGATTACGGTGTGCAATCTTCATCCAGGTACTTCACATGCCTTGTCCATTTTCTTTAGTTTCTTTATAGAAAGTGAATTAGCGATAGAAACAGGAAGCAAGCTCAATAAGACAACTTTTTGAGCTCACATATTTTTGGAGGGTATACATGGGAGAAAATGAGTTAAGAGTAGTTATAGGAGGTAATTATAAACCTATTTGTGGAATTTTTATAAATATTCAATGTCCCATATTTATGAATAATTCATAAGACCAAAAATAGGTCTAAAACCCTACTAAACCCTCAGGCAAGACTAGTTTGTGAAAATGGAGTTGGAGATGAAATATAATGAGATATTTAGACTAGAATACATATTTTAACATGGAAATGACTCCATAAATCTATTTCACATGCCAGCTGGATGTATGAAATTTTATAGATAAGGTGCAAAATATGCTCTTTTTAACCAGTTTTTATGTTTTGTATGTTCTAGAAGGATTCAAGAGTTGAAAAAAAGTTTGGGGGAAATATTAGGAAATATACTAAATTTTTATGGACATATTATTATTTAAAAAAAGTTTAAGTGTGAAAACCATCTACTTCATCTCAGCCAAAGAAATCTGGCATATTAGACAAGCTAGTGAAGAAAATGGAAAACTTAAAGTGATCTCATTCTAAGGTGTGCATAATGATTATAGGGATATGGAGGGTATTTAGACATGTAATTAAATAAATACAAATGATTTTCATGCATAATTTATTAATTTTTGGAAGCCAAGTGTGCAAGGTGTATGAAAAGAGTTCTTTTTAGACTACAAATGATGATTTTTCCTTTCCAATTATTTATAGAAGGTAAAGCATGTAACCAATGCATGTAAATGTATGTAATATGTCCCTATAATAAAATAAAATCATAAAATCTGGTCCTAATCAGTTATGGGATGTTCAAACATGCCTAATCATTAAGGCAATTTTCCTAAGCTAGTTGAGGAGTTTTCTTACCACTTTTCATGAAGTTTGTGACTTAGATTGACACTTGTAGCTATTGAAATTTCATGATTCATAACAAAAAATCTCCATATTTAAAATTATCTCCTTGTATTAGCATTAAAAGTTTCCTTGTGATCTTTGGACTTCTTTTCTTCTCTCTCTTTCACAAGTTTGATAAATATGAGTCATTTTGGCATTGTTTAGATGCTCCACCTAAGTATGGTGAATTCATACTCATTTTTATACATTTTTATCAATAAAATTAATATTTGGTACCTCTTAAATTAGTTTTAATAGTGTTCTTTACTATAATTTTGAATTTTCTTAGTGAAGACTATAGATTCCTTAGTAAGTTGTCACATTCTCTCACCTATTTACAAATTTTTCTTGTAAGGCATATGATGTGTTCTAGGGGATGTAAATGTTTATGTGAGTTATTATATTAATTATTTAAATTAAATTACTCTTGTATATTCCTCCTACACTCATCCATAACCCCACAATGTAACATTAATGCAAGAAAACGTAGATTAGAGAGTGTATGTTTAGTTGTCCTTTGATTTCAAGTGTAATATGCATATGGTTGGATGTCATCAGTCAATTTAGTGTATAAAATCCCTTATATTATTTTTATTTTAGTTATAATTATCCATCTTCACCACCAAAAGTTATTAGTAGTAGCAATCCAAAGTGTTACATCAAGGGAGCTAGCCCTATCTAGAGATTCACCTCATTCCTTAGGCTGCCCACAAGCCTAGAGGTGATTCCATTTTGACACTTGGATAAGGAGAGATATGAAACTAATAAAAGGGTGTAAATAAAAGTGTAAATATTTTTAGTATGCTTTGTGAGACTCTTTTTCTAATATATTGAGATATTTTTTGTGTTGTCTCTCAACGATCAGCATTTGGAGGCATCTATCAAAGCATCAATGGTGACTTTGAAGATATATCAGCTGGTCAAGTAACCCATGTTATCCTTTGAATATATAATTAAACAAGTTTCCTCTATTTTATTTATTTTAATGAATATCTATGGCTGACTTTAGTGTTGATTTCTTGTTTATAGAAGTTGGTTAGACATTTCAAGCTTATGTCATTCCTTATCAATATGGAAAAGTCCTTGGTCAATATTTTCATGACACTTACCATCACCAATATGAATTTTATCAGCTCTAATATTATCCTTATCATCACATTCATGAATTTTATCAATCATATAACCAACCTTCTCAATGTCATTCTCCTAGTCAATTGAGCCACTCCTCGAACCAACCCATTTCCACCTTCAAGAAGACACTCTTGGGTTATGAAAGATATATTTTGGATCTTGATACTCTTATGGTATGTTTCCAAAATATTCCTAATAATTCCATCCATCAAGTGAGAAATTAATTAGAGATATTAAAAAAAGAGTGTATACCTATTGAGATAGCCGATTGGCAAAGGTTGACAAGTGAGATGCTCGATGTAAATGATTTGATTTCATCCTTAAAGGATAAACTTATAATTCATGGAAGGAAACCTCAACAAACCTATCAACCTTCATATCCACATCCCCAAGTTTATTATAAGCCATACATGACCCCTACTCATAAGCCAAATCATTTCTATCAAGTTCATACTTTTCCCAATCAATTAGAGGGCAAAGCTGAAAAGAGAAATATTATGTTTGAGGCAAAATTTGATAAGCAAATTGAGTCAAATAACATGAATATGTAATATTACATGTTGGAATAAAAGGAAGAATATTTCAAACCCTCATTCCCCTCTCACATTGCATCCCCACCACTTCAAAAAGAGATTACTAATCCTAGTATCCCAAGTTGGATTAAGATAGTGAAATCATTGGGAAAGAAGGAGGAGAAAGGTCTTGACCAATAGTGTGAAATTGATAAGACATCTAATCTTAATGTCCTGAGTTAGAGCAAGATAGTAGATTCATGGGGAAGAAAGAAGATAGAAACATTATTGAACAGTGTGAGGTGGAGGTTAGAGTTGATCTTTCACAAGCACCTCCAACCCTTCATCAAGATGTTAAGCACAAAATATATTGAGAGGGCAGGTAAATCAATATATTATATGTCTTATTTGTTAATAAAATTTCTCTTCTTTAGCCACTTAACCACACATTCAAGATATACATTAAAACTAAAATAATAATATGCACCACACAAGAGAGAGGTAGAGATACTAGATTTTTATGTGGAAACCTAAAGTGGGAAAAACCATGGAGAATAATCTTAAGTATATGAATGAACACCAAATCAAATTACAAAGTTTTCAAGCACCAACTTGTAGGAGAACCAACCCCTTCTAAATATTTTTGAGCACTAACCCATAGGAGCACCAACCCCTCTTGTGTATAAAACATAATTATCTCTTAATGTTGCTTATTGAACAAAAGATAGAACTCTACAATATCTCTTATTTTTCTCTCTTTGAAAAGAAATACAAACCATGCACTCTCTTGCATAATACAAATGGCTTCTCAAGCCTTTATTTATAACTTTCCAAATTAACTTTGGCATTCACCCTTTGTGACCCTTTAATCTTCATAGAAAATGGTGTCAAACATGCATGACCCTTAGTATCCATGCATGATCCTTAGTATCCTTACATATGGTGACCCTTCATAAGCAAAATCATCCTTTCCTCTTTTGTGTTTGTCTTGGTGACTTTTCATATTCCTCAAAGTGTCCCTTCATGGAAAAATGTGCCATACCCTCTTTTGTCTTCACATGGTGACTCTTATAATTCCTCAAGATGACTCTTCATGAGAAAATGCATCCCATTCCTCTTTCATCTTTTACCTTGTGACTCTTTGACTTCTCCATGGGCCCTCTTTTGACTTATATGCCACCAAGAATATATTCATTAATATTAAATAAATATTAACACACATTAGCTAAGATATGAATATTAAAAACACCATTAAATATAATGGGGCCTTTATCATCAATAATGCTAGACCTTTGACATCAATGACAATATTTCCAATAATCTCCCCCTTTGTCATTGATGTTAACCTCAAACTAAAACTACCATATCCTAAAACATGCACATATTACCATCTAAAAAACATATAATAACTCCCCCTTATTGTAGCAACATATACCTATTCCCTATACCTATTTTTTCACTTGTACCTATATCTATTATTCTCCATCTTTGACATCAATGGAAAGGGCATACTTGGGGTTAACACTTAGCTCCACATCAACTGATGTTGAACCTAAATGGAAGGAAGTAAAATAAATTACTCCCATCTTCTCTTATAGATACTCAAATGTGTCTTTTGGTAGTGCATTTGTGAAAATATCTACAATTTGCTCTATATTATTGATATACTCCATCTTAACCTGTTGATTTGCAACCTACTCTCTCAAAAACTGATATCTAATGGGAATATGTTTTGTTCTTGAATGCATCATTAGATTATTTATAATATTAATATCACTTGTATTTTCAAAAAAATAGAAATATGTTCATCATATTTTACCTTGATATATTCCAAATTTTGCTTCATCTAAAGCACTTGAGTATATCATAATACCACTGCAATATATTTTGCTTCAGCTATAAAAAGTGATACTAAATTTTTCTTTTTGCTTAGCCATGATATTAAGCTTTCACCAAGGAAGAAAGATCCTCCACTTGTACTTTTCTTGTCATCCAAGCATCCTACCCAATCTAAATATATATAAGAAACCAAAGTGAAAACTCTACTTGTGGGATACCACAATCCATAATCCAATGTCCCCTTGATATTTCTAAATATTATCCTCACTAACTAAACATGACTATCTTTTTGGGATGACTGATACCTTATAACCATACCTACTACATACATGATGTATGGCCTCAATGTTGACAAATATAATAGACTACCAATCATAGATCTATATAAATATTGATCTAAAATAGGTGAATCTTCATCCCTGCTCACCTTATTTCCTATATACATTAGTGTGCCAACTTAGTGTACAATCCTCAAAACCAATTTCTTCAACATTTATTTGGCATATTTACTTTGAGATATGAAAATTCTTTTATCTGACTACAATATTTTCACTCCTAAGAAAAATGACAATTATCTAAGCATAGAAATCTCAAATTCTTTTTACATATTATTATAAATATTTTTATCATCTTTTCAAAATTTCCTCCAGAAATGATGTCATCAACATATACCATAACAATCAATTAATGCTCACCTTATATTTTAATGTAGATATTACTGTCAACAAATTCTCTCTTGAAACCTTGATCCTATAGGTACTTATCATGTCTTGCATACCAAATTATAGGATATTATTTCAATCCATACAATGATTTATTCAATTTGCATACATGGATACTAATATTTGAGAGAATAAATCCCTCTAGCTACTCAATGTAGACCTCTTCTTCTAGTTTCTCATTTAGGAAGATAGATTTGACATCCATCTAAAACACTTTGAAATTTTTAAACATTGTATATGCAAGAAACATTAAAATAGCCTCTAACCCTAATACTAGTGCAAAACTTCCTTCAAAATCTATTCCTTCAATTTGATCATATCTTTTACATACTAATCTTGCTTTATTCCTAGTTACTTCTCCATTGTCATTCAACTTATTTCTATAAACCCATTTTGTTCCTATCACATTATGATATTTTAGTCTAGGTACTAATTCCCAAGTATCATTATTTTATATCTAATTTAATTCTTCATTCATAGCCTTAACCCAATGCTTATCATGTCTAGCTTCTGAAAAAGTTCTAGGTTAAATTTTGGATAATAAAGATAAATTAATTTACTTAGATTCACTTACCATCATTCTTCTGGTATAAATTCCTTCATTTATGTCCCCAATGATGTCACTTTCATTATGATTTATTTGAACATATTTTGATAAATTTTTTGTGTCCTTTTTCTCCTTCTCATCTTCATCCGATTCTTCAAAATCTTCCTCTTCAATGATTTCAGGAATGTCTACTGGATCACTAATTCTTTGTGTTCCATCTTTTATCCCGACACTTGGAACTTTTAAAAAATTCTTGGTTATTTTGTTATAACATTTATAAGCTTTATTTTTTCAATAATAACCAAGAAATATACCTTCATCTACTCTAGATTCAAACTTCCCAAGTTTTTCATTGGTTCTCTTTATGAAGCATCTGCTACCAAAAAATCTAAAATAATCAATTATTATTGGTTTATCTTTCCATAGATCATAAGGAGTCTTGTCATTATTGACTCTCAATAATTATTTATTCTAAATATGTACTATTATAGAAACTTCCTCTTTCCAATATTTATCTCATATCTTGGATTCATTTAGCATTGTCCTTGCCATCTTCTAAACTATTCTATTTCTTTTCTTAACTAATCTATTTTGCTATAGAGTTTTGGTTGTTGAATAATGTCTCTTTATTATATGGTCTTCACAAAAATAAATAAATTGATCTAACATGAATTCTCCTCCTTGATGTGATCTTAGACACTTAATAATCAAATTGGTTTCATTCTCCACTAATGCTTTGAATGCTTTGAAATGTCTGAAAGCATATGATTTTTTTCTTTAAAAACATTACCCAAGAAATATGTCAAAAATCATAAATAATAAATATTAAATATTTCTCACCTTGAGTACTTTGAGTTCTCATAGGTCTACACAAATTAGTGTGAACAAGCTCTAACATCTGAGTGGTCGAGTACTCTTTTGTTTTGAACCACCTTCTAGCCTGCTTCCCATCTTGACAAGGTTCACAAAGTGTGTCAGATGGCTTTGTAATCTTTAGAAGATTTTTGACTGCTTGATTTTTCCTAATGTTTACAAGATTATCAAAATTTAAGTGACCCATTATCCTATGACATATCCAACTTTCTTCAATCTGATTCAAACAACATCTTTGACCTTTGATGTCTGATAACATATACAAATTATTACATGTTCTCTGAGCATATGAAATCAACACATCTGAATCATTTCTCCTAATTTCATAAACTTATACATAAAACATTAGTGTGTGCCCCTAATCACAAATTTGACTTATACTCAAAATATTATGCTTAAGACCTTCTACATACAAAACATTTTCAGTTTTAGTTACACCATTATTCAAACATAATGTACCTTTTCCAATAATTATGGCAGTAGTATTATCTCTAAATTTCACTATGTTTCCATTTATCTTCTTCAAGATTATGAACTTGATTTTATCTCTTATCATGTGCCTTGAACATCCACTATTAATGAACCATGGATTTTCTTCATTTCTTGCATGTAAAGCTATCTATACTAGCATAGATTTTTTAGGTTGTTTCTTCTGCCATAAACCTATCTAAATATTCTTCTTGATGAATAAAGACTTGAAACTCTGGTCCTTCTTAACTAACTTGAACACACTTCTAAAATACCAAGTTATGTGTTAGAAGTTGTTTTACTTGTAACATATTATGGACTCTTCATTAAATCCTGATAGAGGAGCAAAAGAGTTGTGGCTTCTATTTGACTCTGCATGACTTTCCTTCTCCTTATTTATAAAATTGTTAGCCCTTTTTTGACATTATATTTTCTTATGACCATATCCATTTCAATAAAAATAGTAACCATAAAAATAGGACGTATTTGTTTTTCTCTTTATTGCTTTTTGTAGCTCTATTCCCTCTAACCATCTTTGTTTGAGATGTCCTTTATATTTTTAAATTATTCCCATTTTATTTCTTATTTTGTAAGATCTTCAACATAATTATTTCCTTTTTCCTTATCTATGAAAGTAGTGGCCTCCACTTTCTCTTTTTCAAATATAATACCTATTTTATCTAACATTGATATTTGATTTTATAATATCTTATTCAACATATTAATGTTATTCTCAAATTTTGAATCATTGGCTACTCTATCATTGATTACTTTATTTATCTTCTCAAGATCTAATTTTAAAGAAGAAATTCCAATAACATACCTTTCACATTATTTACTTACTATTTTAAACCATTCCATTAAATATTTTTCATTATTCTTGGCTTCTTCAAAGTGTGCTTGTAGATCTTCAATTATTTCCTTTTACTCCTTTTCATTTTTCTCAATCTAGAGCTTTAATCTTTGATTCTTCTTTTCAAGAGATTTTAACTCTTCTAAGGCAAAAACAAGTTCTCCTTCTAGACTCACTTTTGCATCATCCTATTATTCTTATTGATCATCTATACTTTTGCTTGAAGAGGAATCTTTATGTATGGCCATGAATAAAATCTCTTCTTCTAAATCACTGACTCCACTATCTTCGACTGAGCTAGGATCTTTAGAATACAAAATCTTCTTCTCAAATCCCTTCTTGACTTTTCCTTTGAAATTATTCTTGTATATAGACTTTCCTTATTAATTATCACCATTACCCTTATCTGGGCACCTAACTACAAAATGTCCAATCTTTCTAAAATTAAAACATTTGAAAGGTAATTTTTCTTGATATTTACCTATGCCCTTTTTCATCTTGTGAATAAATAGAGCTCTATTCTCATCTTCACCATCACTAGAGCTATCACTTTATTCTTGAATCCTATCCTTCTCTTTCTTTGACATCTTCAAAGTATCTTCTCTCTTTTAGGATTTCTCTTATTTGATCCACATCTCATATGCCATAAGAATACCATGTAGCTCATCCATCTTTAGCTTGGCTAAATTTTTCATCTCTTCAACTACCAAAACTTTTGCATCATATCTTAATGGTAGAGATCTCAAAACTTCTTGAAACATAATTGATTCTTCTAAATTTTGTCCAAGACCTTGAATTTGATTAACTATTTGATCAACCTACAAAAAATAACTTGCTATATTTTCTTCCTCTTCAAATTCAAACTCTCAAATTATCTTCTAAAAGTCTAAATCTTGGTTTTCTAAACCTTTCCATCACCTTTGCAAATATTTTCAAGTTTTACCCAAGTTTTAAGAGTAGATTTACATTACATAAATTTAACAAATTATGATTCACATAAACCACATAAAATAGAATTTAAAGGTTTAACATTATTTTCACTCACCTTCTTTTCTACTAGAGTAGTTACAAGTGTTTGTGGCTCTTTATATTCCTCTACCATTGCTTGCCATATGTCAAATCCAAGGGCCATAAAATAAGTATTCATCTTTATTCTCTAAAAAAGTAATTTGTCCCATCAAATAAAGGTGCCTTATTTGTAAAAAAACCTTCATGTCAGCTATCATGTTTTCCTGATCTAACTTCAAGCTATAAAACTTTTTCAAAGGAACCTGCTCTGATACCAATTTTTAAGCACAAAATATACTGAGGGGAGGGGGGTGAATTAGTATATTATATATCTTATTTGTTAATCAAATTAATTTTATTTAACCACTTAACAATACATTTAAGACATGCCATAAAACTGAAACAATAATATACACCACACAAGAGAGAGAGAAACACCATATTTTTACATGAAAACCCAAAGTAGGAAAAATTATGGAGAATAATCTCAAGTATATAAATCAGAACTAACTCAGTTTACAAAGTAAAAAATCACCAACTTGTAGGAGCACCACCCCCTTTGTTGAGCACCAACACAAAAACTATTTGTGAGCACCAACCCATAGGAGCACCAACCCCTTTCAAATATTTTTGAGTATCAACCCACAAGAGCACCAACCTCTCTTGTATATAAAACACAACTATATCTTAATGTTGATTACTCAACAAATGATATAATTCTACAATATTTCCAACTTTTATCTCTTCAAAAACAAATACAAACCATTCACTCTCTTTTATAATACAATTGGCTTCTCAAGGCTTTATTTATAGCTTTCTAAATGACCTTTGGCATTAACCCTTTGTTACCCTTCAATCCTTACGAAAAATTGTGCCAAACTTGCATGACCCTTCATATCCTTGTAGTTGAAAATTCATATGGTGACCATTCATAAGTAAAATCATCATTTCCTCTTTTTTCTTTATCTTCATGACTTTTCATATTCCTTAAAGTGTCCCTTAATGGAAAAATGTGTCATACCCTCTTTTATCTTCACATGATGACTCTTGGAATTCCTCAAGATGACTCTTCATGAGAAATTTCATCCTATTCCTCTTTCATATTTTACCCCATGACTCTTTGACTTCTCCATGGGCTCTCTTTTGACTTATATTCAACCAAAACTATATTCATTAATATTAAATAAATATTAACACACATTAGTCAAGATATGAATATTAAAAACACCACTATATATAATGGGCCCTTTATCACCAATAATGCTAGACCTTTGACATCAATGACAATATTTCCAACACAATAAGCTTCTTATGTTCCTTGGCCTCCCTCATGCACTCCTTATCCTCATGATTATTCCTATGAGCTTCAAGAGAAACTTTTCCATGATAACTTAGCCAAGAAAATAGAGGAGATATATACAAAGAAGAAGATACTAAGTCAAGGTGTGATGGAAGGTGTAGAACAAAGAGAAGATCATATTCCTAAACACATCCCATATCCCCTCCCTCAATAACTTTCCAAAGATCCTCCTAACTTGCATCCTCAATCTAAATTGGAGTTCTATGTGCCACCTCCACCAACTAGTTCATCTTATCCTTGCCCCATCACCCTTTGCCTTGATGGACCTATGGTATGGGAATTAAATGAGGATCAAATATTTGATAGAGAAAGAGAAATCTTGCTTGAATAAAACCTTTCTCCTTTGCAATCTCATTGGGATAAGTCACATGGTTTCAAGATGCCTAATCTTAGCATCACCATGAAGGAGGTTGAATATCTTTAATACCTTGACATAAGAGATCAGATTATGATAGCTAAACTTTAATTTGAAATCCCTCAAGAGGTCTTATGTGATGAAGAGAAGGTAAGTCCTTATGTTGAATCTCTTTGATTGGTTGATGATGAAGAATGTTTTATTTATGTTGAAGAACCTATCTTTAGAGAGGCTAATGAAGAGGAACATGCTCAATTTATTTCAAATAAAGAAGACCTCATGAATGTTTATTAGGAATAAATCACCATGGGTACTCCCTTTTGTGAATAAAAGAGAAATTCACAAGGTTTTTCCTCCATATTTGAAGTGGAATGTGATATCAAGAAGGGAAAACATTTTCAAACCATCCCTCAAGAAATGATAGTCTTGAGAGAGTCTCATGAAATTAGGATAGAAGAATTAACACTTAAAGATGATCTAATCAAATATGAATAAAATATTATTGATTGTGTGGATATTTCATTTTGGGTTGATAAGGAAAGATATCTTCCTTTTTCTAAAGAGGAAGAAATGATCAACTCTTTTCTCACTTTGTAAGATAGCATGGATAAGCAAGGATAAGTTCTTAATCAAATTTCAGATTACCTATTTGAAATGATTGAAATAAGCTATACTCCTCTTCAAGGAGGCTATGAGCTAGTCAAAGATGGAGAATGCAACATTGGTACTCAAGTATGTATACCGATGGAAGGAAATATTTCAAATCTATCCTTTCAAGAAGCATACACATTTCATCATGACATGTTTTAAGTCATAAAAATGGGTGATGATCCTCTCAACCATTTTGGAGGAACACATCATCTCTTCAAAGATGGAATAAGCTCCTATTGGCCTCAAGATTCTAAGGAACATTTAACTACTCCTATTAAGGCCATGCCTACTAAGGATATATAAGTTGATCATGAGATGAAGAGTGGAAAATAGTAGGAAGTATGTGAACATGTTCAAGAGTAGTATATATGCATTGGAGACTTATTTTAGGATGATCTAATTGAGATCAGATCAAGTGATGTTCCAAGGAAGAAGTCTGATCCATAAAGCATTCAATCCAATGAGAAACATGTTTGGCACTATGTTTCATCTCACCATGAGGATGATTTAAGAAGTCTTCCTTTTGATCCAAGGAAAGAGGTATGTTTAGTTTCTATCTATACATAATAAGTTGTTTCCTAATTCCCCTAAGTACTTGGATCACATGTGTGTGTCTTGTGTGTTTGCTTTCTTTGTTGTGTGTGTCTTTTGATTTGTGTGGTTGAGGTATCCATTAGTTGTCTTATCTTGGTCAAATTTATGGTCAATGGTAAAAGGTTTTATTTTTTGTCTTAGAATCCCAATGGATTGATAAGGCTACTAGTGTAGTTGGTATAGTAGGCATACTACCCATATGAGTCACCAATTTACTGACCAAATTTAACTTCTAAGTCAAATTAGGGCACTCTTAGGTAAAAATCTAGGGTTTACATGTTTTATATGGGTCTAATATTTTTTCATGATGGTGTTTCATAGGTTAAGTGTTGTCAATTAATGTTATATGGGCTTTAGTCAATTAGTTTTTATGTCCTTGTATCATTTTTAGGTCATTTAAGGGGTCAAAAAGGTGTATTTAATGCTTTGTGTGGCTTTTTTTAGAAATGTTAAACTATCAAAACATAATGTCATGTCTCATTTGTCATTAGAAGTCTTAGATAACTTAGACTACTAAAAATATGGTAGGTTGTTCAAACAGAAGGTAATTCTCTTGAAAAAAAGAAGAAAATGGCCCTTGTATAGACTCCTTGGGAAATGTGCCATGTGGAAAATGTTTAAATGTGACTCTTCATCTTTCCCAATCTTAGTTACACCTTTTTTTAATCTTGAGATGTCATTTATTTCTCAAAACTATTCTACTCCGTTTTCTTCCTTCTTATCAAACAAGTGACTTTCAAGTTTATACTTGGGTAAACCAGTATAATGTATTTCAAGAATAATGCTTTTGGGAATTTTTTTACACTCATAGACCTTGATTTTCATATAAATAAGTTTGATAATTATGAATTGTGATTTATGAACCATTAGTTTGAAGTTGACTATGCAAATATGCCTATCAATCTATGTATCTTTTAAATTTTACATTGGTTTTAAGAAGTCCATAAAATATAGATTTTGAGACTACTTCTAGAGCATACTGACTTCCTTATCCAATTATCCCCACAATTGGTTTCGTTTTTCATAAGGTTTTGATATGCTAATAATCATAATTTGCAGGAAGCTACAATTTTTTGTGTTGATGGGTAGGTTTCCATTATTTTCTAAATTTCTAGGCTTTGTTAATCACTCTAAGAGATTGTGATGGTTTCATTTTGATGCTTCTAATGTGATATTATTATATCCTTCATATTTTAATCCACTATGTTAGGCTTGGGTTGAGAGATTCAGTCATACCTTTTCTACAGTCAATTATTTACTCATCCTTATAGTCATGATGACCATGTGTGTAGAACATGTGTAGTGTGTTCATGGAGTTGTATTTTAGATTTAAAGAGGTTTTTATGTGTTTAAAAATAATAATAAACTTTTTATATGTTTCAAATAACATAAAAGGTTTAATATAGTAGTCATGTGAAACTTTTGTTCTCAGTTTACCATTAATATTCACCTACATGTGCTTTGAAGGAGGTTTCCACATTGAGAGGAAGATTATGAGGCTATTTTAAAATGATTTATAGTATATAAAATGTATTTGAAGGTATGAAATATATTATAAACTTCCTCAAGAGATCATATATTTCTCATTACCTATCACCCTACCTCACTACTTGTACCTTAAAAGATAGTCTACTTATAGGTGTTGGCAGAGAATACTATCATAAGATAAGAGCCTTGTAAAGTTAGAAGGGATAATGAATAGTGGAAGAGGATATTTTCAAGGTATAAAATGGCCCTAAAAATATTTAATTCTCTCAATGTTATCAGCAGTCTTGAGTCCAAAAAGGACCTTCCTTCATCCAAATTGAAAAATCAAACTATGCCTTCATGAGGAGTGATTTAAATTTTTTCAAAATGACATGTTTGGTATATAATATCCATAATAGGGTATTCATTGTGCATTTTTATTCTTATATCATTCTTAGTTTGTACACAGGCCTAAATGCATCAATAACCAACATTAAGTGATTGAGACAAATAATGACTTAAGTATGGGGATTTTGAGTGTGTTTCAACCATTTAGGGAAATTGAAGGTAAGAAAAGGTGTTATCACACATTTTTTTGACCTCAATATTTCAAGATGAATCTTCTAATAACATGAATAGATGTCCATTTAAGGGGAGAAATCACCTACAGGTAGGGCTTACTTTGAGGGAGAAAACTCAGTTTTGGGTTACAAGGTGATTCTAAAAGAGGTTGGAGGGAGACTAATATGTTAAGACAAAACACGATAACTTTCATGAGGATAATTATGATCCCCATTATACTATAAAATATGTAAATTAATCACACTCAGATCTCATAGGGATCTAATGTAACCTACAATGAGGTCAAGAATGGATATAGGTAGTAGACTAAGAAATGAGGTGTGAAAGTTGTAAAGTCATAAAAATGATCTCAAATGATCTAGGAAAGTATCAAATGAAAATTTATATAAATAATAAGTCTTAAAATTTGTACTCAAGGTCAAACCATTTTAGAATACACCTACATATGCATGTCTAAGACAAACATAGTTAGTATAGGTAAAGCACACAGTTTGAGAGCTCAAGGTGTATGGGGGGTATAAGTAAAAGCTTGGTAACATTAATGTATTTTAGATATATCCACCATGTTTATATAATAAATATATGACCCTATCATGTGAAAATATGTAGAGATAGGACTCCAATATTGTAAAATAAAATCCACTTTAGAAACCCTTCATAGTTTGCACTCCAAGAGGTCTATCATGGAAATTGAGGAGGTTTGAGGGTATAAACACCTAAAAAAGTGTCCAAATCTGGTACATAACATGTAAATGATTTGGGTAAGATCCTAAATAATTTTTTTAGTTTGATGAAATATGGGAAGTGACCCATATTTTATCTTAGATAGGGGGTACTTCCTAATACACAAAGCCTTGTAGTATTGAGGAATAGGATGAAAAAGATGAATTAGAAGCTTGAAGGACCTTGTGTGATGTTTGGAGAAGTTTTAATACACCTATACAAACATGTTAAATAAATAATGAGGTGGTGAAACCAAATAGGGTGGTATGGACATTTAAGGTTACAGTCAGACCTATTCAGGCAAAGGTATGCCTTAAGGTCAAACAAAAGGTCACCTTAATTGTTGGATATAATTGGGCTTCCAAATAAATTTTAACATGTTTTTTGGACCATATAAAAGTTTTTAATTCATATATATTTGTAGGGGAAGCCATTAGGAGCTATTTTGGGGCTTAACCAACTCAGACCTACTAGGCAAGGTCTAGACCTAGTGGTCAAATGAAGAGCAAATCACATTTATGGCATGATATATGTATTTAAACATCATGAAGTATGTTTTTGAGGCTAATATAGAGGTTTTAAATATTTTATATAATATATTTGTTGCAAATAGGTCATTTTTATCCCAAAACCCACTTAGACATGTAGAAAAGAGGGAAACAAGCTTGAAAGGACAAATTTTGGATCTCACATATTATTGGAGGGTTTGCATGGGAGAAAAATGTGTCTAGGAGTTATAGGATGGCCTTATAAACTTATTTGTGTCATTTTTATTAAAATTAAATTTCCCATCTTTACGAACAATCCTTAAGAGCAAAAATAGGTCTAAAACCCTACTAAACCCTTAGTCAAGATCAGTTTACAAAAATGGAGTTGGAGATGTAATATAATGAGATATTTGGACTATATTACATATTTTAACTTGGAAAGGACTCCATAAATCAACTTTAAATTCCATCTATATGTATAAAATTATATGGATGAGGTACAAAACAATCTCTTTTTGACCATTTTTAGTGTTTTGTAGGTTTTTGAAGTAGTCAAGAGATGAAAAAAATATTGGGGGAAATTTTAGGACTTATAATAACTTAATATGTAAATATTATTATTTTAAATGGTTTCTAAGTGTGTAAACCATCTGCATCATCTTAGCTAGTCAAATCTGGCATATTGGACAAGCTAGTGAAGAAGATGGAAAACTTCAAGTGAGCCCATTTTAAGGTGTTTATAATTATTATAGGGAAATTTAAGGTATTTAAACATTTAATTCACTCCCTTAAATTTAATTTAAATGATAACTTAAGCCTTTTTGGAATCCAAGTGTGCAGGGTGCATGAAAGGAGTTCTTTTTAGACTATAGATAGTGATTGCTCCTTTATAGTTGTTTCTAGATGACCAAGAATGTAAAAAATACATAGAGTGACATTTATGATGTTTATAACATCCATGAAAATCATAAAAATTTGTCTTCATTAGCTATGGGATGTTAAAATAGGCCTAATCATGAAGGCAGTTTTCTTGAGCCAGTTCAGGATTTTTCTTACCACTTTTCATGAAATTTGTGACTTGGATTGACACTTATAGCTCCTAAACTTGCATGGTTCATCCAATAACCTCTAAAAATTCAAATTACCTCCTTGTATCAGCTTGAAAAGTGTCTTTGTGACCCTTGAACTTCTCTTATTCTCTCTCTTTCATAAGTTCTATAAGAATGAACAATTTTAGCATTGTTTGGATGCTTCACCTAAGTATGGAAAATTGATGCTCATTTTTATACACATTTATTAATAAAATGATTAATTTTTACCTCTTCCATGAATTTTCATAGTGTGGTTTACTTGAATGTTGAATTTTCTTAGTGAAGACTATGGATTCCTTAACAAGTTGTCATATTCTCTCACCTATTTGTAGCTTCTTCTTATAAGGCATGTGATGTATTCCATGAGATGTAAAAGTTTAGGTTATTTATTATATTAATTATTTCCATTTAAGGCCTCTTTTATAGTACTCCTATCTTTTCACATTCATCCATAACCCCATAATGTAACACTTATGCAAGAAGACATAGATTAGAGAGTGTATGTTTAGTTGTCCTTTGATTTCAAGTGTAATATGTATATGGTTATATGTCATCATTAAATTTTTTGTATCAACTCCCTTAGATTAGTTTGATTTCAGTTATCTTTCTCCCTTTTCACCCCCTAAAGTTAATATTAGTTTCAATCCAAAGTGGTACATAAGGGAGCTAGCCTAATTGAGAGACTCACCTCATTCCTTAGGTTGCCCATAAGCCTAGAGGTGATTCCATTGTGCCCCTTGGGTGAGGAGAGATATGCATCTTCTCAAAGGGTGAAAATCCAAGTGACAACATGTACCACAAATAAATTTTTTCTAACATGATATCATAGAAACATATCAACTATATCAAACACATGAAATGATAATTTTTAACTATAAACATTACTTTGGACAAATTTTTTAAATAGTTAATCATCTCTAGGATCAGTCAAATTCATATTCACCACTCATTTATATTACACCTCATCTTTTATTGATGGTGTTAATTAAGCTAGTAAAATATATCCACTACTTATTTAGAGTCATAAATGCAAGATTTGGTTAATTATATAATAATATAAAAACCAATAGATTCAATCAAAATATTCCCTATTAGCAGTTATAAAATATTCTAAGTATAAAAATATCAAATACATACATTTAGTCCATAAAATGTAATGCAATGTCTCTAACATCATCCGGTAATGAATCTAATAATCATTTTATTTATTATAGAATAAAAAATAGAATCATAAACAATCCTCAATATATACATACCATCTGGGTAAGAATTATAACTAGACTAGACGTTACTCAATAACCAAATGTAACTTGAAATTTTATTTCATCCACACAAAAAAACATTAATGACAACTTATTTATTTTTTCATAATCACAAAATTTACAATGATATAATGATATAGCAAACTTAATGTGATATGTATTTAAGAAATTTAAATACTTCATTTTAATGCTTCAACTAAACATTAAATACATAAAAAAGCACCCATATTACCCTGATTTATAATATTTTTACCATCATAGAACAATTTATGTGCGTGCACACGTACGCATGCACACACACACGCGCACACGCACGCACACACACACGCGCGCACACACGCGCGCACGCACACACACATGGTATACTCATTATTATATTTATAACACTTTTGATAAATCATATGTTTATACCATGTATATATGTACTATTTTTTGAAAATCTCATATAAATTTCTAGATAGTCACTAATATGATAATGTATACATTATGATCTAAGTAGAAAATCCACTATACACGATCTTAGATTATCTCATATACTTTTAGTATACATTCAAAGTACAATAAATTTTCTAAAACCTTTAATATACTATATAATTCCCAATTTAATTATTTTGACTAAAACATTACCCAATATTAACACAATTATCATTTCAAACTTTAGCGATTCAATGATTTACAAAATTATATTATTTCAAAAGACATAAATTGATAAGAACATAGACCTATTCAAATTTATTTCATCTATAGGTATCAAATATTAAGTACTCAGCTAACTATGTCTAAATATTGAGAATTCTATGAGAATATAACTCAATCCTTTGCCATGTATATACACCTCATATAATATAAAATTTAATAAAATACTCAAATATATGATAATATATGTACGGGTCTCGATCATAATTTTAAAAACCATTTTTATTGTATATAAAACATAGACAGAATAAGGCAATAAATTTGAGTGTATATAATATACAAACAAAACAAGATAAAAATTCCACTAGCAAACTCAATCTTATCATTTATACAACTTAGTCCAAATTGAAACTAAAATTTATTTACAATATACATTTCATCTATGTTGATGAGTAAAGTGTTTCAATCTTTAGTCTAATTCTTAATACTTAAATTGTAAATATATACTTATACATTAATCTGAATATAAAACTAACTATACATACTTCTACCAAGCTAATTATATACCATAGACATCATTACTAGGTTTTAGACTTTTATACGTTTATGGCTTGAAAATAATTAAACATAATTCCACATATATTAAACTATGTATGATAAAGGATTTAATAACATAAACTGAGCATATATCCAATGACACATAATTCTTAAAAACACACACACACACACACACACACACACACACACACACACACACACACACACACACACACGCGCGCGCGCGCGCGCGCGTATATGCATATTTTATTACATAGTCAAAAAAATTATGGAGACCTATAATATCCTTACCCAAAATTTATAGGTTAACTATTGTAGACACCAAAAACTGGGCACAACTAGCTTCCAACTAGACATTATATTGATTCCTACCAACGATTGCAAATTAAGCCTAAGAGTCATTAAAAGCCACAAATTTACTTGTGCATCTTTCATAAAATATAAAAATCACATAGAAACACCCATAATTAGGGTATCCTACCATAAGAAACCATAAATTTTCACATATTTATCCCTAATCACCTTATAACATCACAACAATCAATTTAGCCTATGGACCTATTAATTGGGGCACATAAATAAATATCAAATATTGGCAGAGATAAAAGGATAATCTAAACCAATTAACAAGTTAAACCAAATTAAATGCCTATTTGAATTATCCATTTGAAATTAGTGAATATATAAAAAAAATTTCAAAAACTCAAAATATCCTAGCCTTTCATCATTGCCTTTATAAGTTGTCAAGCTCTTTAAAAATATCCTAAAATATCTAATTTTGAGAAAAATACCTAATAATTGAAAACCATGATTACATAACAACTATTAACTCTATTGGGTTTATATTTGACACACTAGGTTTAGTTTGAACACATTCCAAGCCTTAAATCAACCCTAACTCACCTTGGGTGAGAGTTAAATCCATTTACTATAAATATAATGCCTTACCTATTGAATGCTAAGCTATTTTGGTAAAAATTTATTATGCAAAAATATCTCAAATAATATCTCATAAGCCAAAGTAGTAATTCAAATTTGGAGAGAGATAAACTATTTTGTTGCACGTACTGTTATAATGACAAAATCTTGAGTCAAAGCAACATCAAGCCACATCAAATCCATATGGTGCCAAGGAGATAGGGAGCCAACAAGCTTCATTTGACAAAGGCTTCCTGATGTACAAGTTGAGCAAGCCACTCAACAAGGCATTTGAAGCTCCCATTGAAGGTAAAAGGATTTGTGTCTTTTATTTTTAGTTGTGCTTTCATCTAGATTTTGTTACTAAGCTCTCCCTAAGTTCTAGGATAGGAGTGCAAGTGTTAATGTATTTTTAAATGATTTTTATTTCTTAAACTAACACTTTACTAAGCTATCTTATTAGATTTATATGATCACAAATTACATGCTCAGTGGGATATGCACACCATGGAGTTGCTCCTACAGCTTTTAATACCATTCTACTAATGATTTTCATGTAAAACTTTGAGATTGCTAATCAAAATAGGTGAAAATTGGAGGCTAAGGAAAGTTTTTATATTAATCATGAAGTTTCCCTATGTTGTCAAAAATTTTCTCCCTAGATTAATGATATTGTGATAATATCATAACTCACACATTCACAGTTTTGTCTTTGATTCTATGTTTTTGCATCTAACTATCAAAGTTTAACTCATTGTTTTCTACCTATAGGGATTTTTATAATATTACAGTATTATGACTTTGACAGTCATTATATTGGAATAACATGACTTTTCAAGTTGTGATATCATCAAATAATCAGTGATATTGCATACTAACCACTAGTGGTTAGGTTGATAATTCTGGGTTAAGTTTTAATATGATTCTTAGAGTAGATATATTTCCTTAAGTTTAGTGAGTTTTCCACTAGAGTAGTGATATTGCATTTTATACTCTCTTTTTACAATTTGTGTTATTTAAATAATAGTTACATTTTTTACAGTTTTAGATTTGTTTTGTGTTCTATGGTTTTGCATTATGTAAACCCAAGAGTTAGATTTGGGAAGTGATTCTAAGCACAAGTAACCTCTAACATATTTTACAGGACCTAAAGTCCACAAGGATACATTTAAAATACTTTTCATTGGCAAATTTAACATTTCAGATTGGTGTTTTAATAATCTTTTATTTACATCATTTTCACTTTGTTTCAAGCTTTAAACAACAATTGCCAATCAACCTAAACTTCACAACACATCTCATTTTGGTGTATTAAAATTAAGTTTAAACACTTAGTTACATGCTCTTAAGAGTTTTAATATTATGATCTATTTGTTAAAAGTTGTTTATTTTAACAAAATAGTTGATTCATGTATTCTCTCCCCCAATCTCATATAGGGAACTTTGGTGACCAAAAGAGCTTAATCTATTGCCTTGATTACTTTAGTCCAAAAGTATGATTTTAATGTATTTAAGGCCCTCACTAAATATTTATTATTTGGGCAATCCAAACATGACCATAAATTATTTTCATTTGTCATTTATTTTCATACATTTTGGATTGTGAGCAGGATTTCATCACCTCCTCACAATTTCTCTATAGAAGCATTGACCTGAGAATTCATCTCGCAAAATAGTTTCAACCCCATTCCATTATGGGGTATACAAATTGAGGCAAAATTAATAGGATTCTTATTTGAGAGGTTAAACAAGATTTGTTCATAAGATACTACCTTAGAATATAGGGTCAAATTGAACATCAAACTACACTGAGCAAGTGATGGATGTTATGGTTGTGAAAAAGACAAGACCTTTTCACAATAATCTAGATGATGTGGATAAAAATGACGTGAGAATATATTTTATTAAACACACTTGGGACCATATAAAAATACATGAAAATTGATATATTAGAATAACCCCACTTGTCATGGACATATTGTTAATGCAGGTTGAGTAGCCCAAAGTTCTATATTGTAGTAAAAACTCTTGGGAGAAGGGGGCCTAAAAACCCTACTTTTTATGTGCTTTTATTTATTTGGATTAACACTTTAAATCCTCCCAAGAGCTAGTATATTTATGGAATTTGAGAGTATTATTAAACCTTGTCAGCTCTAGGATTTAGGAAGTTACACTTAGATGTTTGTGTCATTATATCCTTTTCTTGAATGGTTTCTCAAGTATAAATTATTAGTTTATCTTACCACATCCAAAAATGAGTCTTATTTTATATATAACTCCATTGTTTGATGATGTTTTATTCCATCCATTTGTCACCATACCTAGGCTTTAGTATTTTGACAAATATTGGTGTGTGTGTCACTTGATTGGAAAGGGTAATGTTATGCTAGCCAATTCATTTCAAGTTTTTGTGCCTTTGAGTCTTAAAACAAACCATTGATTACATATTTAGAGCATGATAACATTTTTACACAACGCAAATCATTTCATATACATGTTTACTTTGTGTCCAAATTATAATTCTAGATTTGAAACCACATGTGCATTTTTATCTTTACCTATTGTCCTTATGTTGTTCACTTTTTGTCTAGCTTATTATTTGTTTTAAAATCCTAGTTTTCTAAGTTGAGTTTTTAATTAACCTTCATAATTTCAAATCCAAACATTGATTTATTTATACCTATGCCTTGAGTAAATTTTGGTATAGAAATTTATCTTTCTCTTTTGGGTTGTGAAACTTAGGATAATTATTTATTCAATACAAAAACTACTATTTGTGTATGGATTTTAAAGAAACAACCTATCTTCCATGTGGCTTTTGTTTCATGCCTTATACCAATCAACCAAGTTCATGTTGGAAGTCAAGTGCCTATTTTACACCAAAGTGTTTTAGATTTACTAGATTAAATATCACCTTGTTTTTAAACTCTAACTTTTGTGACTTTTCAAAAAGACTTAACATATGCCTATTTTGAGCCTAGATTTTGTGTCGCATTTGGACAAAGGACCTATACACTTTTGTTTTATTAGATTAGACTTGTTTGAAACACTTTGAACCTAGAGGTAGCATTATATTTTTATTTAACCACTTAACCATTTGTATAAGACATTTAATGTTATACATATAATGTTAGACTATTTTAGAATAAGTTTTGACATAGATCATTTTGGAGATACAACTCCCCTAGACTAAGTTAGACCATGTTTGGACCATTTATCCTTTGGAAATTATTTTTTAGAGTTTGTAGAATTCTAGGCCTTTTTATGAAACATTTATCATTGACTGAGATATGTCTCATTACATTTATAGTGGATCCATGTAAAATCCAAGTTATGATATCATAGTAACACAAATTTACTTTGTTTGATATCCCTATGGTGATGAAGTGGTTTGTGAGATGGATCCTTATCCTCCTTAAAATACTCAATTTATGTAATAAAGCCAAGTGTTAGATTAGGTGATACCTTCTTTGTGTTTGTGGATATATGATATTCACCCTCTCACCACCCATGGTGTTTGATCTTACACCTATACCATTAATCCTCCTTCATATTATGTGAGTCACCAATCTCCATAGTGTTTAATGATTACCATACTAGGGCCTCATCCTTTGGCTTATGTGAGCAAACAAGCTCCACAATAGCCTACCATTTCTATACCATGACCTCATAGTTTTTCTTGTGTAAGAAATGAAGCTTTGAAATGCCCCAAAATTACCATTCCTAGCCCTACCAAGCATGATAATTTATCATCTCAACAATGTTCTAAAAATATGATTAGATGGGTCATAGTTACTATCCTAAGCCAGTAACCAACCTTTTTAATTCCCATCATAGATAATCCTATCATTATAAAACCACCATACATTCTTCATTTGTTTCCAACTATTACCCACTTTAGAAAAAACATACCAATCATCTAGCCACAATCAAGCCAATCATTTGTAGAGTAAGAGATATTCAAAACTAGTATTTTACAACTGAATTTAAACTAAGGCCAAGAGAACCAACCAATCCAAGATGTTTTTATTGAATCACCTATTTGTGACTAGTCAACCCATAATGAATCACCCTTTTATACTATAACTATTGTTGATAAGTCTCACTCTAATAAGCCAATCATTTATGAGTCGATTCTTAATGATTATAATCACCCTTGGGTAAATCATTACCTTGACCATTGCCCTATTTTTCAAGGACTTCCCTTTGACAAGATAGTCTCTATGGAGTTATCTATTGACCTTTTTCCCCTCATATAGGAGTCTTACTTTGAAAAACTAGTCTCTATGGAGCCCATTATGCCATCATAGGCCATTACTTATCCAATACCAAACATTCAATAAGACATCATTGAAGCAACATCCACACCAAATGAAGAATCAACATTGAAGTTAGGTTCTAATCTTTAACGAATATTAGATTTTTATCAAAAATAGAATCAATGATAGTCTCAACATTATATTCACAGTCCCTTGAACTATAATAAACTTTAGAATCATAATACCCTCATGGTTATTAAAATATTGGTTGCATATACGTTGTAGATCAATTTGAATATATTTGTGATCCTTACACAATTTTTGAGGATGATTAATTAAGATTCAAAACAATTTATTCTATGATTTTTTATGAGTATTGTGCTACCTTTTTCCATTCTATTATCACTCCACATGTTGTTTCCACCAACCAACCTAGCCATTATATTGACCTTCCACCTCACACAAGTGTTGACTGGGACCAATAGAATCACACATTTTTAAACTATATCTATCATAACATATCAGTTACAAAATATAAGGGAGGCCAATAACACATTCAATCATAAGAACAATTTTCAAATGAAACCTTCTAGGAGGCACTAGGGGCAAATCAAAGTCCAAACATACAATCTTCTAGTAAACCTTGTTTGAGGTGATAAAAGATAATCAAAGTCAAAATTCAATATTCCTTAGTAAAAATTTATCATAGGTTCTTTGGGATAATCAATATAAGTTAACTAGTGAAAACCTCTTTGAGTCACCAACAATTGATCAAAATAGTTTTTCACTACTTGATGAAGACATTATCAAAGATGAAATCAGTATAGCTTCCACTCTACAACATATTCAGATGGTAGCTACTCTTAGGACTGAAAAATATAAAAATATTTTGGTCCTATTATGGTGTATAATTTCACCCTTGTGGGAGAGTTCTTCAAGATCCCCTACTCCCATCCATAATATTAAAAAATACCCAAGCTATGGGTATCCTATTTTGGGGTTGAACCTCCATAAAAGGTTAGCTTGCTCTTGATGGATCGCCAAAACTAATAATTATGCATGAAAAATGGATATAAATTGGGTATTGGGTTACTAAGAGAGAAAAAATAAATGAAAACTCACATAAGTAGGAAATAAACACTGTTTTAGCATAAGATAATCCTTGCTCACACAATCTCACAAACTAGCTAATTTGAATAAGTGTTTCATAAGCTAGGCTCACCAAACAATGAATGGAACAAAGAGGAATTCTAAGATTCAAAATAAGAATCCATTCATGGAATAAAGAGCATAATTTTATACCTAAAAATAAATCAAAAACAACTAAAAATAGGCAAGAGAAAAGGACAATGGACATGGAAGGACACTTCTTCACAATGCCATCATGCATAAGCTTGTCAAACATAATTTGGAGGTAAGAGATAGGTAAAACCTATCTTTATTGCTTTAATATGTCTCTCATATAAATTTTTAAAGGGTTTCACCTTATCAAATTAGATTCTCCTCTCCAAAAAATGAGAATTCTTCTAGAGTTCCCTCCAAAAAAAAAGGGAAATAAATGGGAGATATAGGAGAAAAGGGAAAAAGAGAGAGGGAAACGAGTAAACAAAAATCAATAAATGAGTCCCAACTACTTTCATGGAGTCCCAACCACCTTTTGATCAAATAGAACTCATTATTTCTTACCAAATTAACCATTCATCATCTCCAAATAGTCTTTGAGCCCCCTCATTGGCTTATAAAAATACAAGAAGATAAGAACTTGTTGAAGATGATAAGTCATGATACATTAAATTGGGAAAGTTACTAAAGACTTTTGAAACTTCATTGAATGCTCCACTTGCCTTTCTCAACCTTCAAACTCTCCATCTTCTTAATGAGCTTTTTTCACCTTGCTTCATCTTCATATGTTCTTTACATTATGAGATAGTCACTTTGACTTCATTCATCTAATGTCCCTTTGGAACATAATTGTTAGAATCACCATTCTACCCTTAATCCAAACTCTAAACATAGGTCCATTATAGATGAAAACCAATTCCTATTTATTTGTTTCCATATAGTCATAATTTCAATGAAAATCCATAGGTTACCTAGTCTCATGATCATGATCAAGACATAAAACCTATGTCTAAGAGCTTTTGAGAGTTTTGACTGAGCTTTAATGGCATCCTAAGATTCTAAAGTGTTTTCTCTAGTAACCCATATCAAATTTTTCTTCTCACATTTATGTTTTTACCTATTTGGATGGTGAAATATTTTTATCTAATGTGTTTACCTATTTGGCATAGCCTCAGGCTGCTTATTTTATTTTAAAACCTAAATGTTGTCACCTCAAACATGTGTTTTCATCTTATGACCCCATAGATCTCAGTCAAATTTACTATGTTGATCTCCTTAGGAGTCTCCTAGATTTTACCTTAAATGTTTACATTGATCTATTATCTACTACCAATATTGTTCCACTTGGTAGCCCCATGTTGATATTTTTCTTAGCTTTTAGAAATGTGATACTTGGTAGTCATGTATACCTCTTATGGACCCTTTTCTTAGTCTCTATCTAGTTAATGCATTTATTACACATGGTGGCCTTGAATATAATTTAGGCTCATTGAATTATAACCTTGATCCACATCATCAAATTTCTCCTATATGATTGAGTGCACTCCATTTATATTTGATCTACTTGATCAAATGCACACCATTGATCTGCATCTAAATACATGATCAAATGTGGTCCATCAATTTACTTAGGAATTTACCATAATTGAGACACTTCACACCTTCACATTCATTCTTAGGATTCTTTATTGACTTTGTGAGATCACCCATGTGTCATTCATCATTATTCTCAGATTTTGAGATTGTGCTACTTGGTAGCCCTACATTCAACTTGAAACTTGTTAAGGATTTTTTAATCTAAATAGTTATTTCTTGTAGCCTTAATTTGACACTTTAGGGCATGCCCCACATTGATAGATCATTTTTGAAGGCTTATATCTTTATATAGAAAATGTATCAAGACACCAAACATGTCAGGGATGACTTTGGCATAAAATACATATTTTTCATGTAATTCTTCAACTTTGGCTGATTTCCCAAGTACTATTATAAAATGGACAACCAAAATGACCTGTTAATTCTTACATGACATGCTATGATGGTCTAGTTATTTTTACCATTAAATCACTCACTCAAATAGGACTCTACTTACCTCCTCACACCACATATAATCATAAAATTCTCATGTAAGACAATTTTGGCCAACATTTATGGTGACTTCCTAGGATTACATGACTTCTATGTAACAAACTAGTTGTCTTCTATGATCTATTGGGCATACGGGGTCACAATTATTTATTCTTAGCTAATATGAAACTAAAAAAGGATGTTATTTTTTGAAAACCTCCTCTTAAAGCAATAAGGACAAAAATAAATAAAAATAACATTGTGCACAAGGCACTTAGAGTAAAACATAAAAATCTACTCTAATATATATATATATATATATATATATATATATATATATATAATGGATGAAAATTTTCTTAATGTCAAGGCTTTAAATGAATCCCATTAACTGAGATAGGTAATACCTCTCTATCTAGTTGGGAAAGATAAAAATAATTATGTTGTTTACATATGTGGATAAAGTAAGGGCCACTCCATAAGATATCAAGCTTAGTTTGGTTTCTTATCTTATCCTTATTTTAATACCACTTGAGGATTATATACCATTCATTGAATTCCCTTTCCATGGATCTCTTTTCAAAGGCTTTCTTGACTTAAGATTGATGTGACTCTAGTGTCTTCATTACAAGGTCCCTTGTTTCTTCAATCTTAATGAGCTCTACCATTCTCATGATCATAGGTTCACTCTATATCAACTCAAGATGATGGGATAAATCTAAGGTAGACAACTCAAGAGAGATGGGAAGTTTGGCTTCCCTCCCATACACTAGGACAAATGGTGAGTTTCCATTGAAAACTTTTGGAGTCACTCTATCAACGCATAAGGCTATTCTTAAATTTGTGTGCCACACTCTCTGATTATCTTAAATAGTCCTCTTGATTATTCTAATCAAGCTCTTATTTTTTGAATCTATCAGCCCATTACCTTGGGGATAGTAATTTGAGGGTGTACCAAGGTATATGTCAAACTGAAGTGACCACTCACTTGTTCTCATGCCAATAAGTTCCAAGGCATTATCTATGATTATTATTATTGGTACACTAAACCTCATTATTATCTTATCATAGAAGTCTAACGCCATTATTTCATTGGCTTGTCTTAGGGTAATTACTTCTACCCACCTAGTGAAGTAGTCAATAGTACTGAGTACCTATTTATGTCATCTATTATATGGTAGATTGATCATTCCTATGAATTCCAATCTCTGTTACACGAATGGTTGTTCCACTTAAATTGGGTTGAGAGGAAGGGATATCAAAATTTGATTTCCTATAAAGAAAACACATTTTTGGAATTTTTTCACCCATGCATAGGCATCCTTGAAGAGGCTAGCCTAGTAATAACCAACTCTCATCACTTATTTTTTAGTAGTCCTTAGAGCAAAATGTCTTCTTGCATGCCCATCATGGAATTTTTCTAAGAGCTTGGTCACTTGGTCATCATCAATGAACCATAGAAACACTCCATTAAGGTCCTTAATGAATAGAACCCCATAAACCAATGTATAAGGTATGGACTAAGGACTAAAATACATTCTCTTTACTCTATCCGTACCTCATAGGTACTCACTTGTTATCATGAAATATGTCATATCCTAAAGCTAGATAGTTTGAGGTAGAGGTGAATATTTTTATGAGTTATCTTGTGTCACGAAGACAAAATCTTTATATTCCCAAAGGTCATAAACCATATGCTCACATAAGCCTTTTTCTCTCGCTAGTTTAGTGACATTGATCTCCACATCATACTCCATGACATGGGTAATCCAACTAGCTCTCTTCTCATTCAAATCTTTGTTAAGAAAGAAGTCCCTCACCCTAGGATGAGACACCATAAGATAAATACTTCTATTTGAGAGCATTGGTTTGAAAATTTTTAAGCTTATTACTATTTAAAGTAATTATTTCTCTATGAAAGTATACCTTACTTCATACCCTTCAAGCCTTTGGCTAAAAACGTAATTAGTTGCTCAAGTCCTTCACCATTGTTTTGCATCAGCATAGATGATATATTATTAATATTTTAAAAGGCATACAATATTAAATCCTTTGAGAAATAATTATTCATGAGTGTGAGTGATTGGGAAATGGCTTAATAATAGCCTTAAATGTTGCTTTACCTTTGTTTGACCAACTGAACACTTGGTTTTTATTTATCATGGAAGTGATGGGTTCGACCAAGCTTGCAAAACTATGTATAAACTTCATTATAAAGTTTATTTTCCCAAGGAAAATTTGGAGTCCCTTCTTGTGCTTGGGTAAGGATAATGTAAAGATGGAACTTATTCTATTGAGATCAATAGATAATCCCTATTATGAGAAAATATGTCCCAAGAGTTTTCCCTCATGGACATAAAACACACATTCCTTGGGATTCAATGAGATCTCATATTCTTTGCATATTTCAAAGATCAATTTGAGGTGATCTAAGTGATCACTAGCCTTGTTGGATAAAACCATTATTTTATCCAAGTATCAAGCACCATCTAATTTAAAAAGCCTTGGAAAGGCATGCATATGTCTATTTTTAAGGTAGCCCTGATATTTGAAAATACAAAAGGCATCTTATGATAAGCATATGTTCCCCACTTTGTGTTGAAGGTAGTCTTATAATGGTCTCCCTCTATTACTAGTACCTGATTGTATCCTGAGTACACATCCAAAAGAGAGAAGCATTTTGAACTAAAATCTATATGGAGTTGCTCCATGGATGGTAATGGGTAGTAATATTTAAAAGAGATCCTATTCAAATCCCTAAATTCAGCACACAACTAGATCTCCCCATTCTTCTTTCTGATAGGTACTAGGTTGGCTACCCATGAGGAGTGCTTGATGGGAAAGTTGATATAGAATTCAATCAATTTAGTCAATTATTTCCTCAAAATTTATTCAATTTTAGGGTTTATAGGCCTTTGATTCTACTTGATAGGCTTGGAATTAGCCTCTAATTCTATAGTGTGTTGGGCTTACATGGGATCAAAACCTCTCAAGGCACTATATTCCCAAGTAAAGATGTCTACATATTCTCTAAAAAGTTCAATGAAATCATGTTTTTTAGCCTTAGTACTTACCTTTCCAAGCTTGAGGAGCTTGTCTTTGAGGATAATATCTCTTTCATAGTTCTCCTCATCAGCTAACATCACTATTTTATCCTTCCTCATATGATCTCCCTCATGCAAAAAACCTTCAAGGGTGACCAACACTTTAGGAATTTTGTTAGACCTCAAATTGATAACTAATCCTTGTATTGATGTTGAAATTTAGCCTAGTTTATTGAAGAAAACTCTACTTCCTACTATAAGAAATAAGCTATCTACTTGTCACTATGAAAGACTTGATAATGAGCTTCATTATATAGCACAGATGGTCTTATTACCACTTTAACATGTGGCCACTTTTTAGATTTTTTCAACTCATTTAGGATGTCAAACTGATCTCCCATAACTTCCAACCTATCATTATGCTAGTTTTGGTTCCTTGACACTACTAGGATGTTGAAGACCTCAAAGTCATCAAGTATGTCCCACACTTTATGTTTTTAAGATTTCATCAAGGGATTCTTTATGATATTTTTGACTCTAACTTGATGCAGTATCAACTCACTATCCCCATATAGTTAAAACTATTTGATTCACCTCATACTATCCCATCAAAGGCTATGGATATTGCCCTTATACTCAGTTTCAATATAAGAGAAACTAAATTATAACCTATAATAATAAAAATACTTATCATTAGAGAGGAATATTATCATCACACCTATACCTACTCTATGTTTACTCCTTGAGCCATCAAAGAATAATTTCCACAAACCATTAGTATATTCCTATGGCCTAGCTAGGGATGACATGGACTCATTCTCCTCATGCAGGGAATATACTCCCATGTCTCTTTCTTCAACACCTTCCAAAGGGTCAATTAGCTTATTTTCACTCTATAACTCATCCTATAACATATCAAATATCGAATTAAGAACAGTGTTTAGTTATTGACCAATTAGGTGGTCATCCTCATCTAGGATGGTATAATTGATGTTTGAGCTATCTTTCCTATAAGGCTCTATGTGAAATTATGAAATATAATTATCCTTGATAGACATATTGATCCCATACCTTGTCTTTAAATCCATGTAGGACCAATCTACTACTATATAACCCCTAGTTTTTGTTGTGAAGTCTCTAGATAAACATAGAGAAAAACAAGGAGGCACATAAAGAATCAACACATACTATGCCACTGAAACACTATTTCAAGCATGCAAGATCAATCTTATAATTTTTATGATACCATATACTTTGGTGGAAGATATATCAAGCTACAAAAATACCGTAGATTAGGGTTCATAATTCAAACCAAGCTAATCTACTATTGACTTTGGCATCACTAAAGTAATTTCTCCACTATCTACCATGCAATTATGTTCCAAAGAATCACTAATGATTACAAAAATGTAGAATGGAAGAGATTTGACCATATTATTATATTTCCTATCATTAGGTCCTTTAGTTTTATTGGTGAGAACTACATTTTCTTTACTTGGTGGATTCTCAGAAACATTGATCTTTGACAGACCTTCCCAAAGGATATCCACCTAACCGGGGATATAAAGCACATCCCACATTGGCACACTCAAATTTTACTTTTTCATTTGTTCAAAAATATTGATGTTTAAACCCCTAAATTTTTATTATACTTTGGGAGCCACAACTGTACCTTGAACTTTTGAGTTTTGGGGTAGAAAGGTATTCCCTTGATTTTAATTTTTTGGAGCTATTATAACCTTTACAGCTATTTAAAACATTAGAGTAGTAGTAGGTTCACTTGTATTTGATAATAATGGAGTAATAGTAAGAGGATCTTTGGCTACTTCCTAGATACCATGCATGTTTCTTCTTTTGAACCTTGTATTAGATACCAATGAAATCTATACTTCAATAATACTAGCCTATTGATTGAGTGCATAACATTCATCATGCTCATAATTAATCAATGTAGCACCCAACTAGTTTTGTCCTTTGTTAGGGCCTTGGCCTTATTGAGGCTCTTTTAGTTTTGTCATCATAGGTAATTCTACATTCTAAGCCATAAGAGCTTAATTATATCCATAGCTAACACCCCAATGCCATTGTTTATTGAAATCTTGATTGAACTCAATGTTTGGGATAATAGATTGACTAAAAGACTTATTCCAAGGCATAGTATCCTTAGTTTCTTGAGAAATTTTGTTCTAATCAGTGACAAAAGTATTAGAGGTAATTATATTATTCAGATTATAATTTTTTTCCTAACATAGTTAGGATGCCCTTAGCCTTGTCCTTGGAAATTTCATTTGTAGTGTGGACTATTTGCTTGATAAGATTATTTTTGAGGCTGATATGGAGCTTGATAAAGTCTATTAAACTCATCTTGATACCTTTTCACATTCACCAATTCATTTCCAAAGGATTGAAACATGCCCTTAAGATCTTAAAAGTTCTTGATTTCTTGGGAGTCACTAGATTGACTAGTTAAAGCCTTTTCCTACTTTAGTGTAGGTCTAGAAGCAAGTGTTGGCATAGGAGGAATAAAAAGAAGAGGAGTAATAGAAATAGGATGTGGTTGAATCTCAATAAATAAAGGAAATGTGGTATAGGTGTAAGCTTCCTAGCTTTTACTAGATAATTCTCTACTCTAATTTCCACCTCATAAGAATTAAGTAGTGTGTTTCCTCCCATAGACTGAATCATTACTAAAATATCATGATTGAGGTCTTATAAATAGTAAATAAAAGAATAATTAGGAGTAGGCCTGATAGAGATTGGGATACTATCCCATGCCTTTTGAAATTTGGTATTGAAGTCTTGAAAAACCTCATGAGGTGCCCTCTTGATTGTAGTTAACTATTTCAAACATGATAAGTGGTCACTCTTGTCTTCAAACTTTTTACACAAATTTGAAGGAAAAGATACACTCAATTGGATCAACCAAATGGAGAATTTTTTAAATCTACATAAGATCCTAGGTGGATAGAAGGTTACCATGGCATCCTTGCATCTTGCACTTGATCAATTCATTTGGTATCGATGGTTGTGTGCTTAAAAGAAAAAGATGACTCTCTATGTGACCTAGTTAGATTTTATAGAGGATATAAAATTACACTATGGCAATAGTGTGATAGAGAATTACTTCAGCCAACTGGAAAAATTATGATAGAATAGCTCCATCAAGGATTATATTCATCATTTTCAGAACCTATCCTTATGTGTGGAGACAATTTTTGAGGAGAACTTGAATGACCTATTTTTAGGTGGACTCAAGGATGACATTAAACATGAGGTATGCATTTTTAATCCACTTAAGAATTATGATTAAATTATCATGGCATGTAGAGTTGAGGAAAAACTCATAGCCAACAAGAAGTATCCATTCACTCACTTCAAAGATCATAGCATATTGACACCAACATTTCTTCCACCTACCAAATTCACCCCTTAGAAAATTAAAGAGAAGTGTGAAAAAGGATTATGTTTTAGTTGTGATATAAAATGGAGAAAATGACATAGATATGCTGAGAAGAAGTTATTCTACATTGAGGGATCCAATGAAGATGAAAAATAAGATGATACCTCTAATGATTATAAGGAAGAGATAAAGGAGTTACCTAAATATTCCCAAGCTATAATCTCTTGTCATGTACTTGTACTTGTAGGTATTATCACTCCAAAAACTCTTAAAGTGGTGGGTTTCCTTAAGAAATTTAAGGTGACAGTGTTGATTGATTCAGGGAGCACACATAACTTCATCAACCATAAGTTTACCACTTGATTGAAATGTTTCATCTACCCAGCACCAAAATTTAAGATCATGATTTTAGATGGTGGTGTAATTAATTTTTTAAGAAAATGCCATAGTATTAATCTTGTTATGGGTGAGTACAATCTCAATTCTCCTATGTTTTCTATTCCCATGGGTAGCACAAACATTATTTTGGGAGCCTAATGGCCTAAAACCTTGGGTACCATTGAGATGAACTTCCAAGAACTATTCATGTACTTTCATTCTAAAGGTAGGAAAATTGAACTACGTGGATTACAAAAAGATTTCCATAATTGATTAGTTCACATTAGATGACCAAGATGCTAAGAAAGGGGACAGAGGGAATTCTTACATGATTATGTTCCATAAAATTTAAACCCACATAGTCATCTACACATCCTGAACTACAGATGCTTCTTGATGACTACCCATCTATTTTTTGGCCCATGCAAAAACACTCAAATTCCTCTAAGGGTTCTTAGGACTAACAAATTACTACCAAAGATTTGTGAAAGGTTAAGGTAGCATAACAACTCCACTCATTGCATCGCTAAAGAAGGATGTGTTACATTGGAATGATTCCACCACCAAAGAATTTGAGAAACTAAAAGTATCTATGTGCACCACTCCAATTTTGGCTACTCTAGATTTCTCAAAGACATTCACTATTGAATGTGATGCTTCTAGATCCAGGTTGGGAATAGTACTAATGTAGGAAGGAAGACCCATTGCATTTAAGAGTCATCAATTCAAAGGTAATAATCTACAAAAAACTTGTCTATGAGAAATAAATGATGGCTATTTTTCATGTAGCTAAACAATGGAGGCCTAATTTGATGGGTAGACACTTTAAGGTGAAAATGGATCATGATAGTCTCAAATACTTTTTGGAGTAAATATTATCATCTGAGAAACAACAAAAGTGGTTAAACAAAATGTTGGGTTATGATTTTGAAATCATCTACAAGAAGGGTAAAGATAATGTAGTAGAAGATGCACTATCTAGATAGGATACATCCATAGAAGCATTACTTTATGTAATGTCCATGTTGTAAGTATATTGGGTGGTTAAAGCTAGGTTAGAATGGAAGCAAGAAAAAGATACACAGGTTCTGATTTAGAATCTCCAGCAAGGTACTTTAGCCTCTAACAAATTAGAATGGAAAGGTAATGTCCTATGGTATAAGGGTAGGTTATACTTGTGTAAAGATTCAGAGCTTAAGTCTAAGATTCTTATAGAGTTACATGCATCTCTAATTGGGGGACACTTAGGGTTCTTGAAAACTTATCATAGAATTAAGAAAGAATTATTTTGGGAAGGACTCAAGGGATATGTATAAAATTTTGTGGCAAACTGCTTGATATGCCAATAGAATAAAGGTGAGATAGTTAAGACCTCAAGTCTATTACAACTATTAGCAATTCCTAGTCAAAGGTGGTAGGAGGTTTCCATGGATTTCATCACAAGGATACCTTATTTTGAAGGTAATAATGTTATCTTGGTCATTGTGGATAGGCTTACAAAATATGCCCATTTTTGTGCTCTCTCACACCCATTTTTAGCAAGTACAGTAGCAATTATTTTTCTGGAGGTAGTTATAAACTTACATGGAACCCTAAAAACAATTATAAGTGATCATGATCCCATTTTCACCAGTAATTTATGGACTAAACTATTTTCCTATTTGGGTACTCAGCTAGCTCATAGCTCATGTTACCACCCCCAATCTGATAGACAAATAAAAGTGGTTAATAAATGTTTAGAGGGGTATCTCCATTATTTTGTGTCAAATAAATAGGAATGTTGGGTTAAATAGATACCAATTTCAAAATGGTGGTATAACACATCTTTCCATACCTCTTCTAAAATGTCTCCATTTCTAGCACTATATGGTTACCATCCCCCTTCCATCACTTCTTCATTAAAGGTGCAAACCAAGGTTTGAGATGTGGAGGAGCACATTCAAAATCAATAAGAGGTTTTGGATATTTTGAGAGAGAATTTGGCCTTGGTAAAAAATAGGATGAAGCAATAAGTAGATAAACACCATAGTGAGCAAAGTTTTGAGGTGGGTGACTAGGTATTTGTACATTTGTAGACTTACAAGTAGATGTCCTTGAAGCAACATAAAAAGGATAACAAACTTACTCCTAATTATTATGGCCCTTACTAGGTTCTACAAAAAATTGAAAGTGTGGCTTACAAGATCGAGTTACCTCATTCATCTCACATACACCTAGTATTTCATGTTTCTTGTTTAAAGAAGGTCATTAGATAGAAAGTTTCAGCCCAGACAGAGCTCCTAGAACTAGATGAAGAAGGATGAGTCATTTTAGAAATAGAGAATATCCTCTAAACATGTACCAAGAGGTTGAGAACTAGAGAGATTAGGGAATATCTGATCAATTGGAAGAACTTGAGTAGTGAAGATGCAACTTGGGAAGGTGAAGATTTTTTGCAACAACATCTGGAGTTGTTCAACATTAAGGACAACATTTGTTTGAAGGGGAAGGGAATGATACACCTCTAACCTATCACATGTATTAGGATAGAAATAGATGAATTGTGGCTTAATTATCCCTCTTTGATGCTATATTACATTTCTCTATGCATTCATTTGGTTAGTAGGTCAGCATATAATTTCTTATCATCATATTGTGAGTTCTTATCTTATTGAAACTTGTGGAGGTTTCCCCCTTAAAGTGGCTTATCTATTATCATATATTTTGATATATTTTTGTCATATTTGGACCTATTTCTACTATTTTACTTTATTATTGAGCTAATTTCATTACAAGATCACCTAAACTAATACTTCTGCTTGCAAAAGGGATAAAGAGGGGGTATAGGGTTACTAATAGAGATAAAAAAATTATGTACCAAATTAAATGAAAACTCACATAAGCATGAAATAAACACTGATGAAGCATAAAACAATCCTTGCTCACACAATTGTATAACCTAACTAATTTGCAAAAGTGTTTCATAAACTAGGCTCACCAAATAATGATGGATTAAATAATAATTCTAATATTCACACCAATCATCCGTTAATGGTAGAAATAGAATAGTTTCAAACCTATAAATAACTCAAAAACACCTAAAAAAAAGGAAATAAAGAAGGATAATGGACACGAAAGGACACTTCTTCACAATGTCATCATGCATAAGATTGATAAAGATAATTCAGAGGTATGAAATAGGTAAAAATTGTCTTTATTACTTCAAGAGGTCTTTCTTACAAATTTTGATAGGGTTTCACCTTATCAAATGAGAGTCTCCTTTCCCAAAAATGATAATTCTTCAAGAATCCCCTCCAAAAAGGGAAATAAATCAGAGATATATGATAAAAGGGGAAGAGAGAGAGGGAAACAAATAAACATAAATCAATAATTGAGGTGTAACTACTTCCATGGATACCCAACCACCTTTTGATTTATTAACACTAATTATTTCTTATAAAATTAACCATTCATTAGTTCCAAATGGTTTTTGAGTCCCCTCATTGGCTTAGAAACATACTAGATGACAAGAACTTATTAAATATGATGAGTCATGATCTATTAAATTAAGAAAGTTCCCAAAGACTTTTAAAACTTCATTAAATGATCCATTTTACTTTCTCAACCTCCAAACTCTCCATCTTATTAATTATCTTATCACATCATGATTCATCTTGATATGTCATTTACATTATCACACAATCACTTAAAACTCATTAATCTATTGTCCCTTCAGAGCACAATTGTTAAAATCAACATTCTACCCTTAGTCCAAACTCTTAACATAGGTCCACTATAGATGAAAACCAATTCCCATTTATTGGTTCTCATATAGTTATAACTTTAATGAAAATCCACAAGCTACCTAGTTTCCTAATCATGAGAAATATGTAAAACCTATGTCTAATGGATTTTGAGAGTTTTAAATGAGATTTAATAGTACCCTAATATTTTTTAGTGTTTACTCTAGTAACCTAGATCACATTTTGATCTCTCATTTATATAATTGTCTATCTGGATGGAAAATTATTTTGATGTGACATGTCTCCCTGAATGACATGTCTTCAAGTTATTTATTTTATTTTAAAACCTAACCTTTATCACCTCAGACATGTGTCTTCATCTTGTTTCCCCATGTAACTCGATCAAATTTTCTTCATTGATCTCTTCAATATTCTCATCGATTTAACCTTCAATATTGTCATTGATCTATGATATACTAAAAGAATTATGCCATTTAACAACCCAACATTAATCTTTATCTAGATTTTAAAAATGTGTCACTTGGTAATCCCACATGCCTCCTGTAGACCTTGATGTTAGTCTCCATCTGATGAATATGCTTATGCCATATGGGAGAATTACATATAATTTAGGATCATTAAATTTTGACCCTAATTTGCATCATTGATCTCCTCTTACATGATTAAATGCACTTTATTTATCTTTAATCTTCTTGATCAAACATGTGCCATTAATCTTCATTTGAACACATGATCAAAGATGGTCCATTAATTTGCTTAGGAATTTACCAAGATTGACACACATGACACCTTTTCATTCATTCTTAGGATCCTTTAACTTATTGACCTCATGAGATTTCCCATGTGCCTTTGATGTTCATTCCTTTATCTCAATATTATGCCACTCTACATCTTTGCATTCAACTTGAAACTTGTTAAAGATTTTTAATATAAATGGCTATTTCATATAGCCTTAATTTTACATTTTTAGGCATGCCCCATACTACTAGATCATCTTTAAGTCTTATATTTTGAGATATAAAACACATTAAGACACCAAAGTTGAAATTGATGAATTTAGCACAAAATACATCCTTTTCAATTAATTTTAAACTTTGGTTGGTAATTTTAAAATCAACCAAATAAATCTATAGGCCAATTCAAAAATCTTTAGCCCCATCGTAACCAAAATTATGTTAAATCTAGAATCAACAACATTGTGTGTGCCTCAAAATACCAATATGCATTTGTTTCTAAACCATTATAAATTCTATTATCATCCACCTTTACACTTCTAAATCAAACCTATCATCCAATATTTATCTACCTTTACCATCTTTGGTCAAACTTTCCTTTACAGATGTTACAAAGACATCTTGTATCAAATTTTAAAGGAAATAAAATAAATGACCATTAAATATCACAATAAAAACATTATTGAAAACCAAATTTGTAGTAGGTTCTTGATAGAGTAACTATTTAGAAGAGGTATGGGATATAAATTTACATGATTGATTATTCTAGTTATACCATTTGTTGATCAAGACATGCATCTCCACACTAATAAGAATAACAAAATCTCATTTACCTAGACAAAAATCATACCTTTTCCATCTGTAATTTACCCTTCTATATTCATTTACCATTTATCTTGGTCTTGTTTCGTACTTTGCCATTTACCTTATTGCTTGGAAACAAAACTCTTAACATTATATCTAATTGTCATCTTTCCATTATCTTTATGACATACCCTATGTGATCCCACCATGCACTTTATTGTTTACCAAAGCCTATTTTTAGCCATCCTACCCAACCTTTTTTAATATTGGTTCCTTTGGTTCTTCCTACACCTTCTATAATGGGATTCTGATCGAGTTTGAATAGTTTTAAAATTCTAGGTTTAAATGATAGTCTATGAAATTACTATGATAGTGGATCTAGAAAGTTATATTTTATTCACATTTTATTTGTGACATTTATTATAACTACCTATGGTTAAATTAGTGTTCCACCTTGTTTTACTATTTATAACTGCCTATGGGAAAATTAGTATCACTAACTTATGCCATTATCTCCTAACTATAATTGTCTATGGTAAAATTAGGAATAACACCTTTAACATGCATTATCACATCACCTTGAAATTTTTATTTTCATTTTCATTGTCATTTGGTCTTAATTTTAGAGCATGTTATGACCTGTTCAATTCTCACAACCTTTTGTATTGGTGGAAATTTTGTGACTTGAGGTCCTAATGGGACTATGTAGGCCGCACTCAATTCATGTTGAGGTCAACTTAGTCCCCCTTTTCCATATGATCTCATAATTTTATGAGAAACCTTAGATAATGATCTTTCCATTTTACAAGTGTTATCTTGTATATATCTATCAAGTTAAGATACACCAAAAATTCCAAAAACATTTAAAAAATTCAAAATCTAAAAACATGTGTCCTGTTTAAACCTAGTCAATCATCCCCAATCTTTCCCTACTAGGGTAAATCCATTTTATTTTCTAAACCATTACACTTCCATTAGGGATGTGACATTCCATTTTAATCTATCCTTACTTACGGGTACCACCTGCTTATCATTACATTGAGCCTTCATTCATAAAAGTTGACTTTGTTGATGACAAGATGCTTTATGTTGCTTTTTATTTTAAGATTTTGTGTGTTTTTTAATTAGTTATTTGTTTTTTTAATTTTCCTATTTGTTTTATTTCATTTTTTTGCCTTGAATCAAACTATATGTGTTCATTGGGTGATTCCTTCAACATTATTCTTGATTCTATCCATATTCACATGTTAACATTATCATCATGGTTTTTATCATTGGTGTGTTATTTTCAAATATTTATTGGATTCATAGTCAGTACTTATGCATATTTTAGCTAAGTTATCATGGTGTTATATCATTATGCATACCATCATGTGCAATAATAAAAATCAGCTTAGGAAATCTTACAAGTAATAGATCCACAAAAATATCTCCTTAACAACCTTGGTAAATCTTCCACCCATGTTGATCAAATAAACCTCTTGACCATTATGGTTATATCAGTGATAATAAAGATGCACATAATAAAATTAATATGTATGACCAAATTGATAACATTTATCAATCTTTTATTCTTCTATTAATCTCTTTCATCACTTTGTGCATCCTCATATGTCTTGTTATTTTTGGCTCCTTTACTCATTAGACTATTGCATCTATGTTTATCCCCACTTATCATTAATCTATATCACATGTTATATTATTGAGTTAGGTTTGCCAATCTTCCCTATTGGGACATAGTAAAAAAACATTATTATATCTAGGTAATCATAATGATAATAATAATTTGTGGGCAAATCATTATTTTGACTCATCCATCCTTAATTGAGGCATGTGCCTATGCCATTGATTATAACTACTTGTGGGTGAATTAGTGTCTCAACCTTTGTTACTGATTATAACCATCTTTATGTAAATCAATAATTTTAAATCAAATGTATGAAATAATTATATTTATTGGATTAATATCACCCATGGGTTAATTTCATTCTTCTTCTTACTTATTTTTGAAGGACCATCCATCAGTCATATGTGTCATCCACTCTCTTGAGGGGCAATCAATATAGGCTTCCCAAACATTGTTTGGAGATTATTATTCAATAATTCATTCTTAGCATCTTGTTTCATTATTTGAGAAGACATTAATATGCCTATATATTTCAATACCTTCCTAAATAATGGCAAACTATAGACACCTAAAACTAGCCACAACTAGCTTTTGACTAGGCTTTAGACTGATTCCTACCAATCATTGAAAATTAATCATATGAATCATTAAATATCCTAAATCTTATTGTGCATCATTCATAAAAGATCAAAATCACATTAAAGCATCTCTAATTATGGTATCCTATAGTATGTAACCATAACCTCTCACTCATTTATCCCTAATCACCTTGTGGCATCACAACAATCAATTTGGCCTATGGACCTATTAAGTGGGGCACATGAACAAATATAAAAAATTGAAATATGTAAAATTCTAATCTAATAAATTGACAAGATAAATCAAATTAAATTCCTAGTTGAATTATCCATTTTAAATTAGTGAATATCTAAAAAATGAAATTAAAAAATTCAAAATATCCTAGCCTTTCATCATTGCCTTTGTGAGTTGTCAAGATATTTGAAAATATCCTAAAATATATTATCTTGAAATCCATGCTTAGTAATTTCAAATCATTATTACTTGAAAAATATTACCTCATATGGGGTTAGATTTAACTCACCTAATTTTAGTTTAAACCTATTCCAAGCCTTAACTCAACCCTAACTCACCTTGGGTGAGATTTAAATCCATTTGATATAAATGCAATATATTGCCTATTGAATCCTAACCTATTTTGGTGAAATGTTATTATGCACAAATATCTTCAAGATCTCAAAATTCAAAGTTATAATGTAAGTTTGGAGAGAGATATAAGATATTTTGTTTCAATTAGTGTTATAATGCCAAAATCTTGAGCCAAAGTAACATCAAGCCAAATCAAAGCTATATGGTGTGAAGGAGAGAGGGAGCTAACAAGATTCATTTGACAAAGAATTTTTATGCACAATTTGAGCAAACCATTCAATAAATCATTTGATTCTCCAAAGGAAGGTAAAATGATTTGTGTCTTTTATGTTTTAGTTTTGATTTAATATATCTTTTATTACTAAGTTCTCCCTAAGTTCTAGGCTAGGAGTGTGAGTGTTATTATGTTTTTATTTCAGTTTTGTTGCTTTAACTAACACTATACTAACCTCCTTTATTGTATTCCTATGATCACATGCATATATACATAGCTTAATCCATCATAATCAAGCAAAATTCATTCTAAATTTGTGTATTAATGTTTATATCCCCAAACTAGTTTGACATCTAAAACTGAGTCCATGACCCTACCCAGTCTAATTAAAATACCCATTTTAATGAAATAATCATACTATGAATTCATAGTGTTTATAAATTTGAATTAGATATTAACACAGAGCCTTCATGGTGATAAAATAAGCATGGTGAAAATTATATAGTTATATCTATTTCATTTAGGGTCACTCTTGGTTACATGTATGGTTTTGTGGATGGTCGATCCATCCCACATGGCCTTACATTCAGCCCATACTTTTTTTATAATTTCAAAATCAACTAAAACTAGTAAACCATTTTATCATTTCATTTCCAAAATTCATTAAACTATCAAATAGGAATTTAATTTACATCACCAAATTGTGAAAAATGATTATAATGCTAAATAAGTCAAATTTCTATTCATTTCATAGCTTTAATACCCTTTGTCTACATCTTATTTTTATGTTCACGTATGTCATTACCTTATATTCTGATAACACCTTTCTTTTATTTACCTCCATGCCTTACTCACCACATGAATCTATTTTAATTCTTTGGTAATGTAAGGACTAAAACAATGCATGTCATGAAAAACTCAACTGAAAAAATAGTCTACCACCATTTTCTCATCCAGACCCTTTCAAACTCCCATAATGTTTTTGTTAATGTGATTATTAACTCAAGTCCAAATAGATTATAAACCCTAATAATATTGAACCTTCTAAATAAAATTAAATATTCATTATATAATCCTTCATAATATGTATGCTCTTTGAACCTAATAAATATCTATGCATGTTAAATTTGTAAAAGTATTCAACCATTATAATTACATGCAATGTGGACTAAATAAAAATTCCACATTATATAATGACCATATGATAAGGTAAATGTATAATATGACTATTAAAATACCATCCATAATAAGAACAAGTCATCCAAGAATAAAACACAATGATGTCCATATAATCATTAAACAATGTTTTTATATGTATTACTTTACATAACATTATGTTTATTGCCTATTCATTAAGGATGTATATAAGTCTTAAGTCAATAAAATTTATTTCATTTTAACAAGCCAACCTAAGGTCATTATTGAATTATTAATAAATAAATATAACTTATTAATGACTTTTTACAGGTTTAAGAAACTATTATAAATGATAATAGTAACCCTATAAACAATAGTAATATTTTAATCAACCTAATCAAGTGCAGTATTAGAATTCATCTAATACCTACAATAATGAATCTAGACAAATTACTATTTATACAAAAAATCAACTTTTTAAAATACAATATTATGTCACCATAAGATACACAAATATACAACTAGATTGGTGAAATCACACAACCAAAACAACATGATTATCTAACAATAACAAGATCACATCAGATATATATAATGAAAATCAAAACATACGATAACTATCTAACTCAAACAATAATCATAAAACATATTAATCTACTATGGTGTGTGTGTGGGTTTCTAGTTTTCCTCTCTATCATCCCCCAATGCCTCCATCTACACCATCCTCTCTGATGATGCCCTCCCTCTATCACACATTGATGGATATATCCTACATCCACATTAAAATAATGAAGGTAGTTGGCATAAAACATAAATATATCCATAAAATATTACTTTATAAACTAACAAACATGATCATCAAGTACTGAATATGAAAGTATAGCTATCTCATAGGAAACCAATCATGTAAATTAAGAAACATATAAATGTCCCATAATCAACATATGATATAAATATTAATCAAAAAATATTTAATCAAATAACAAACATAATAATCCATGGATAAAAAATCTATTTCATTTAGAGATAAATCATCCTTTTCCTCTAAGTATGGTCATCATACTGATGACACTTATTCAAACACAAGTTCTAAAATTGAAACATTATTCAATAGAAAATAACATAATATGCAATAGTAGATCAAGAAAAAAATGTGGAAACAACCTATAAAACTCATCATAGTACTCTAAAGTTGCACTATCTTTAGAACGTTAGTCCCATTGGACCTTACATTGTGACACTTATATATTACACAAATGAGTTTACGAGTGTCAATTATTTTGATTATCTCTACCATGACCACCCCAATATGTAGAACCTACAAATAATTCCAATCCAACATGTGTGAAGGATCAAAAATATACTTTTTAAGATAAGACACATGGAAAGCATTATGGAAAAGAGCTAGATATGGTGGTAATGCAAGTTTATGTGCTAAAATATTGATCACTTCAAAAACCTCAAAGGGTCCCATATATCTAAGTGAAAGTTTTGATGACTTCCTTAACTTAAGTGATATTTTATAAGGCTTAACCCATAGAAACACTTTATCACCAATAGAAAAATGTCTTTCTATTCTATTATGATTAGTATAACATTTTTACCTATCATTGGCTTCAACTAACCTCTACTTAATTGTCCTGACTTAGTATTCCATTTATAAAAGCATCTCAGGTCCAAAGACTACCCTATCCTCTATCCTATCCTAATTAATTGTTGTTATACACCTCCTTTCATATAATGCCTCAAATGGATCCATATTCAATGTAGATTGGTATGATTTATCATAAATAAACTCAACTAATAAAAGGTATTCCTTGTACTTGTATTTTTGATCTATGAAGTACATGTCAAGGATATATTTTAATACCTAGTTAACTCGCTCTATTTTTTCATCAGATTTTAGGTAATAAACAATGCTTAAATTTAACTACATCCCTAGATATGAATTCAGAGTCAACTAAAATCTAAAATTCATCCTTAGATCTTGATTTGAAATGAAATTCTCTATAAATACATGTAATAAATACACCTCTTTTATGAATCTCTTTGCAATCATAGGTGCATCATATGTCAAGTTATCTAGTATGAAGTGGGTTACCTTGGTTAGTTTGTCAACCACAACCAAGAATATATCATGTTAGTTCCATGGTAATTTCAACCCTTGGATAAATTCCATAATAATCACCTACCACTTCCACTCCAATTTATCATGTGGATATAACAATCCATCCAGATGCACATGTTCAAATTTCACACACTAACATTTCCAAGAACAAGACACAAAATCCAATGCATCTTTCTTTATTAATTTCCAAAAATAGAGTGGTATTAGCCTAGCCATGAGCATGGTTACTCTTGGATGTTCTAAATATAGGTCATTATATAATTCTTTTAGTATTATGTTCATTATATTCCCTTTACCAGGCACATACATCCTACCATTATATCTCAAAAGACCATCACTCTCTATCTTGAATCCTTTAGACCTAAGATTCTAAGAATTCTCTAATAATGATTCTTAACTTGATCATATAATTTATCTCCTAGCAATAATTTGATTACCTAATCTTAAAAATTACTCTTGATAGTAACCATAACTACTATGTACCTTTTATGGCTTACATCATAAATAAATATCTTCTCTTTACCTTTGATATAATTAATATAAAAATTATAATTAGATAATAACTCTAACCATCATCTCTATTGATCATTCATGTTTGGTTGGGTGAATATGTACTTGAGTCCCAAGTTATTAGATTTGAGATCAAATTATTTTCCTAATAGATAATGCCTCTAAACGTGTAAGGCATGCACATTTACCAAAATTTCTAGGTCACAAGGGGCATATTTCACCTCATATGGATTCAATTTCATGGACTCATAAGCTAAAACTAAGTCATCTTACATAAGAACTACATGTCCATCCCTATATGCACATGTGATCATTGATAATTAACCATTAGGATTGGGAACTATTAGCATAGGTGGTGAAGTAATCCTCCCTTTCAGCTCTTGAAAGGCTATATCACACTTATCTAAGTAGAAAAAACTCTAGTTATTCAATTGAAGATAGGTAATTGGATTAGATGTCTAAGAGAAATTAAGAATGAATTCCCTATAATAGCCCACTAATCCCATGAAACACCTTACCTCACACACATTATTTGGCACTGACCACTACATTATGGCTCTTATCTTCACTATATCCATGCAAATACCATCAATGAAGATAATATGTCCCAAACACTACACTTTATTTTGTAAAAATGCACATTTGAACAACTTGTACAACATGTGCTTTCACAAATGATAAAAAAGTAGTTCCATATGTTCTAGATTCTCTTCATCATCTTTGGAATATATGAGGATGTTATCAAGAAAGACCAATAAAAAATGACCTAGATAATATTTGAACACACTATTCATAGGATTCATAAATGTTTTTGGATGATTTTTTAATCCCAAATGGTAACACTATGAACGCATAGTGCCCATATCATGTTGTGAATTATATTTCTAGAATATCCTCATCAAAGATTATTTATTGTCAATACCCTAATCTAATGTCAATATTATAAATTATTATTACCTCTTGCATCTAATCAAAACTATAATCAATTCATGGTAATAGATATCTATTCTTGATCATCTCCTTATTTAACATCCTATAATCTATACAAATGTGAAGAGTTCCATCTAAATTTTTGATGAAGACAACTTGGGCACCCCATGGTGACACACTTGTTAGAATTAGTCCTTTAGACCAAACTCCTATAGTTTAGTCTTTAACTAAACCAATTTGGTGGTTTTCATTTTGTATGGTGCCTTAGACTATAGTTATGATCCAAGTATGATATCAATCAAGAAATTAAATTTATGCTTGGGTGGAAATCTAGGTAATTCCTCTAGAAAAACATCCTAAAAGTTCCTTAGAAAAGGATAATAATTGATGGATGGTTCTTTAGATTCTTCCATATAGTTTATCTTAGTGGTAAATTCCTAACATCCCTTCCCTTAAGATTTTTGAGTTGAATTTTAGAAATCTATCTTAGTTTCAACTCCCTTTTCTCACCTTAAAGTTGTGTCTAATTTCCATAATCATCTTGACACTTAACCTTCTTAAAATAGAAATCAACCTTAGCTTTATGTTTCAAAATCTAATTTACTCATAGTATCACAACATATGACCCTAATAATGTAGCATAAAGATCCACTACTGTAGTGAATTTGGGTAACCTAATCTCATATTTCACTAAGAACTTGTCAACTTTTACCTTAGACTCATTCCCATATTATATTGACCATTCATTTTCTATAAATCCAACTTTTATAGACAATTTACTAAGCATTATAGGAGCAATGAAACATTCTATATCTCCCATGGCATTCTAAATATAAAATGGATGATAAAAAAAATACCTGATAGTTCTATGGTGAAGGTTGATACTTAGCCTAACTATTGTCAATAGTTGCATGAATCCATTATAAAAAAGTACCTTACTAAGGATTATAACCCTTGTTATTTGACATTTCCTAAGGACATTATCGATAATAATGGTCACCTACACAAATGAAACACCCTCCAACTAGTCCTTTCCAATCAGATATTGGTTTCCCTTGAAACCATTATCAGGTTCTTATTCCCTAAACCACTACTAAACATGGTATTTTGATTCTTAAACTGACTCTTGGAGTCTCTACTAATCGAATTATAATTCTTCTTTTTTAAATTTGGTTTAGATCTTCTAAATTTTTTCTTAAACTTATCTCCTACTTGGGCAAGATATTTCAGTTTCTATTCCTACTTGACTTAATTTTTGAAAACATTATCCATGGTAGATGGCCCATGTAGATCTACTTCACAACCAATTAGGGGTTTTAACTACATGATGAATTTATTGATCCTAAACTTCTTATCCACCTGATAATGAGGTACATACTTAAAGAGCTTGGCAAATTTATCCCAAGATTGATTCATTGATAAGTCTCCTTAAGATTCTAAAAATTTGTAATCTTCTAATTGAACTACAATTTTGGAATCCATCATGACTTGAAAAATGTCAAAAAACTGTTCCCAATATTTGATGGTAGAGTTGAGGTTCATCTCAAGCTTCTTATTTTCCCACCAAGTTGTTGATTTACCAACAAGCTGATATGCTCCCCAAACTACTATTTTTACTTCAGAGTAATTCCAAATCTGGAAATATCTTTCCATCTCTATCATCAATGACTTAACTTCATATCCCAATATAGTTCCATCTAACTTGGTTGGATTTTCCTTTTTCATATATTATGCAAACTCTATAGGCACTTGAGCTCTCATATATTATGGTACTTCCTCATGCCTATGATATTCAAGATGTTCCTTCTCATTAAGATACTATTCAAGTTACTCTTGAGAATTCTCCTCTACATGGCCAACACTTCCTATTTTAGGGTTGTGATTAGATCCCTAGTCACTTGCATGGTTGAGAGGATCTGATCCAACTTTATAGCTTGCTCAGTGATGAACTGATTTAGATCAATATGGGGATTGGTATTCAAAGTAACCTCACCTAATAGTCTAGTACATACCCTTTTTATTATTTCATAATAGGATATTAATTTTTCATTAGAGGACACATTAAGTCATAGAGTTTAATCCTAAGGTGTGATACCACAATGTAACAAACACACTAGGTTTTACTAGATTAGAGTAATTTTTTTAAAAATTAATTACACATATTCATCTAGCTTATTTCACCATGATAAATCTAACTAAGTGATATTTAAATAAATGTATTATATTATTTAACCCCATAAGTTTTAAATCTAATCCATTTATCTAATGATTACCATGAAAATGATATAATAATTCATGAACAATGTTGAATAGATAATAAAGATTACATTTATTTCATTAAAGTAATAATATAATTTCATCCACAACTAATACAACATTACAATCATTAATATTGAAGTACAATGAATAAATACTATAGTTTTAACAAAAATAAAGTCTCAATAAATAATAATAATAAAATGATACAAATCTCTATAAAGCATGAGTTCTCTATGAACTCAAGTATATATCCATAATCTAAAGTGTATTCTCTAGTATGGTATTGTTGTATGGAGGGAGAGCATCATTTAAATGTTTTTCCACACCAATAATAGACCATATATCCCCCTCACTATCTCCCAACAAGGGAATGGAATTCTCTTCATCGATGGGTAGATAATGATAGTGAAAGAATCGAAAGTGATAAACTAGAACCTATCTATTGTAAGATAACTAATGCATGGCGTGTACTATAAATAAATTCATTCAAACATGATATCTCAAAAACATGTAAACTATATCAAACACATGAAATAATAATGTTTAACTATAAACATTACTTTGGCCAAAGTTTTCAAATAGTTATGTTCTTTAGGATTAGTCAATTTCATACACACCACTCAATCTAAGTACACATCATCATGCATTGATGGCACTAATTAAGCTAGTGGAATCTATCCAATGTTTATTTAGTGTCATAAATTCAATATTTTTTTAATTATATAATAATATAAAAACTAATAGATTTAATTGAAATATTCCCTATTAGCAAATATAAAATATGTTAAGTCCAAAGATATAAAATACATATATTTAGTCCATCAAATGTAATGAAATGAATCTTATATCATCTGGTAATGAATCAATAATAATCTTATTTATTATATAATAATAAACAAGGTCATAAATTATCCTCACTATATACATACCATATGGGTAAGATTTATATCTAGACTACAAGTTATTCAATATCAAAATGTAACTTGAAATGTTATTTCATACATGAAAAAAAAACATTAATGTTCATATTCTACAAAATAATAATAAGCTAATCATTATATGATATGTATTCAAATAATTTAAATACTTTATTTTAATGCTTCAACTAAACATTAAATGTATAAAAAACATCTATATTTCTTGCTATATAATAATATTTACTAGAATATAACAAGTTGCATAATGTATGACACAAATTACAATGATTTTAGAGTGAGCTCTGTGCGGAAAACATTTGAAACTAGTTTTTTCCTGCCTAGTAGGGCCCCCTGGGTGTGACCGGAGTGATCACAGATCCAATGGAGACTACTGCCGATGGTAGTGCCTCTGGGAACCTGATAAAAAATTTGATAGAAAATATTCCATCCAATAGATGGAAGAAAGCACTAACAAGTGAAAAGACGTGTCCCTCAAAGAGTATGTCAAGCCTCGCTGTTACCTCTGAGGGCACAGCCTTGAATATCCCAGATGATCTGGTGGAGGAAATCATGGCATCCATGGACCTTACGTTGGTAGGTAAGTTTTTCTCATTCTGTTCTAATATTGAAATGGTTAGGAAATGGGTTTTGTCTAGGTGGAAACTTAAGGGTAGTGTTTCGATCATTGCCATGGCAAGAGGCCTATTCCTTTTAAGATTTATGAATATGGAGGACATGATAGCTACTCTTGTTAGAGGACTATGGCTATATGGCCCACATTCTCTTGCCTTATGCTTGTGGAAACTAGGATTTGATCCTAACTCAGACCTTAATAAGTTTGCTTCTGCTTGGGTAAGACTGCCAGGGTTCCCTTTGGAATTTTGGGATGAAAAAATCTTCACAGCTATTGGTAATTCTATTGGCCAATATGTCACTATAGATCACACAACCAGAACAAATTCTAGAGGTGTGTATGTTATATTTTATGTCAATGTTGAAATTAATAGGACTCTCCCTACGTCCATAGAGCTAAACTCTAAATATGGGACTTGGACTCAACTGATCACATATGAAAATGCTACCACTTTCTGTCAAAAATGTAAGAGAAAGGGACATTTAATGACACAATGCAAAGAAAATAAAATGGGAAGGAAAGATGATTCCCAAGTTCAAGGGAGGATCAGTCTCTCAACCATATAAAGAATAGAAAGTAGGGAATGAAGAGCAATGCAGAAAACCCTGGCAATACAGAAAAGGTAGAGGAGGAGATGGGTAAGGAGGATATCACTAGTAGTGGGGGAAAAGCTATCCCAAAGGAAAATATAGTATTGGATGATAGTTAAAAGGTCATATTAAACACATCCAACCCCCTAGAAAAATAAACTAATATGTCTAAGGAAGGTGAAAGAGGTAACCATCTGATAGAGGAAGATAATGCAAAAGACAAAGTTCCAAGAGATGGATAGGAAGAAGTAAGTCTAGAAATATATCCTACTAAAGGAGAAGTAGACTTACAGTTAAACACAGGCATTTTTCATGCTCTGGAAATCATAGACCAAGTAGGAAACTATTTAGCAATAGATGAAATAGGACAAAGTCATAGTAATGAACAAGAAGAATGGGTTACCCCAAAGAAAAAGATCCAAAAAGGTAAAAACTTTGTAGATGTTGGCACTGAGCCCGAACAAGGGAGACCAACCCTAAGAGAAACAAGACAAAGAGAGATTGCTAGGGAGATTGCCAGTGGTAAATAGAAAACACTGGAGACCCAACCCCTCGAAACCTCTAAATGAGAATATTATCTTGGAACTTGAGGAGCTTTAACAGTCCCTCAAAATAGTTTGAGGTTATAAACTACATTTTAGATAATAAATTAGATATTTTATTACTCCAAGAAGTCAAGATGAATGAGGAGAGTTTTAGGAAAATTGCTAACTATATATGGCCTAAGGCAGCTTTTTGCATTAGTCCAGCTGAAGGGGATTTAGGAGGGATTATAACTATGTGGAATAGTGATAAAATATAGAGGTCTCTTCTGGCTTATACTAATCACTTCTTGATTATCAATTTCTCTGTGAAATCTTTGAATTGGTCATTGATCAATGTCTATGGACTGAATAATAGGGCTTTGAGGCAAAACTTATGGATAGACTTGAGCAGTTTTAGGAACAATCCCCAAAACACTAGATGGATGTTAGTTGGATATTTTAACACTCCTCTTTACCCTTCTAAAAAATAGGGTGGGATTATGGATTACTTGAACATCATGTTCAACTTTGCCAAATTTATCAACGATTGGGGATTATTGGATATGGAACTACAAAACCAAAATTTTACCTAGTTCAATAGAAGAAGAGGAGATCAAATGATTCAAGTTAAGTTAGATATATTTCTTATCTCAAGTAACTATAATGATTATCATAATATGCATGTGCAAGATTTTCCTAGAACCATGTCTGACCATTGCCTGATCTTCTTCAGTTAGAGAGAATAGGGACAATCCAAACCTTTCCCATTTCATTTTGAGGCTATGTGAATCAAGCAAAAATAATTTAGAGAAATGGTGGCCCAATGGTGTAAAATTTCTATTCAAGGTACTCCTATGTTTAGAATAGTCAAAAAAATTCAGCATATTAAACAAGAAGTTTATGGATGGAATAGAAATAGCTTTGGGGAGGTGTTTCAGTAGTAGAAAAATATAGTGGGAAAACTCAAAGATATTCAACAATTGATAGATCAAGGGGATGACTCTGAAGACACTTTAGAAGAAGAGAATGTCCTATCTTCTAAATGGAATAATCTTATGGAAAGAGAAGAGATTTTTTGGAAATAGAAATCTCATGTTCAGTGGCTTAAAGAGGGTGATAGGAACACTACCATCTTTCATCTCTCAACCATGAAACATAGGAAAGCCAACTCAATAACTAAGCTTGTTATGGATAATGGTGACATTATTATTGAGGATAATGAGATAGAGGAACAAGCCAAGGCTTTCTTTCAGAATCTACTCACTGAAGAAAATAATGATGATAAAAATGATAGACCTATGAATCAATTCATTGATAAAATCCCCTATTTGATAATGGAAGAAGATAATTTGGAGATGTTAAAGCCTATATTCGAGGAAGAAGTCCATGATATTTTATTCTCCATGGGTGCATTCAAATCCTTAGGTCCTGATGGCTTTCCTCCTATATTCTTTTAGGAATATTGGGAGATAGTAGGAGTGGATCTCATGGCTGTTATTCATGATTTTTTTAGATTAGGTAAACTTTTGAGACAAGATAATAATACCTTCATGGTACTTATTCCTAAAAAATCACAACCTACACACCTTATTGATTTTAGGCCCATTAGTCTATGTAACATTGTTTATAAGTTATGTACATAAGTGTTGGTTATGAGGATTCAACCTTTACTAGACAAAATTATTTTTCCTACTCAAAAAGGTTTCATCCTGGGTAGGCAGATTCTTGATGTTGTGATCACCACACATGTGACAATTCACTCCATGGATAAGAGTAGAATCCATGGTATGGATCTCAAGCTAGATATTTCTAAAGCTTATGATAGAATCTCATGGACTTTTCTATTCCAAGTGATTAGAAAATTTGGGTTTAATGATAAAATTTCTCACTTGATATGGAACATTGTCTCTTCTACAAAATTCTTAGTGATGGTAAATGGTGTACCTAGAGGGTTTTTCTCATCTTCAAGAGGAATTAATTAAGGAGACCCTCTCTCGCCATACTTATTCATCATTATGATAGAGGCACTCGAAAGATACATACAAGCAGATATAGCCTCAAAAAAGCTAGTGGGCATTAAACCTGCCTCCTCCCTTCATCCTATGGTGGTGCAGTAGTTTGTGGATGATACCATCTTCTTTGGCATCTCATCAGTGATTGAAGCTAGAAGATGGAATAATATCTTAAATAATTATGCCATAGAGTCAAGACAAAGTATAAATTTCCAAAAAATCAATGTGTATTTGTTCAACACTCCTAACGACCTTAGACATATAATCATTGATATATTAGAATGTGCTAAAGTTGCTCTACCATCTACCTACCTGGGTCTCCCACCCATGGTCAAAGAGGTATCTCCTATTTTTTGGAATGTAATTGTGGAAATAACATAGAGGAAACTTCTTGGTTGGAAAGGGAAACTACTCAGTAGTGCTAGTAAATTACAACTTCTTTGGGCCTCATTGCAAGGTATTCCTACATACTTCCTATCTCTTTTTAGAATTCCTACATATTTTGTTGATAAACTAGAATAGATCCAAAGAAAAATTTTATGTATGGGGGTGGAAAAAAATAGAGAATGTCTTTAGTCAGATGGGAAAAAGTGTGTCTTCCAAAATCTCATGCTGGACTCAATATTAGGTCTATCAGGAACATGAACAAAGCCCTTCTCTCAAAAATTTATTGGAACCTGATCCATAAAAATAATGATCGGGGGGAAATAATGTATGCCAATTACATGCATAGAATTAATTATTCCAACTTTCTTCAATAGATGGGATTACCCTAGGGATCTATGATATGGAATAAAATGCTAGAAAGTAGAAGCCTTATTAAATAGGGAATTAGATGGAAACTTGGAAATGGTTGGCATATTAAATTCTGGGATGATATATGGTTAAAGGACAAGGCTCTCATCACACAAGGAAACTATGGAGAGATTATTGACTTGGCTACTCAATTTTTTGGAGATAGGGTCAGTGATTATATGGAAAATAACAATGGGATGAGGAGCTGGAAAAATCTATTAGACTGCTATGATCACCGGCTTGATCTTTTATCTAGAGTGTGAGAGATCCAATAGTGTGTTTAGGAGATTAGAATCCCTATCTTCCCCTAAGAGGATGAATAATACTAGTGGCCAGATAAGAATGGATCATTCTCTGTCGAATCTGCTTACCATTTGCTCATTCCTAAAGCTCAGAATAAAAATGTATGGAAAAAGGTTTGTAATCATAAAATTATTCCAAAAATTAACATGTTCAAGTGGGCTACTGCTCATAACAAAATCCTAACATAGGATAACCTTCAAAAGAGAGGGTATACCCTTGTTAACAAATGTTTCTTATGTGGTTCAGAAGAGGAATCAATTTCACACCTTTTCATCCACTATGATTTTGCCTGGGAATTATGGGGCACAATACTTAATGAATTTGGTATTGAATGGGTCTATAATTTTGACCTTAAAGAAGTAATTCTTAGCTAGAATCCAACCTTCACACATCTTTGGCTTATGGAATTATGGAAGTAAACTCTACCATGTTTGAGCTAGATTTTATGGAAAGAGTGTAACCACAAAATTTTTAGGGACACTACTAGAAATGTATCTCAGGTGTTTCACTCCTTTGTTAAGACCATTATGGAAAGTGTCACAATAGCTCATATTCATGCTATGGAGAAACCCCTGTCTCAAATTGAAAACCAAATTACAGCCAAATGGAAGGTTTTAAACTAGATCCCTTGTATAATAACTCCAAAATGCTAAAGAGACTAAATACTAAATGGATCCCCCCAAAGCCTAACTGGATGAAACTCAACTTTGATGGGGCATCTAAGTCAGATGGTAAAGCTAATGGAGGAGGAATTATAAGGAATGATAAAGGATGGATGTCTATTGTCTATGCTGGTGGAATAGGATGCCAGAGTAATAACTATGATGAAGCAATGGATCTGTTATGGGGGTTAAAGTTGGCTATATCCCTAGGAATAAGGAACTTGAGTATACAAGGAGACTATAAAATGGTCATAAATGCAGTTAATAAAGCATAAAATGTGGGAATTAAGTTAAAAGACATCATTATAGATTTTTAATTTCTTTTGCAAAAGTTCTCCGGAGTAGAGATTTCCCATATTTATAGAGAGGTAAATAGGGTCATTAATGCTTGTGCCAACCTTGGTCAACAATTTTTAGGTTGGAGGGTGTGGTGACAAGGTGTTCATATTCCCTTAAACATTAGGGATATTATTCAAAAGGATATGACTTGTCAAGAATGAGGCACATTTATGACAAGGATAGCTCTCAGAGGAAATCCATTTGGAGAGGGCCATCATGGATTTCAAAACTTGATAACCTTAGTACTTGTTTGACAATCATTCATGATTCATTATATCATGAGGTTAAGGTGTGCAGGTCTCATCATGAAAATAAATAGGAAATAATTTCCAATCATGGGAGTAGACAACATCATCTCTACAGGGTATTTGAAATAATGAGCCATCACATCTTCATTATGCATAAACAGAAACAAGGGTTAGCAACAATTTCAAAGCTGAAGGCTAAACTTAGGAACTCCATGGTTTGGGTATGCAAATGAAAAATGGGAGGATACTATATTCAAATTAAACCTATCTCCTATTGTGAAATCAATTATAATCCACTGGTTTGGCATTATTGTAAAGAAGGGGGAATAAACCCATATCTAGAAAGGCTTAATAGATTCGATGAAAACTTGTCTAAGCAATTTGTGAGATCTTGGTTAAATAAATAGGTCACAGTGGGTGATGGCCGCAAGAATGACCATGCAAGGAATAAAACTTCAAAGGAAAACAAAAATTATGGATCTTGCAAGCCATAAATTGTTTTTGGGTGAGGTAGAAGAACTCATCCTGTATCAAGGAGGATTTGAGCATGCTAAACTTCTAGAGCCATGGGATGGAGTGTGATTCATTCTCATGAAGTAATTAATGCTCGATGGTCAATTTAATAGGTTCTACAATTACCACCTCCCTTTGTTAAATCACTTCAGGTGCAATGTTATTATTAGTTTCCCTTTTTACCTGCTCTCCTCTTTAAAACACTCTATCCTTAGGGTGAGAGCTAAAATGGCTAAAAAGCTACATATGAACCCTATTCCCCTACACCAGGGACTAAGTTTCTACTTATACAATTTTCACCGTGCCCTAGAGCCATCCAAGACTATCAGAATTGATAGTGGAGACATTCCTTCTAACTCGGTGTCTGGTGATGCTATTGATGAGTCATATTTTTCCCCTATTCCTACCAAAACAAAACATGTTTCTTTCTCCAACCCAGAAGAGACCCCTATTGATACCCCCAGCTCCTTTGTGAGTAAGAAGGGTAAGAAGAGAAAGGATGATGAAGAGGAAGAGAATATTAGAGAGACCATGGAGGGGACCCAAAAAAATCTAGGTAGGGCCATGAGGGGCCAAGGTGGTAAATATTACAAGTCTTCCAAAATTAATAAGGAAGAATTCTCTTCCAAAGTTTGAAGGTTAGGGCAGATTGTTGGTAAACCCACCTTAAAGGCCAGACTGATTGATTACTCATAAAGTGCTTCGAAAGAAACAACCCCAGAGGAAGAGTCTAAGGAGCTAGAAATCTAGGAAATTTCAAAGGACACTGGAGGGAAGCAAGAGACTAGGGATTTTGAGGTTACTGAGGAGCATGGTACTAACACTATGGAAACTACTGACAATAAGGGAAAAATGTATGTCGAGGAAGCTGGCAATGGTATTGAGAATGAGACTGATTGGAAAGCTAAAATTGGGGCCCTAAAGGATCGTATTCAGAGGCTGGAGCAGAATTTTGCCAAGGGACTCTAGAATATAATTCTTCTGAACATGTCTATGCTGAAAGAGGTGTGTAATACTAGGCATGCTAACAACATGGATAATAATGAGAAACTTAATGATCTTTTCAAAACAATGGTTATGTAAGGAGAGTCTTATCTGACTCTGGTCTTTCCGTTTCTTGTGTTTTATTTTTGTGTCTATTATTTCTTGGCTAGTGTCATTGTCTCTCTGAAATCATATTTTGTTTGATTGCCTTCTTATCTATTTTTCTCGATAAAGGGTTCAACCCCTGGTTTTCCACCTTACCTTATCAAAAACAAGTTGCATACATCTATATATGGTATATTCATTCTTAGATTTATAGCACTATCGACAAATCATATGTTTATACCATGTATATATGTATTATTTTTTTTTAAATCTCATAAAAAATTTATATAGTCATTGATCTGATAATGCATATGTTATACTCTATGTAGACAATCCACTATCCATGATCTTAGAGTATCTTGTATTCTTTCGATATACATTCAAACTACAATAAATTGTCTAAAACATTTAATGTATCATATAATTCTAAATTTAATTATTTTGACTAAAAAATTACATAATATTAACATTATTAACAATTATAACTTTATCCATTCAATGACTTAATATATTCTATAGTTTTAAAAGACATAAATCAATCTAAACATAGACCTTTTCAAATTTATTTCATCTATAAAGATCAAATATTACATACTTAGTCAACTATGTCTAAATATTGAGAATTATATGAGAATATAACTCAGTCCTTGGCCATGCATATGCACCTCATATAATATACAATTTAATGGAGTACTAAAACCTATTATAATCTGTGGGAGGGTCTTACTCATAATTTTAAAAACCAATTTCAATGTATATAAAACACAAATAGAATAAGCTAATAAATGTGACTATATATAACAAACAAAGCAAGATAAACACTCCATTACCAATGTCATCCTTATCATTTATATAGTTTAATCCAAATTGAAAATAAAACTTATTCATAATATACATTTCATCTATGTTGATGAGTATAGTTTTTCACTCTATAGTCTAATTCTTAATAATCAACTTGTAAACATATACCTATGCATTAATCTAAATACAAAACTAGTTATATATACTTCTACCCCACCAATTATCTACCATAGGCATCATTACTAGGTCTCATAATTTTATATGTTTATATATTGACAAGAATTAAACCCAATTCCATATATATTAAATTATGTATGCTACAAGATTTAATAATATAGATTGAGCATATATCTAATAACACATAATTCATAAATCCATTCAAAGCCAATACACACATAATTTATTTTAAATAATTGAACATTGATTTTGTGTGTGTGTGTGTGTGTGGGTGCGTGCGTGCGTGCATTTTCCTACACAATCAAAACTTTTATGGAAACCTGTAACATCCTTACCTAGAATTATGTGTATGTGTGCATTTTCTTACACAATCAAAATTGTTATGGAAACCTGTAACGTCCTTACCTAATATTTATAGGTTAGTATATATACACAATCAAATCCCTCATAATAAAAAATGATTCAATCTACATTTGTTCCTTAATGGTTATATACCCAGACTGGTTTGACATTTAAAACTTAGTCCAAGACCGTACCAAATATAACTATAAATACCCATTTTAAATGAAATAAACATACTATGAATTCATATTGTTTACAAATTTGAAATAGATATTAACATAGAACCTTCATGGTGCTAAAATAAACATGGTGAAAATCATACAGTTCTAGTTATTCCACTTAGGGTCACTCTAGGTTGGATATAGGGTCATGTGGATGGCCGAGCCATCCACATGGCCCTACATTTAGTCCATAAGTTTTTTATAATTTTAAAATAATCTATAAATAATAGCCCCTTCTATAATTTCATTTACAAAATTCATTAGACTATCAAATAAGAATTTAAAGTACATCACTAACCTATGAAAGATGATTACAATGACAAGGAAGTAGAATTTATATTCATTTATTAGATTAAATACCCTTTATCTACTTCTACCTACTATGTACATGTATGTCATCCCATCATAGGCCTATAAAACCTTTATTTTCTTCACCTCCATGCCTTACCACATGAATTTATCCTAATTCCTTGGTATAGTAATAACTAAAATAATGCATGTCATGAACAACTCAACTGAACAAATAATCCACCACTTTTTTCTCATGTATACTCCTTCTAAATCTAATAATGGTTTTGTTAAAATGATCATTAACTCAATTCAAAATAGATTACAAACCCTAATAATCTCAAACCTTCTCAATAAAAATTAAACAATAATTATATAAAACCTCCTAATATGCATGCTCTTTGACCCTAATAAATATCTATGCATGTCGACTTTATAAAAGTATTCAAGCATTATAATTCTATGTAATGTCAACTTAATGACAAGTCCACATAACATAATTACCATATGAAAAGGTAAATGTATAATATTACTATTAAAAAACTATCGACAATAATAATAAGTCATCCAAAAATCAAACACAATGATGTGTATATAATCATTAGACAATGTCTTTATCTTTATTGAATTGCATATCATTATGTTTATTTCCTAAGCATTAAGGATTTATATAATTCTTAAGTCAATAAAATTGATTTAATTTTATCATACCAACTTATGGTCATTCTTTAATTCTTAATAAAAATCTATAACTTATTAATGACTTATTGGAAGTTTATGCAACTATTATAAATGATAATAGTAACCTTATAAACATACATAATTTCCTAATCAACCCAGTCAAGTATAGAATTAGAATCTATCTAATACCTATAGTTATGAATCCAAATGAAGTAATATTTATATAAATATTTAGATATATTCAATAAAGTGGTAAGTCACAACAAGATTGGTAAAGATTCACTCAAAAACCTAAGCAGTAATAATAATAACTATTAATGCAATACATAACTAGATTAGTGAAATCACAAAATAAAAATAACCTGATCCTCAAATATAAATAATATTACATCAAACATATTTAATTTAAATCAAAACATATTACAACTATCTAACTCAAAAAATAATCATAAAAGATGTTAATCTACTATGGTGTGTGTGTGGGTTTCACATTTTCCTCTCTATTGTCCCCCAATATCTCCATTTATACCATCCTTTCTAATGATGCCCTCCCTCTATTAAACTCTGAGGGATGGATCTATCTTGTATCCACCTCACAACAATGAGGATATTTATCATTAAATATAAAGATATCCTTAAAATATTTCTTTATAAACTAACAAACATGATCGTTAAGTATAGAATATGAAAGTACAACTATCTCAGATCAAATCAATCATGTAAATTAAACAATATATAAATATCCCATTATCAGTATATGACATAAATCTTAAGTAACCAATATTTAATCAAATAAAAACCATAATAATTCATGGATACAAAAGTTATTATGCTTATAGATAAATCAGGATGTGACAAAGCTTGTCAGGTTGATTTACATGTCAACCCATTCAAAAATTGATTCTATAAATCAATGTAATTAAACATATTACTCATGAGTTTAACATCTAAATAGGTAAAATGGGCCATCAAAATTTCCTCATATAATGCTAGCATAGAAGCCAACAAACTCCTCAATGGCTAGTTCCAACCACATTTCAACATTTGCTCATTTTTGGGTTTTCTACTTTTATAAGTGCATTCCCCCTTGGGACCCACATACTAGAAATTTTTAAAACTCTTGAGCCTATTATATGTTCACCAAATATCTTATTTCTATTGGGATATAAAACCACAAACTTTGTGGTCCATGTGACAACTTATTATTTATCTACACCTTCCTCAGGCTCTCTCAGTTAGGTCCTATCAAATGTCAATGGGTGCTCTCATATTCACTAGGTGATCCTTCTATTGTGTGATCAAGACCTATAACATACATGTGTCTCCTTCTCACTCTTACATTACTCATTTGAATTTTCAAGTGTAAACCTAACTATTTTATTATTTGTAAAGTGATGTTCTAACACATTGTTAGGCTTGTATAGACCACCCCGAGGCTATAGAGTAACTAGATTGTGATACATGGTGCCATTACAATCACATACTATCCTAGGGATCTGAAATATATCTAAGCTACATATATAATTTTTTTAATAATGAGGTAGTGGGATTATGCCACATAGTATCATCTTGTTAATTGATTATCTTAGAGGCTTTGAAATTATATGGATGATTTTGAAACATCATGATGCCAAGATTATGACACATGAAAGCATCCTTCTAACCCACTCACCTACTCTCTTAGAGTATTTTGGACGTCATTATCCCGCTAGGTAAATTTGATTAAAATCAACTATATCTTAAAATACTTTTAAAAAGGCTTAGGACCATTAGAATATTGACATGTGGCATTGAGAAACCTTTGATAGAAATGACTAAGTCTCACTGAGATAAAAAGTGAAACATGAATTTGGGTGAAAAAAATAATGGACTAAGTGTTGAAAGACATTTTAAAAGGTATTATGAGTTATGTGGCACCATTTGATTGGTCTAGAGTCTTATTGTGATTGATAAATCAAGAAACCATTAAGATGTCATCGAGGCCTCATCAAATTTAATCTCATCACCTCTTAAAGTCATCACCAAGAAAAAAACTCAAAATAAATAAGTTTTAAAGTATTTTATTGAATTAAAATGGAGATGTTGGGAGACTAAAACTCACATCTCCTCTAAGTGAGAACTTTGGTTTAGGTTTACATGTGACCATGTAAAATTAGTTATGTATTGGGATTGATGAACTAAATCTAGAGAATCCTATGAGTGATCTCAAATAATTGAATGAAACTTGGATGTTTCTCTTCCATGGTAACCAAAAATGGTCAATAGAACCATAAGACCAAATAGTTGGGATATAACTAATAAGTAAATAAAAAATACAAGGAAATAAACCTAAACTAAAAAATAAAAACAAGAAATAAAATAATAAATGAAAGGAAATAAAAATGAAAATATAAAAGGATAATCCTAAGATATTTTAAAATTTAAAGTAGAGTTTGAAGATATGTTCTTTGATAAAAAATAATATCTCCTCACTAGTTAGACACCTGAGCAAGACATAATCATGTTTAAGATTTTGAGAAGGTTGGCAGGAATCCTACCAAGTGAGAACAGGTACTTGTATATATTTTGTCACTTAAATTGAAGAACACTATCCTAAATAACCTTATTAACAATGTTTTCATGCAAGTTAATCAAATTTATGTTATAAAACTTGTAAATGTACCTACATTATATTAACATAAAGCATTCAAGGTAGAGTTAAAGAAATACCTCTTCCCAAACATTAAAGTGTGGTGAGGGATAAGAGTGGGTATAAAATAATACTTGAGTAACTTGTATACCAAAAATAATAGATATATTTTATTTTTGACATTGTAGTGTTGAATTCACTATTAGATGTTTTTCAACTAATATTGATACTTTGTTAGTATCCATATTGTCACTTTCACCATCCAAAAAATGTATACTTAGTTATTCCAAAGTAAAATATGTCCTAGATTAGTCATCTATGGTTAAATTATGTGGAAAATTGAATTAGATATCAAGTCATTTTTAGTTCCAACTTTTATTGGCTTCACTCTTTCACTTAAGCCACTATGATCATGGTTGTTCATGTTAGTATTGTTTGTGTCTACTAATGATGGGATATCATACTCATTATATTATTTTTTTATAGGTTTCTTCAAATACTCTAAGTCTTTAAATGTGAGTACAACCACTAGGGTATCCTCCACTTCCTCCATCTCTAATGAAGATATGGGAGTCAATTTGTTACCACCAAGTTATTGATATTTTGGATCTATATTTCCAAATGTAAGAGAAACAACATATGATATGGGTATTTTAGATACATGACATGCATATTATTCATATATCTTATCTAACCCTTCTATTTCATCTTTAAATTAAATGCAATAATTTTTTTATTCTTCTTCCTGTTCAGACATCTCTTTGCATCTTGGATCTTTAAGTAGGAGTTTTCTAGATATGATTAATATAAATTAATCATCGAAATCATCTTCATCACTAATCTTAAGGATTGGATATTATATTTTTAATAGGGCATTCATAGTCAACATGACTATCTCAACATCCTTCAAATTTCTACATCCATAAATTATATGTTGTGAACTTGAAAATATAGTCTCATAAGTCATTCCCCACATTAATGGTTGAATACCTCCTAAAAGAATGGAACATACTTAGTAAAGACAAAAAAATACACTTGATTATTAACATAATATGAAACCACTGATGATTGATAGTGTAAACATCATGACAACTTGCATTAAAATGAATCAAATAGTTATATTTTATCATAGGGAATTCTGGTTGGATATAAGCTTTAGTCAAGGTTTGATTATACATTGGTCCATAGGATGACATATAAGTAGATAAGTTTGAGTATTTTGGGTGTGAACACCTAGTTTTTGTTATGATAAACTTTAGTCAACACCATAACCATTTGGCATAACTTGTTATTCAATGGTGAACATTTATTGATAAGTGGGAAACAAAGACATGAGTGTAGATGGGGTCCTCTAAATAAGAATAGTAGTTAGGGGATATAATTTTCTTAGATATATTTCAATATCCACCACATCTATTCATAGGAATGAGTCTTTTAGTATCCTATATAATTGGTGAAAATGACTACTAAATGAGCTTATGGTTCATTAGGATATCTATAGGCTATAGTAAATTGATAGTACAAAGTAGCAAGATCAATAAGCACACTAAAATGGTTGACAAATAGATTTTAAAAGTTAGTCCATGAAGTGATGCATTCATTTGGAAAACCTATGTATAAATGGTAAACATATTCATCTAGGGAATAGGTAAATATGTAGCAAGACACATCTTCATGTTGGAAATAAATTTAAATGATGGATTATTTAAATGCCTAAATGTCCTCTTTAGAAATTTAAATCACCATAGGTATATTTTGAACAAATTTTTTTAGGATTATTAGGCAAGTCATGAGCATGCCCTAGAATATTCATTGAGAAAAAACCTCCTACCAACCAAGATAAGGTTATACGTGAGTTCAAAGTTAGGAAATAGGATCAAAATAAAAAATAAAACTAGACATTATCCTATTAAAGTATCCTTATTTTACCAAACTATTAGTGTGTTATTTAAACACAAAAAATTGTAAATAAAACATAACCATAAGACTAAAATCAATCTAAAATCTAAATAAATATTCTAGATTAGTCCCTCCTTCTAGCACAAATCTATTGGTGGTCCATTTATCATAACACACCAACTATGGAGGAAAAGAGGAGTGGAAAGGCTCAACTAGTGATAATTCCACCTCTTCACTTTCACCTCTCCTAAAAGGAAGTAGGCTATGACAACAAATTTTTAAATCTCTTTATCTACCAAGTCATGGTGAACTACACACCTTAGTTGCATGATGCAATTTATTACATACAAGGGGCATGTTTGAAATATTTATCTAAGGCTTATGAAATAAATTTTGGTTTGGTTGGAGTTTAGTATTTAAATTAGGTATTTATCATAGAGTAAATAATATTTACAATTATGTCATTATGTAAGTTAATTATTAGAATATAATAGTTTAAAGTAACATTTTTATATGTAATAATAATATATTGTATATAGGAGATTGCATATTTATAGGTATATGACGATATTGTGGTGGAAATATGAGCTCAAAAATTATATAAAAAGACTTTTCCTATATAAATGTATTCTCCCATATTAAATAATATAGTGTGAGAATTATAATATTATTCTTTGTCTATTCTCTATGAACTCTATCCTACTCTATTGCATGAGATAAATTATTTAAGTTCTTACAATACCTATCATTGGTATTAGAGCATGCAAGATCATGGATGTGATTTATAAGTATTAATTAGTGTTAGAATGAGATGGAGATTGGTGAAAAAGACATTTCATTGAATAGTTGAAAGTGCAATCCATTTTTCCATTTATGTTTTTTTATTTTAAGGTGTTTTTAACTTTTTATATCAAAAAAATAGTGAAAAACAAATTAAAATATTAACATATATACATGGTAAAATATTTGGGATAGATTACCTCCATTCCATGTTGCATTTATATCTTGATCATTCCTTCCATACTATGTGGATAATTCACACATGAATTCTACCCTTTTTAGCATTTTTTTGAAAATATAGGTTGGAATATTAATTCTATATTTTAATTGTGTTGTTATATATTAAAACATTCTTTAGTTAATATTTAACCATAAATTGTCATTTACTATGGCATTTTAAATGCAGTATGCCAAGTCCTCAAGCAACATGCCTAGTTTTATACATTATCCTGAATATAAAATAATTGATGTCTTCATGTAACTAAAAGTTTTCATGTCATAGACATCTATTCACCCACAATCATGTATTAATTTAAATTTCTAATGCACTTATATTCTATTCACATGCATTCAAGTTTAGCATGTAAAATCTTGGATTTAGGGAGAGTACAAGTTTACATTGTTAAAGGTACAATCACTGAGGGGGGGGGTGAATTATTTATTAAATTAAATAAACATTAATTCCAATTATTTAAACTATTAACCATTCAACATAATCATTCATGAAGCATATAAACCATTAATTACAATGAACAAAGAAAATAATGCAAGATCAAAGCACAGGATATATGAATTATGTGGGAAACCCTCATGTAAAATAAAACCCAATATTAATCCTACAAACCAATGGAATATATTCCTATAAGATATCACAAAAAAGATACTTTAGTGAATCACCCACTTCACAAGGAACACCAACCTATAAGCATGGACAAGCACTCACTTGCCCTAGATGTTGAGCACCCACACAACACCTCTGATATGAACACCTCTAAAAATTTGATTTCCTTCTAATATTATGGTGAGAAAATTAATAAAATCTCTCTTCAACACTTCACACTTTCTCAAGCCTTCACACACTACCAATGCATCCAGAACAACCTTTTGGATCTCTTTGCACCTCTTTTCTCATCCTCAACCATCAACCCTATAAAAACACTATTACCACATCAAAAAAATGACCACTAGGTCACACACATATCCCTCACACTATTATTATCTTTAATTAATTTACCAATATTACTCACACTTCACCTTTCTTCACTCATTCTCCCTATAAACCTTCATTTTTTATTTATTTTTTGATAGAATCTTCATGATCACCATCTTATTGGTCGGCCATAAGGCATTCATTAACATTTAAGGATTGTATCCCAATTATAAAAATAATAAACACCACCTACATTGTTCAATCATAAAATTGATAGATCACCCTTTAGTAACAACACCTTATAATTAGGCCTAAGTTACCCTTTTAGGTCCATCGAGATCTATTCATCCCTTTAACACTTTACCAAACATAATAGAAACACAAGACAAATTATAATAACATAGTTATATTCCATATCACAGATAATACACTTCAAAGTTATTAAATTTATCAATACTCACCTCTGCATATGCAAAACCATTGAATAAATTGCCTTGTACATGAAAACATTGTGAATGAACAAACAATCAAATTTCAAGAAATAGTTCATACTAAACATGGATTGGTAAAACCTCCAAAATCCACATATATGATCCTTATGGAGTCTCAAATACTATATAATAGATAAAACATCATGAAACATGAAAATATCATCAATACAAACTAAAACACCCCTCGCTGGTCCTTAACAAATGAAGGTCAAACCCTTGGTCAAATTTGAGCTAGAATAAATGCAATTATATGACTAATCAAACCTCTTAATCAATTTCCATGGATTGATATTAAATTTTTATACCACTTAAATTTTTTCTCAATCATAAAATTCATCAAGTTTATCAAGATATGGATCAGACAATAATAACTAGTTTCCTTTGTAAAATTCAAATATTTTAAATCCAATGGTCACTAAAAATTGCAAATTTGACTAAGTATAAAAATAATTAAATCTACTTGGGAGAGAAAATTTTCACCACCATAAATTTTTATATACATCATATCAAGGCATGAAATGAGAAACACATGTTCTAGGCACAACATTAAATAAATCGATGTGAACAGTTTCTTCTGACACCTTCACACATGCAAACTTTCATGTCATTAATATAATTACTCAAAAAACTCCACCAAGATGACTAAAATAACATAGTCCTTCACAATACTACTCAAATGGATTATTTTCACTTATAAAAGTATACCAATCAGTTCATAGGGCCTATATATCAAGAACACAACATTAAAAACATCCATAACTAGACCAAAACCTATAGGGTCTCATGCAAACTATGTGAGCACTCAGGTACACTTTGTCATTAAGGACCATATATGCATATCATCTCATGTACACTATTGTAAACCTTAGAGACATCATTAAAAACACCTAAACAATATGCCCCTTTGTCATTGTTACCAAAACTTGTAAATACCAACACAAAGTAATGTACATACTCTTTCTCCCTTTATAAACACTTTCTCCCCCTTTAACACAGTGACAAAGTGGGATTACCTACATATCCTGAGGATCTATAAAATTTTCCAAATCCAAAAATAATAAGGTACCTCATATAAGAGATGATGTAAACTCCCCTATCCCTGTGCATACCATTTCTTATTATGAATACCTCAAACCTACTCATTGACAATACTCTTTTTTGACCATGTACTATTATGTGAACAAGAAACAAAAAATATCAAGAAAATAATATTGATCACACCTCAATAAAACTAATAATAACTCCCCTTAAGTAATATAAGCTTATGCACCTCTTGATCACCTTCAGACCATCTATAACCATGATGAAACTTAATAGTTATCTTCAAATTCTCTTTCACAAACCAACCATAGAATGAAAAGTGGATATTAAAGATATTTATAAAACACATATTATGAAAAAATAAAATTTATAAACATATTAAGGGATAATCATACCTTTTTTATTTTGGAAAAAATGACAAAAGAATTCATTTGAATCACCTATCCTTGTATAGAGGCCTAATAACCCTACTTGAACCTTGCACAACCCATAAATTCCTATGTATGAACCTTAATTAATTAAAAATTCATATATGATGCACACTCATATTCCCCTTGATGCATTTCAATTTTATTCACATAATTATTCCTTTGTATCATAGCTCCTTCATAGACTAACTTGCCAATTAGCCATCTATTTGCATAAATGCTCAACCATAGAAAAAATATACACTTCTAGATGGTTGTAAATTACTTTATTATCACACTTTTTTCCATTTAAATTTATTAAGTATCCTCTGACCTCAATTCCTTTTGGAAGGTCACTAACCCACATGGGCTAAGACATTAGGGCATAAAAAACATAAACAACTTACCATATTCCATTCAATTCCAACTTTTGAAACTTCTCAAACACATAGAGGTCACCAATTCATATTATTATACCAATTATTGAGGTCTAACTCCTTAGGTAACCCATATAACCATGAAATGGTTTTTGGCCCACAAACCCTAAGGCAAGAACTGTGATACCTGAAAGCCATAAAAAATTTAAAATGGTGTTCAAAACACCTTTATGACCTATCAACACTTGGAACAAACTTGTAAAATTTCCACAAACATTTACAAATCATAAAATCACCTTAAAAACTTATAAATATTCATTTGACACCTAGAAAGCTCGGGATTATGTTTATAGACCCTATTTACAACTACAACACCTTATTAAACCCTATTTATAGACCCTGTTTATAGACCCTATTATGTTTAAAGATCATGGGAACCTTATTAAACCTCCAAAACACCTTTTTCACTTATAAACATAAAATAAAACTATCTTGAACCCTTAATTGGTCTCATATACCTCAAATACACAAATTTTTCATGATGGGCTCTCACTAGGTATTGAACATTGAACAAACTAGTCAAACTAAACAAATGGTCATGAATGGTTATTTTGACCAACTTAGCACATATGAATCCATAGATAACACTTAGAAAATTCATTTCCACACTCAAAATAAATCTTGACTTTATTCCTAATTATTTAACCAAATAAACTAAGCTTCAAATATCTACTAAAAACTATCTTTAAGACCAATGTCCTTGAACAGGTCTCTTAAAGATTTTTATCACAAAGTTCTAGAGCAAGATATTGAAATTTTTATTCCCACTTAACCAATGAACTTATATGATCAACATAAGGCTTGGAAACATAATATCCTCAACTATCCACCATAATGTCATTGGTCTTAAATACCAATCAATAACTCTACATACCCCTATTTTGATTATGGCATCTTATACATCACCTAGAGCACATACACTTACTTCTACATATGAAATAACTCTTAAAAATAATAGGGAGAGACACCCGCTTGTCATGGATAGACTCAAAAATCCTAAAAATTAGGAGACTCCCATTTTTCCTTACTCTCATTTGACTTGTAACCCTACCTCATCATCAAATTGACTTTGAATGGGTCCTTAACTTCATTTTTTCCTTCAACCTTGGAATCTTGCTTAATTATTTTATCCACTTGGTTAGATAAGGATTTATATTTGACACTTGAAATTATACCCTATTATTTTATTAAAAAAATCCATTTTGAACAAATTTTTCATTCACTTCTTTGGGTCTCCATTCATTATGTCTCCTTTTCTTCATGTTAGGATTGACATTTTTTGAAGTATAATTATAACCATTCCTATAGAATCCTTTTATATGACCTATCTCTTGACACTTGAAACAAATGAAGTTTCTCTAATTGTACATACTTTATGTATGTGATACATTATGACTCCTTGGAGTTTCATTATCCCATTCATGCACCTAATCATTTGATTTTCTGATGAAATCATTATAAGACCTTAAAATATGACCAATCCCTTGAAATCTATAGCACAATATGTCATGTTTTCATTATGGACTAGTTGACTATCTTGAGTGATGCTATTATTCATGCTTGTCATTATCTTACTCATAATTCCATGTAAATCTCTCTAGGATCTTTTCTTTTATAGTCAATGATTTTATGACCAAACTGATGACAATAATAATAGTGACCATTAAATAAATTTGTGTACCTTAAGTTAGTGGGTTTTATGATCTAATTTTCCCTCTTATTTTCCTAAGATATGACTCCTTTATTTTCTCCTTGATTCTTAGTAAAACCATGTATAGACCTATCACTTGAAGACCTTTGATTATTCATAGTATTACTCAACAAACATGTGCTTGTCATAGCATCTAACTTCACTTGATCATGATTCAAATGAAGACCAATCCTTTATTTAGGCATGTTATAATTTTTAAGAATCTCATTAAGATTCTTACTACTTGGATCAAACTTTTGATATGTTTCAATCTTTCTCATAGCTTGATCTAGTTTCACCTATAAAGACTCCATCTATGACTTATACTTGACACATTATTTATCCTTATTATTTACCTCTTTAGCAAGTGTACAAACCTAAGTTTCAAGATGTTGAGTGATCTCATCATTCTTTTTGACTTCATTTTTCATTTTTTCTTCAAAAAAAAAAATTTCTCCTCATAGGTCTTGATCAAGGATGCTTGCTTTCTATTCTTGTCTCATTTAAGCTTAAACACTTCCAAGGTGTTCAGATATTTGTCTTCAAGAGTGAATTTCTCCTCTTCTTCCTATGACCTATTTTCAGCAAAGATATCTCTACCTAAAGAACATTCAACATTATCATCCTCAAGATCGATGAATAGTGTCTCATTTGATGCATCGTCACTTTCTAATGTGGAGATTTATTCTTCAATATATGCATTACTATATTATGCATGATAAATACTCTTATTTCCTTTTCATGACTCCTTATCATTTCTCCTATTGAAGAATTTTTTGTCCTTATTAGGACCTTTAAATTTCTTGTGCTCATCCTCATGAGATTCCTTATGAGATTCTTTGTATTCAGACTTGCCTCTATCTATACACTTAGCTAAAAATTAACAACTTTACCACATTAAAAACATTTAAAAGGAATATTACCTTCATATTTAGATGATCCTACATTTATTTTTATTACAACCATGGCTTCAAGCTAATATTCATTAAGATTAAAGTATTCAAGACTTAACTTGCTCTTTTTGTGTTTTGTCTCCTTAATTACCTTGAAGGTTGATTCCTTATTTGGTGGTTTGTACTCATTGAATCTCATCTCATAGGTATTAAGGATGACATATAATCATCCATCTTCATATTGGTGAGATCATGACTTTATTCTATAGCAAATGCTTTTGAATTAAACTTGAGGGTGATATACCTTAATACTTTATATACAATAGTATATTATTTAATCTCCTCTCCAAGACCTCTAATCATGTTTTCCACCTCATCAATTATAAGATAAGATTCTACAATATCTTCTTCCTTCATTTTGAGGCCCTCAAATTTCCTTACATAAGTCTATAATTTAACAAACATAACCTTTGAATCCCCTTCATAAATGATTTGTAATTTGTCCCATATTTCCTTAGAAGACTTGCAATGGATCACCTTGGCGAACTCAATCTCTGATAGACCACAAATGATATCATTTATTTCTTTAAAATTGTTCTCACTAAACTTCTTATCATCTACACTAGTTGGAGGAGTAAGAGGTATGGAGTAACCATCCATAACAGATTGCCAAATGTCAAACCCTAGAGACATGTTTGAAGTCTTCATCCTTTCATTCCAAAAATCATAGTTGGTTCGATTAAATAGTGGTACTTTATTAATTGAGAAAACACCTTACATCTGATGACTAACCATTATACCTTTGACCACCTTCAAGTGGTTAAAATTACAAAGAAGGTGTGGCTCTAATATCAATTATTATAGATACAATCATTAAGAGGGGGGAGTTAATTAGTGATGAAATTAAATCAACTTCAATTAAAATTATTCAAACTCTTAACCATTTAACATAAGCATTCATAAAGCATATAAACCATTCATTATAATGAACTAAGAAAATAATGCATGATAAAAGCACATGATACATGAATTATGTGGGAAATACTAATGGAGAATAAAACCCACTCTCAATATTATAAACCAATGGACTATAGTCTTATAATAGATCATAAACAAGAGAATTTAGTGAGTCACCCATTTCATAATGAACATCAACCCGTAAGCATGGATAAGCACCCACTTGCCCTAGATATTGAGCACCCACACAACACCTCTAATATTAACACCTTTAAAGCTTTTATTTCCTTCTAATTTGATAGATGTATAATTAATAACATCTCTCTTTAACACTTCACAATTTATCAAGCCTTCACACACTACTAATTCATCCAAAACAACCTTTTGGATCACTCTACACTTCTTTGCTCATCCTCAACCATAAATCTTACAAAAACACTATTGCCATATCAAAAACATGACCAATAGGTAACACAAATATCCATCACACTGATATACTCTTTAATTCATCAACCAAGCTTACTAATACTTCACCTTTATTTGTTCATTCTCTCTATAAACCTTCATCTTTGTTTTTGCTTTTCATAGAGTTTTCATGGTCACCACCTTCTTAGTCAGCCACAAGATAGTCCTTAACCCTTAATTATTCTATACCACTTATATAAATATTAACACCACCTACATAAGTCAACCATAGAATTCATATATCACCCTTAAGTAACAACACCTTTAAATTAGGCCTAAGTATCCCTTTTAGGTCCATGGAGACTTATTCATCCCTTTAACACTTTAATGATCAAAATAAAAACACAAGAAAACTTATAAGCACATAGGTGTATGACAAATTATCCATAAGACACCCTCAAGTGATTACATTCATCACTACTTACCTATTCATAAATAAAACCATTCAATCAATTGCCTTGTACATGAAAACACCATGAATGAATAGATAGTCAAATTTCAAGCAATAGTTTATATTGAAAATGGATTGGTCAAACCTCCAAAATCCATAAAGATAATATTCAAGGATTATAAAATAATATCCAATATATAAAACATCATTAAACATCCAAATATCATCAATAAAAACTAAAACACCCCTCGTAGGTCCTTAACAAATTAAGGTCAAACCCTTGGTCAACTTTGAGCTAAAATAAATGCAATTATATGACTAGTCAGCCCTCTTAATCAATTTCCCTACATTTCCCTTGAATTTATCTATCATTTTTATTTTTAATCCATCATCAAATTCATCTATTTGATCAAGATATAGATCAAATAATCATAACTATTTTCCTTTGTAAAATTTAAATATTTGAATTTCAATGGTCACTAAAAATTGCAAATTTGACTAAGTATTAAAATAATGAAATCTGCTTAGGAAAGTAAATTTTCACCACCATAAATTTTTAAAGACATAATGTCAAGGAATGAAATATTATACACATGCTCTAGGAACAAAATTGAATGAATCTATCTGACCACTTTCTTCTGACACCTTCACACATGCAAATTCTAATGTCATCAATCTGCTTACTAAAGAAACTCTACCAAGATGACTAGAATAACCTAGACCTTCACAAGACTACTCAAATGGATTATTTTCACTTCTAAAATTACACAAATCACTTTTTACACCCCATAGGGCCTCTATATCAAGCACACATCATCAACAACATCCATAGCAAGACCAAACCCTGTAGGGTCTCATAAAAACTATGTGAGCACTAAGGTACACTTTATCATTGAGGACCATGCATGCATATCATCTCATGGAAACTCTTGTAAAACTTGGATACATAATTGAAAATACCTCAACAAACACTACCTATATTTGGATAGTCATTCCATCCCATGCCATTTTCCACTCTAAACATATATGTCTAGATTTGTAATATCAAAAGCATAAAACAAATATTTCCAAGTAAATTATAGTGGAATATATCCAATTATCATGTGGTGAAAATTACAAGTATACATGATTTTATGGCCATATTATGTGAAACCATATGAAGTCATATTGTGAAACCATATGAAGTCATATTTAGGTCAGTTTATTAAGATGTCTTTATATTGATATAGTATAATTTTTTAATGGTTAAGGTCTTTATGTTTTAGTCTATGTGTCAATAATAATTGACTATAGTTCATCTGTATTTAAGGTGATTTGATTTTTTTTCTAGAATTTTTTTTTAAAATATAATTTCTTTTTATATGTGATTTATGCAATTTCAATATAAGTCTAGTTGTGAGTCTAGTCATTTTGTTAAAATTGTCAAAACATCAAAAATCCTAAAGTGTCTTTTTTGTGGGCCTATTATCAAAATAAAAAAATTAGTCTAGAGTTAAAATACATTGAGTCATATTTTATAGTTGATTCATTATTTTCAAAAAGTGTAAAAAATAAAAGAATGCTTGTAAAAGGATGCATTTTCAGGCAACCCTAACATCGTAGGCACTATTCACATTGAGGGGGGAAGTAAAATGAATGTGGAAACTAGTGAGCTTGAAATATTCATTGAATATCTTACTATGAATTAGGTAAGAGGCATTAGATGATGGAGGCCATTCAATCCTCTCTCTAGACACTAGTGATCATGTCACTTCTATTTTGTGGCATGTGATTTCATTGTTTGGTGTGAAAATAATAACATATATGTATTCTTATTCACTTATGAGTATTATCCATATAACCCCTTTTGTATAACTATTGTATAATGTTGATAAAAATTTATTTTAGTAAACATGTGAAAAACCATTTTTGTAAGGTTTTTTTGTGAACCTAGAAAACTAATTGTGTATGTTTTTTGGTGAGCTTGTAAAAAATATGAAATGTTATTGGTACACTTGAAAACCCAATTGGGTAAGGTTGTTGGTTGAATCCAATTAAAACCATCATAGGATAATTATGGATGATGAACAAGAAGTTTAGGTCTTTATTCATGCCTAGGTGGTAGTTGTACCCATCCACGAAAGTTACATGTAAGAATATATTGTGTTGAGTTTTGTGTAAACCTAATGTTGCATAATTGAAGAGTTTATCATGAGCACACAAAGATGGCATGCTAGAATAAGAAAATAAGATATGTTTTACCATGTAAAAATAAACTGGGGGAATGTTTGAGTTTATTATTTATATTGGGTATTTACCATAGTGTAAATAATAATTATAGTTATGTTGTTATGTAAATTAGTTATTAAAATATAATAGTTTAGATTTATATTATTGTATGTAAGAATAATATATTGCATATAGGATATTTTTTATTCATAGGGATATGATAAGAATGTGACAGAGATATGAGATCCATAATTATAGAAAATATTTTTCTTATATAAATGTATTATCTTGTATAAAATAATATAGTATGAGAATTATAATATTATTATTTATTTACTCTCTATGAACTTTTTTTTGGATCCATTTCATGAGATAACTATTTTTTTAAGTTCCTCCAATACCTATCAAGTCTTTTTGGTGTCTGGAAGAGCCATCATGTTAGATTTATTAATGAACTCACTATTAGTTAGCACTTATCTTTAGTCTACTGGTTTAAATAATATATAAAATAAGACAAGTCAAAGGATGAACATGCACTCTAGATAAAACTTGAATAACTTGTTTTAATTTAGAATATCCTCAATCTAAACTAAAAAAAGTAAAATAAAAAACAAAAAAGAGGGAAAGTAGTGAGAAAGGAAATATTAACCCACTTTTTAATATGGATAGTTCTGGCTCATTTGAACAAGCAAATCTCTTGAGGAACTAGAATCTATTTGGATATCATGACACAATTAGAAATCAAAGATGGTGTAGGTGTCTAATGACTAAGTCGCTATGTATATTATGGAAAATAAGTAACCATAGGCATGCACATTAAATTAATATCAATCACAAAGCTTTCATATAAAATATAGTTCACTAAAAACAAATTTAAGGTAATCAATATTTAAATGAGTTATATAAAGGCCTTCATACATCTTCAACTCATGAAAAAATGAAAAGATAAACTAAGAAAGTAAAAAATATAATAAAAATTAAAATGACATATTCCCTTTACTCTATATCTATTATAAATGGACCATCTCCTTTAAATAATAAATAATTGGTCTTCTGTAAACCATTTTTTCAATGGTTCCCCTAACTTGGCTAATAAATACCTTGTTATGACAAATCAGTGAGTTGGGTTCACTTTAAAAAAAAATTAGGTTCTACCCTAACCATGTTTTAAATACCAATGACCACTCTAATTTATGTTAGGTTAAATTCTAAGTAATGGAACATCTTTGAAATCCTCTTAATGATCAACAACTACCCACATTTTGCACACTCAGAGACCACATCTTGATAAGGATGAATTTATATTTTGTGATTCCTTACCTAATCCTAATGTACATGGAATAATATAGTCCAAGACACCATTTATGAGACCATAACATGGCTTATTATATCAATAAATAACACCATTTTGTCTTGCAAAAATCATGTTTTAAAAGTGGACTTAGATTTAGTTATGATAACTTATGTTTGCTTTAGAATGAAATATAGGATATATATCTAATTTATTGTTTATGTCATTATAGTCTACATTATTACTATTTTTAACAATTTATTATAGAAAAGATGCCAAAGTTTTTATATGTAGGATAAAATGAGTCATCAATTCACATAACAAAGTTTGAAGTTCTGAAAAGCCAAATTAAAAAAAATATTCATATAACTCTATAGAGATTCAATATCTTTGGAGTCCCATATAAATCATCTCTAAATTTCTTCAACTGCTTTTGAGATAGATGTACTATTTATGCATGATCATCTAAGGCATACAGACAAATTTGTATCAACTAAAAATAGGACGTGTATTTTTGTGTTGATTTGTTTAATATTTTCACTATGAAGGTGTAAGGACAAAATAGATAGGTTCTAAAAAATGGTAGAAATAGTCACCAACAATATCTATTAAACTAAATCTAATTGCACATTTAGATTCTTATCAAATAAATTTATGAATCCAAAAAATAATAATCTTCATTTGAGTCCATATGCAAAAGTTATAAGCATTCTAATTAGATCTAGAGTTGCATAGTCTAGCTCTAGAGTAGGACAATCCTATCTCTAGAGTCCATTAGTCTAGCTCCAGAGTTATATACAATTGAACCTAAATATGCCCATAATAGATTTTGGGGTTTATAAGACTTAAAAAAGCATTAAATAACATTTTGGGACATGTTCTAAAAATACACATCAACAAATATATAAGCCTATAACTATGGAAACATGAAAGCAAAAAATTATAGAGATGATTTCTACCTATTTTTAAAATGTATTTATATGAAATATACTTATAGTATTCTTAAAAATAGGCATTTATAAGAAGCCAAGATATTTATAGTATCTTAACTACTACCAATATCTCACACATCAAGTTTTTTGAGGAAACCAACCTAACCAATATTGTGATTGATTTTTGGAAAGATGATAAAACATATATACTCTACAAAAAAATAGTGTATTTATAAATCTAAAATTTCCCACTATTTTCTCTTTGAATAATGGAGATTGTTAATATTCTTTAAATATGTAGGATCTGAATTTATTATTACTATATTGTTAAGAGTAAGAAATCAGTTATAAATTAATTTATTAAGTTGTGAATATTATATAATTATTTTAAAACTAGTTCATTAATTGGTTACTCTTAAACAAGAAGTTGTTGAAGAAGTATTATAAATACAACCTTATCATCCATTGTGAGAGTTGGCAAAGAGTTATCATAGAGTTAGCAAGGAGTTAGTACAAAGTTAGAAAGGAGATATTTTCAGATTTTAAAAATTTATAGAATTAATAAATAGCTTATTACATGAAATTTATATAAATATAAGTCTTGTTCTAATCTTATTATAAGGGAAAACTAGGTCCCACTCATCTAACGAAGTGTGATCTATTATGGTATTTCTATGTTTATATTGTTATGTATTTTTATCTTTCATTATTTCATGAAAATTACATTTTAATATGTTTAAAATTGTAGATCTATGTGTTAATGTGTGTGTTTTATCAATATTAATTTCACCTATTTTAATTTCACACATTTCTATTTCAAATAATTTACATTTCAACAACTTAGATTAAAAGTTTGTATACATTTTTGTGATTTTAATTTTTGAAAATAGATTAAAAGTGTGTTTATTTCAACACAATTTTCAACTTCAATAATTTGTGTTTATCTTCAATCAATTCAATTTAGAAAAGTGTGTTTACTTTTACAATAAATATAGTATATTTTACTTCAATAAAATAGATTAGAAATTAGAGAGTAAATGATCTACAAGTCCCCTAAATTGACAATTGTTGTTAATTGTCCTTTATACATTATTTATGATTACCATTAGACACATGCCCTATTTTGATATGACATTAACTAAACTTAACTGATTAAATGAGATTATTGATAACCCCATCATTTTTGGCACCATTGTTGGGGACTATTTAGGTGTTAGTAAAGTATAAATCACAAGTTGATAGTGGATTAAAAAAACATCTCATAAATTAAATAACTTTATGAATATACCAAGAGATTAAAAAGGACTATATATGCATAATAACACCTAATTAAACAAAATTTAGACATGGGAAATAATCCAAGAAATATATTAAATCCTTAAAATAAGCTTAAGGTAGATAGATCTCAACTAGTAGAAATAACCTTTGCCTACCTTATTATATTAGACCAAGATGAGAATGTTCTAGTGAAGAAAATATCCCCATAGATACTACCTAATTTTATGGTCATATCAACATAATATCCCAATCAATTCCTATTTGAGTTCAAAGTATTATGTCAAACTTATGACTACAAAATATATAATAAAAACTGAAATTGTTTCCTTTTACACTTAAGATTTAACTATGAGGTGGTTTGTGAATTTGCAACCATATTACATATAATTAATAGGATGAGATGGAAAATTTATTAATGGACAAATATCAAGGCTATTTTAGAGTAATATAAATAAAGTAATAATTATTCCATATAAAAATAGTGAAGATAAAATTATACAAGATTATCTAGATTGATTCTTCTTTATCTATAGAAGATGTGGAAATGAGTTAAATGAAGAAATTAGTAAGATAGTATTATTAAATATATTATAATATTATTCTCTATTTTATTAAATCTAATGGAAAAAAAAGATACCAATAAACTAAGTCTCAATAAAAATATTGAACTATGTAGGAACTATTCAAGAAAAAAGGTTAATATTAGGAAAATGAAAATAGAGAAAGAAGCAATGATGTAGGAAAATTCATGGAAACTTTCTCAAACCTTAAAATAAACATTGTGTTTCCATTAAACACCACACTAGGTTGCTTGTAAGTAGAATATAATGCCATTACTAAACCTCTAGCTATGTATTTCATAAAATATATATTGAAACATGGACTCCAAGACTATCCTCTGGGAAGATATATATATATATATATATATATATATATATATATATATATATATATATATATATATATACATATATATATATGTATATATATATATGTGTATATATATATATATGTATATATATATATATATATGTATATATATATATGTATATATATATATATATATATGTATATATATATATGTATATATATATATATATGTATATATATATATGTATATATATATATATATGTATATATATATATGTATATATATATATATGTATATATATATATATGTATATATATATATATGTATATATATATATATATATATATATATATGGTATTCAGGATGTAGATGACCATGAGAAAAAAATCATATCCTCTTTCTTGTCCTTGAGAATAAATTGAAATAAATTACCTAAATAGAAATAAAACTCAATTACATAAAAATAAAAGGGAATAATTTTTCATACAATTAAAATCTAAATCACTTTCTTTTTACTAATTTTTATAATCTATGGATGATGTCATGGGATAAATAAACACTTCCATAAACATGGGGACCACCAAATTGTTCTCCATAATATTGGACATGAAAAACCATGGTGTTATAGACAAATCATCAACCATGGATAAATCAACAATGGATACCTCAATAATAATTCAATCAATAAATAAAGTTTCCACCTAAACTGGGATTGATGCCTACTTCTATTATCCAATTTTCACAGACTAAATAAGTAACTTAGCCTCAATTAGTTACATAAAAAATATCAAACATAAATAATATACATATAGCCCCTATATATGGATTATATAAAACAATGGGATTCAATGTTATAGATTGTTGTAATGTTCAATTGTGTTTGATCAAAACATTGACTAGTTCTCCACTCACCAACATAGAAATCCCCAAAGAAAAAGAAAGTTTAAATGCTCTCAATTAATAATCTAATTAAAAATTAAATGTCAAATAATTATAACAGGATTTTATAAGTTACATTGAAGAGCCTATTCTAGCTTTGGATTCCAACAGTCTATCTCCAGAGTATACTAGACTAGCTCCATAGATGACTAGTCTAGCTCTGGAGATGTTTAGTCTAGCTCTAAAGATGCCTAGACCTAAGATAGAAACTATCAAATCATATTTATAAGGTTATCAAAAAAATATAAAATAATTCATGATTAAAATTATTATTAGACATCTCTATAGTATAGTGTTATTAACTTGGCATAGAATAGTCAAGAAGCTTTCCTTTCAATTTTTTGTTCTCCATTAGCAAGTCTGACTTCAAAAGAAGAGTCCTTTAGAGACATAACTATCAACCACATGTTTAAAAATCATCATGTCCCATTTAAGTATCTCATAAGTGATTTTATTTTACGTTAATTAAATCCATCCAAATATAAAATAAATTTTGGCCAAACCAATAAATGCATTAAATGTAAATTGTTGGTTTTTTAATGAGCAATAAAGTATAATTATAAAATTCATAGAAAGAATATTTCAATAGTAAATAGAAGAAAGAGATTTGAATAAATATTTTTTTGTATATGTATAGTATGAATGTTATGTTTCTCATACAAACAAGGCCAACATACATAAAGAGCTAATGGATTCAAAAATAAACATCAAAGTGTTAAGAGAACCATGGCCACCAAATCAAGAAATTTTAGGTGTGTATTTTTTAGTTTCATATAAATATAAACATTTTTCTTATAAATATTCATTTCAAACATGGAATAATATACATCCACCATCTCAATATTTTTAAAATTGTTTACATCAACCACTCATCTAATTGTTACAATATGAAGTCCATTCATGGTGGCCTCCACCCCACCATTAATATTATGTTGGCTATGAGAATTTCTAAAATAACTAGTGTATAATAGTGAAATGATAAGTTTTCCACCTCTTGAATTCTATCTATATTTAGGGATTGTAGTAGATGACACTCACTATCAACCTTAATAATAAAACCAATTTGAGGTAGTTATTAATGTCATAATAGATATTTCATTACCCATAAATCAATTAATCCCTGAGCCATATTTTTTCATAAGGAAGGTTGTTTCATTATTTATCAATTTATTTTTTTATACAATCTTGAATCAAATAACATTTTAAACATGTGAAATTGTACAAAATAAGATATCAGATAGAAGGTTTTCAAATATCCCATGTTCTTGGATAATTTATCAACCTTTTATATAATATTTTCAAACTAACATCTGATGCTTGAGTGTATTATACAAGTATTACTGATCATCTTTTTTCACTCTTTTAGTTTCCTAAATTAACATAGATGCAACATAATCTTCCTAGAATTTTAATTTAATTAATCAACTCACAATTAATGGATTTAGAACATATTTTGAGCTAAGATCAATACCAACAAGATACATTTCATATATATACACTATATTCAAGTACTATATTTAAAAAAAAAAAATAGACTTTAGAAGATTAGCTAAAGTCATCATGGACTAGCTTTAACTAGATCTAGAGTCCATTAGTCTGGGTTTGGACTAGCTTTGACAAAAGATATTTTGAAGACTGTGCATAATTTTAAAAATCAATCAAATATTTTTAAAGAATAATGGGAGACTTTTCTTCATTAGTTTACACATAGGTTATTTTTTGGTAAATTTGGCTCACCAAAAAAGAAATTAATAAGTAAAATAAACTTTGTAGTTAATTTTAATGTTGTAGAGGAAATGGAACATCCACTTAATAATTTATTTTCATGTCATCATTTAGTAAAAATAAAATATAAAAAAAAGTAGAAAAAAGAAAAGAAAAAAGTAAAAAATTGAAAAATAATAAAAATAAATAATTCAACAATGAAAACCCTCAAGCATTATTGACCATCATGTTTATAAAACTAACTTTTTGGATGGATATGTACTATATAATATATCATTGATCAAAAAAACAATAAATGGATTATCAATGGTAAAATCTAAAAAGATAAAAAATTAAAAAGAGAGAAAAGTTGAAAACTAGAAAATGCCTACTTTTTCCAATCAACAATAAAGTTATACCTAATTCACTTTGCCTTTCTAATCTCTTTTAGCATCAAATAAAATATTCCACATCAACATGGAGAAAAAAATAAAACTAAGATTATGACTAATTATTTATTCTATTAATTTATTTCTGAATATAGTTATAATTTTTTTAATTACAAATAGGTCTACTTGAAGAATTTTTTTAGCATGGAATTAAAAAAAGAAAAAAACATAAAAGAAAAAAAAGTCTCTCCATGCATGAGGACACTCATAATTCTAAGTGCGGGAGAGAAGAGAAGGAAAGAGTTAAAAACCAATAAATGGTAAATCTTTCTAAATGAATATCTTTTTGATTTCAAAATTTTATTTTCAAACACTTGAATGCATTTCTAAATCTAAAAGAATGTTCAATGGGATATTTCAATTCATCTTATATGGTTTGTAATAAGAAATGGGATGACAAATTTTATTTAATTTATTATAAAAATGGAGTCAATAATACCAACTAAGGATATTTAGCAAAATATCATTGTCAAAATGATCATATAAAAAGTGTATCAAAAGAATGTACAAATATCCACCACTCCAAATACTATCATAGGCTAGCATAATAGAACAAGTCTATGAATATTTTAATATATTAAAAATGTTTCTCTTAGATAAAATAAGTTTACTAATTTATACCAAAAAAATCACTTCAATAAATTATTGAGAAAGTTAAATCTACTAGGAAAATAGTAACATACATGAGGTGTTACATCCTGATTCTCTCACTAAACTATTTTACCTAATTATCTATGGATTAATGAGGTTGATTAAACTAATTATTAATTTTTAAATAAATTATAATTCATATTATTTTATAGGACAAATGTATGTTACTTAGATTTTATGAGTTCATTATTTTGAGATGATAAATTATGAATTTTGTACATAATGATTTAATGAACCTGAAAACTATCAAGACAATAAAACTACCAATAGGCTAAGATATAAAACAATATTTAAAATTGATGCATATTTAATGTATTGAAGTAATTAAAAAATCAAACCATTCTTAAATAAACCTCAACATAGAATTAGAGTTGACATGAAAAAATTCAAAAAAAAACTAAAATCTAATAAAAAATTCTAATTTTAGCAGCTGATATTTATAGTAAGTTTCAAATGAAAGTGTGTGTATCTCTAAAAATTTACCAAAATATCCTATTATAAAAAATTCAAATGAAGTTTACATCTGGTCCTAAAAATATACAATTTCTAAAAATAGAAAATTCCTTAAAAAATCAATAAATAATAATTTCAGACCCATAGATAATCACATATGGCCTATGAAAAATATTGAAAACAACTGTTAGTGGATATAAAATCTTATGTAAGTATCTAAAATTTTAATAATTTTGTTTTGGAATTTGAAAGAGATCAAATGGAGCTATGGGTCAAAAGTTATGGCCTCTAGAAGTTTATCCTATTTTTTTTGCATCATTCTCCTCTAGTTGAAAACAACTTGACTCCTATGAATTACCCTGATTGTACTGCTACAATTTTTATTTTTCAATATTATTTATCTCCCATTATATAATCCAAATTTTTTATTCTTTCTACAATTCTTCTTACCATACCAAACACCTATTATAGTTCCCTTGCCTTGTGCTCATTGTCTTCATATTCAAACCCTGCACTATATTTTCCTTCTTCTTCTTATTTGGAACCTATTGTTTCCAATTTACTTATTCATCTTCATCACATTTAACATATTCTCCATGGAATTCATATAAATATTAAATATTAAATACTAGAGATATAAAAAAATTTAGTGGTAAACTCACCTCATAATCATTGTAATTGATTTTCTTCACAATTATGCATCATCCAATTTTATTTTACTTCAACTTATTATATGTGCCTTTTGGAAATTTCATATGATAAGCTAATATTAGTAGATATTGTTTATAGTATTTTTTTCATACAAGTGAGTAAAAATCTAAAAATTTCATAAAACATCCTAAATTCTAAAATTATCCTATTTGATAAAATTCAATTGAAGTTGACAACTGATCCTAAAAATATACAATTTCTAAAAATATTTAAAAAAGAAAAACATTAAAAAATAATTTTAGGCCCTTAGATGATCATGTATGGCATCCACAAAATATTTAAGATAACTATAAGTGGATAGAGTGACTTATGGAAATATCAAAAAAAATTATATGGTTATTTTCATGTGTGGAAGAGTTCAAATGGAGCTACAGGTCAAAAGTTATGGCCTCTAAAGTTTGGCCTATTTTTTTGCATCATTATCCTCTAGTTAAAAATAACTTACCTCCTGTGAGTTGCCCTATTTTTACTATTTCCATTTTCCTTTATTAATATTTTTTAGTTCTCATTCTATATTTCAAGTGCTATCTTCTTGTTGTAATCCTTCCCAGTGAACCAAATACTTGTTATAATTCCCTTGCCTTGTGATCACTATCTTCATATCTAAAACATGCACTATCTTTTCCTTCTTTTTACCTGTTACTACCAATTTACTTCATCATCTTCATAACCTTCACCATATTCTCCATGGAATTAATAAAATATTAAACATTAAATACTTAATATATATCAAAATTCGATGGTAAACTTACCTCATAAGCATCGTCATTGATTTTCTTCACAATTTTTCATGGTCTAATTTTCTTGTACTTTAACTTGTATGTGCCTTTTGGAATTTTTTTTGATAGGGTAATTTTAGCAGTTGATATTTATATTAATTTTATCATGTAAGCATTTTCATCTCTAACAATTTCTTAAAATATCTTAAAAGATAAAATTAGCCTATCAAACAAAATTGAACTGAAGTTGACATCTGGTCCTAAAAATATACAATTTCTAAAAATAGAAAATTCTTAAAAAAATCAATAAAATGTGATTTCAAACCCTCAAATGATCAAGTATGGCCTCCAAAAAATATAAAAAACAAATTTAAGAGGATAGATCAGCTTATGGAAGCATAAAAATGTTTGAGAGAATCATTTTGAGGTGTGGAAGAGCTCAAATGGAGATATAAGTCAAATTTATGGCCTCTAGAAGTTTGGCTTAGTTTTTCTACATCATTCTCCTCTAGTTGAAAATAACTCAACTCATATGAGTTGCATTTATTATACTACTACCATTTTTATTTATCAATGTTATTTAGCTCCCATTCTACAATCCAAGTGTTGTATTCTTGTTACAATCCTTCCCACTATAACAAATACCTATTGTAATTCCCTTTTCTTGTGCTCACTGTCTTCATATCCAAAACTTGCACTATCTTTTCCTTCTTCTTTAGAACCTGTTGCTTCCAATTTATTTCTTCATCTTCGTCACCTTTACCATCTTCTTCATGGAATTCATATAAATCTAAAAAATTAAACACTATATATATAACAAAATAGTGGTAAACTCACCTCATAATCATTGTCATTAATTTTTTCACAATTATGCATAGTCCAGTTTTCTTGTACTTCAACTTGTTGTATGTGCCTTTTAGAAATTTCATTTGATATCTTAATATTAGAAGCTACTATTTATAGTAAGGTTTAGATGCAAGTGAGTACAACTCTATAAATTTCATGAAACATCCTAAATTCTAAAATTATCCTATTGGATAAAATTCAACTAAAGTTGATAATTGGTCCTAAAAATATACAATTTTGAAAAATAGAAAATTCATGAAAAAATTATTAAATAGTAATTTAAGACCCTTAGAAGATCATGTATGGCATCTAAAAAATATTGAAGATAAATATAAGTGGATAGAGTGGCTTATGGAAGCATCAATATTTTTGATACAATCATTTTAATGGGTGGAAGTATTTAAATGGAGCTATGGGTCAAAAGTTATGGCCTCCATAATTTTGGCCTATTTTTTTTGCATCATTCTCCTCTGGTTGGAAACATCTTAGCTCCTATGAGTTTCCCTAATTGTATTGTTTCCATTTCTTTTATTAATATTCTTTAGTTCCCATTATATAATCTAAGTGTTGTCTTCTTATTTCAATCCTTTCCACTACATTAAGTACATGTTACAATTCTCATGCCTTGTGCTCACTATCTTCATATCCAAAACCTACACATCTTTTCCTTCTTTTTTTGAACATGCTACTACTAATTTACTTAATCATCTTCATCACCTTCACCATCTTCTCTATAGAATTAATAAAATATTAAACATTAAATACTCGAGATATATCAAAATTATGTGGTAAACTCACCTCATAAGCATTATCATTGAGTTTCTTCACAATTTTGCATGGTCCAATTTTGTTGTACTTTAACTAGTTGTATGCACCTTTTAGAAATTTTGTCTGATAAGCTAATTTTAATAGTTGTTATTTATAGTAAGTTTTTCATGTAAGCATGTGTATCTCTAAAAATTTCTTAAAATATCTTAAAAGATAAAATTAGCTTATCAGACTAAATTGAATTTAATTTGATGTCTAATCCTAAAAATATATAATTTCTAAAAATAGAAAATTCTCAAAAATATCATTAAAAGGTAGTTTCAGACCCTCAAATGATCAAGTATGGCCTCCAAAAAATATAAAAAATAGATTTAAGAGGATAAAGTGACTTATAAAAACATAAATGTTTTTGATATGGACATTTTGAGATGTGGAAGAGCTCAAATGGAGCTATAGGTCAAAAGTTATGGCCTTTAAATGTTTGGCCTATTTTTTCAGCATCATTCTCCTCTAGTTAAAAACAACTCAGCTCCTACGAGTTACATTGATAGCACTACTACCATTTTTATTTGGTAATATTCTTTAGCTCCCATTATATAATACAAGTGTTGTTTTCATTTTGTAATCATTCCCATCCACCAAATATATATTATAATTCCCTTACCTTATGCTCATTATCTTTGTATCAAAAACCTGCACTATCTTTTCCTTCTGTGGAACCTATTGCTACTAATTTACTTCTTCATCTTCATCACCTTCACAATCTTATCCATATAATTCATATAAATTTGACACATTTAATACTGGATATATATCAAAATTTAGTTTTAAAATCACCTCATAAGCATTATCATTAATTTTCTTTACAATTCTTCATGGCCCAATTTTTTTGTACTTCAACTTGTTGTATGTGCCTTTTGGAAATTTCATCTGATAGGCTAATTTTAGAAGTTTCTATTTGTAGTAAGTTTTACATGAAAGCACATACAACTCTAAAATTTTATAAAAATATCCTAAATGCTAAAATTAGACTATCAAACAAATTAGACTAAATTTGACATCCGGTCCTAAAAATATATAATTTCTAAAAATAAAAAACTCTAAAAATAATCATTAAATGGTAATTTTAGACCCTCAAATGATCACATCTGGCCTTTTAAAAATATCAAGAAAGCCTATAAGTAGATAGAGAATCTTAAGGTAGAATCAAATTTTTTGAGATGATCATTTTTGGAACATAAAAGAGCTTAAGTAGAGCTACGGTTCAAAAGTTATGGCATTTGGAAGTTTGGCATATTTGTATGCATCATTCTCCTCTAGATGAAAATAACTCATCTCCTATGAGTTTACCTAATTTTATTACTACCATTTTTATTTTTTAATCTTATTTATTTCCCATTCTATAATCTAAGTGTTGTCTTCTTACTACAATCCTTCCCACTACACCATATATCTATTATAATTCCCTTGCCTTGTGCTCACTATCTTCATATCCAAAATGTGCACTATATTTTCCTTCTTCTTTTGAAACTATTGCTACCAATTTACTTCTTGATCTTCATAACCTTCAACATCTTCTCCATAAAATTCATATAAAATTATAACTTTAAATACTAGAGATATATCAAAATTCTCTATTAAACTCACCTCATAAACATTGTCATTGATTTTTTCACAATTTTTCATAGTCTAATTTTCTTGTACTTCAACATTATGTATATTTTATAAATTTCATCAAATAAGTTAATTTTAATATATGGTATTTATAGTAAGTTTTACATGCAAGTGTGTACAACTCTAAAAGTTTCCTTAAACATCATAAATACTAAAATCAGCCTATTAGAAAAAAATTCAACTAAAGTTGATATCTGGTCCTAAAAATATACCATTTATAAAAATAGAAAATTACCTAAAAAAACATTAAACATTAATTTCAAACCTTTATATGATCATGTATGGCCTCTAAAAAATATCAAAAAAAACTATAAAAAAATTAAGTGGCTTATGGAAGCATTAAAAATTTTGAGATGATCTTGTTGGCATGTGAAAGATATCAAACAAAGATATGGGTCACAATTTATGGCCTCCAAAATTTTGATATATTTTTTTTGCAACATTCTCCTCTAGTTGAAAATAATTTAGCTCCTGTGAGTTACCCTAATTTTACTACTATCATTTTTCGTTATCAATCTTCTTTAGCTCCCATTCTATAATCTAAGTGTTATTTTATTACTACAATCCTTCTTATTGTCACTTGTATTTTTTCCCTTTTAGGATATTAAAATCTCTCCTAATCTAAGTGTCACAATTTAATCACCTCTAGGCTTGTGGGAAACCTAAAGAATAAGGTGAATCTCTAGATAGAGCTATCTCCCTTGATGCACCACTTTGGATTGATAATACTACTAAAATTTGGGGATAAAAATGGAGAAGAATAATTGAAATAAAACTAATCTAATGGAGGTCATATACCAAATTTTTTGATGACATCCAACCATATGCATATTACACTTGAAATCAAAGGAAAAACTAAGCATACACTCTTTAATCTATGTCTTCTTGTGTCATTATTACACTATGGGGTTATGGATGAATGTACAAAGATAGGAGGATTAGAAAATAGGAATAAAATTATACTAATTAATATATTAAATCACTTAAAATTTTAAATTTATTGGAACACATCACATGCCCTACAAGAAGAAGCTACAAATAGGTGAGAGAATGTGACAACTTGCTACGAAATCCATAGTCTTCACAATGAAAATTCAACATTCAAGTAAATAACATTATAAATATTCATGTAATAGGTAAAACTTAGTAATTTTATCAATAAAAAAGTATAAAAATGAGTAGGACTTCACCATACTTAGGTAGATCATCCTTTTAATGCAAAAATGGTTAGTTCCTATAGAACTGGAGAGAGAGAGAGAGAGAGAGAGAGAGAGAGAGAGAGAGAGAGAGAGAGAGAGAGAGAGAGAGAGAGAGAGAGAGAGAGAGAGAGAGAGAGAGAGAGAGAGAGAAGTCAAAGGGTCATAAAGACACTTTTAAAGATGATCCAAGGAGTTAATTTTGAATTTATAGAGGGTATCATATAAACAATGCAAGGTCAATAGCTACAAGTGTCAATCCAAGTCACAAACTTCATCAAAAGTGGCAAGAAAACTCCTTAATTGGTTCAAAGAAATTACCTTCATGATTGGAGATTATTGAACATCGTCTATCTTATGAGGATCATTAAAAAATATTTTAATTAAGTTCAATTACATTATAAATGTAGCTCCATGCATTATTTTTAGGCTTGGTCATCTAGAATCACTTGGAGAGAAGTAATCATCATCTATTATCTAGAAAACTACTCTTCCATACACCTTGCACACTTGGATTCCAAATTGTAATAATTTTATCATGAAAATATATTTGAAAAAGTAAATGAAATATTTAAATACCCTCCATGGACTTATAAGAATCAGGGACACCTTAAAATGAGCTCACTTGAAGTTTTTCATCTTCTTCACTAGCTTGTCTAATAGGCTAGTTTTGACTGGTAGAAATGAGAGCTATTGTTTGAACCATTAGGAGTTATTATAGAGTATTAAATTGAAATTATGGGTTTTCCAAAGTATATATTTTCCTCCCAAATTGGTTTCATGTTCAAACTCCTCTTTTAGCCTATACAAAATAAAAAAATGGTCAAAAATAACCTATTTATTCTATATTTGTATAGGTCCATACATCCAAAAAACATGTGGAGTAAATTTAGGTAGTCCTTTAAAATTTTAAATAGTTTTTATGTCCATATTATTCCATTATTTTTCATTTTCAACTCCATTCTCACAAACTAGTCCTTGCAAGGGTTTAGGGGGGTTTTAAACCTATTTTCCTTATTAAGGTTGGTTCATAAAGTTTGGATATCAAAAATTCAAAAAAAATCCACAAATTATTTTATAGGGACATCATATAACTCATATATAATTATCCATCTCCCATGAAAAGTCTCCAAAATGAAGTGAGTCTCAAAACCTGACATATCAAGCCCCCTTCCTTCATTACACAGGCCTCGCAATGGTCTCTAGCTAAAATTGATTCTCTCAAAGATTTTTTTTTTTAATTTTTTAGGTTTGGATACATATTTTAATACCAAATTAACATTTTAAAATTAACTATAATTCTTTCCAAATAATAAAATTAAAAGTGACTCCCTCATCTAGCATTAGGCCTCAACCATGTCTTTAGGCCTAATTGTAAATTTTGGTGTTGAGACATCCCTACTGAGTTCATTTAAATTTCAAAAGATAAAAAAAATAAAAAATTATCCCATGTACATATAAATCCACTATAATTATTCATTCATGTGAGAAGTGATAGTGACTATCAATTTAGCTTCTAAGCCAAAACCCTGCCCTTTAGGCCTAACTACAAACTCTTGGTGTCTAGACCACCTTGCCTAGTTTATTATATATTTGATTATATTAAATGATTTTAATATGCTTTTTTATATTTACCGACATTTTTTAAGTGTCTCTACACCTTCCAGATTCATCTTTTATCATTTTCCTTCCAATATGTTATGGTTTGCATTGAGGGGAGTGGCCTTTGTTTGAGATAAAATAGAGGGCACTATGTTGCCTCCTCAGACACATATTAATACTTTATGAGCTTATCTAGGTCATAAGGGTTATTTTTAAAAAATATTATCTCCTAACTTAGTCATTTGACCTTCTAAAAAATTATCTCCTAACTTAGTCATTTGACCTTCTAAACACCTCAAAAACCAAGTTAGACTAGTCAAGCAAGGATTATGTGTGAACCCTTTCCAAATGGACCATGTCTTGCTTGTTTATGAAATGTGAGAGATAATTACTCTATTTTCATATTTTAATACATTTGTGTATGTTTTCATAAACATAATAAATTTTTTCCAAAAAATATCATAACACTCTAACCCCTTTGTATTCTCTTTACTCAATCAAATTAAGTTTCATTACGACTGTGTTTGTAGAAATAGGGGTCCCCATGTAGGTATTCATTCCATGAAATATTTCATTTTGAATAGTTTTATGGTCTTCATAAATTTATAAATAACATTTCCATTCATTCATTTCATCCCTTTACATAAATTTTAACCTTCCAAACATGCCCTTTGAACTGTGGTTCCATTCTCCAATAGTAACCCCTACCTATAGATGTTTATTACCTTCTTAGGGATTGTTTATAGTGTAAAAATATCCCTTTAGTTTACCCTAAGGTCAGATAACATCCATTTTAACTAATATTCTTCTTTGGTAGTCTTCAAAACACTATTTGAGGTATGTAACTTATGGTCACAATTCAATACCTTCTTGGGCTGAGACACACTATTTGTCTTTGGATCATTTGGACTTGGTTATGATATGGATAATATTTCAATTATACCATGAGAACCATTTATATCTTCCTAAACCTTTTATTCACCTTGGATGTCTAAAAACACTAACCAAACATTAATGTTAGCTCACTACCTACAAGTGTTATTGTAGGTACATGTTTCAAGCTACTTATATGGATTAGGGGTGTATTTGGGAAATCAAAACACTAAATATCACTCCTTTTGATTACCTTTATACCTAAAATCTTCATGTCAACTATTGAAACCATCCACACATATTGATAATGTCTATCTTGAAACTTAGGTAGGTAAGAGGCCTTCCTTGGACTCACGCTTGTAGGTGAACATTACTTGTAAATAGTGGTTTGAGTACCCTCTTTAAAACTTAAAACAACCACTTTCCCTTTGTCATAAATATTCTATCTCTTCCAATATGATATACCTATGTATATGATTTAAGATTAATTTATTATGAAGTATTGAAACACTTTGAAACCATGTATTATGATATCTCCAAAAACTCTTGGGACTATATTTTCCCTCTTTAGGGACAAAGGGCCTAAAATAGTCTATTGAATCCTAAAATATATTTACATCTTCTACTTACCCCATTGACACCTCCAACAATTTTATCATGTTCTTAACACATATGATTAATTCAAACACAAATTCTATCACTTGCTTCCACACATGACATGAGTATTTAGTTCTTCGTCAGGTTGCCTATAGGTGAGTATCTCCATGTACTGGTAGTAGATTAATTGAGCAGTCTACAAAGTTTACAAGTTGGTAAATACTTATATGATTTCACCAATAATTTCAATGCACTTTAATAGTCTTAAGAGATTCAAAAACCCTATCGATCCTTCCACCTCTCATCATGACATCATCAATGGGTCCTTTAGCTATATATTAGCTTTGTATGGGTAATGAGTGTGAAAAAGAGGACTAAGATTGATAAAAAAATCATTATGTGCATCTCAAACCTATTATCAACCCTCCACACACATGATTGAAAACAAGGACCTATTGAAACAAGATTTTAAACATTTCTTTCAATGTGAAAATAATTTTTATACATATGGAATAAGGTAGGTAGAGTATTCAATGATTGGTCTAGCATGGTGGTGTTGTTGGGACCAAAATATGCCATTTTTTATACTTAATAAAATAGGGACCCTTGTATATGTTTCAAAACATCTGTATCCTAGTCTGGATTTCATGAGGTTATTCTTTTTATAATTTGAAGATCATCCACCTAAAAAGGGATAGGTCCTTGCATGTTTAATTATGTATTACAAACTAACCCTTCTAATGATTATCCGTGGATGGATAAGTGTAGGTTTCATGGAGGAAGGTATGGTTCTTAAGTAAAAAAATCCTAAAGATTCAAATTCAAATTTTTATGGAAGAAAATTTAGTGGGAATTGGTCCTTTTAAATAGACCCTAAGTTTAATTTTACATTAAGGCTCAATTATGTTTTTAAACATGCCTGAACCTTGACATAAAATTATAATTAAGTTCCATTTTATGTTCCTTCCCCCTTTTAAATCCCTCTTATCCTCATTAAATGTTATGTCCACAAACCCCTTTTCATCCTAGACTTATACCTTATCAATGTTTAGCCTAAGTTTTAATCATGAATTTTCTTTGTGTTTTTTCAACATAGAAGATGCCTTGAGGATCCTAAAATTTAGTCTAAATCACTACATGTATCATGATATAATTCAATTTTTGAACATGTATGCAGATTTAATGGTCCTTGCTTCCTTGGAGACTCAATCCAACGGTGCAAGATCATTTGAGGATGAAATACATACTAAACCTGATCACTATAAAAGTTTTTATAGAATTTAATTTGATGACATTGCCCAATTATTTTGATGTTCATGAGGATATATTTGATGTTAATGAGGATTTGAAAATAAAGCTCATCCAAACTTTGATCCTTAGTCCAAAATGTGACCTTCTAATTGTTTAAACCTTAGGCTTGTCACTTTAAAACTTAGATCATAGTGTTTCTTTAATGTTAAACCCTTAACTTAAGCCTATGTGCATCATGGACTAACTTAATGTACATGCATATTACAATATTTAACTATCCATTTTCACCTAGTGACCTTGATCTAATGGTGCAAGATCAAAGAGTGCCCAAATTTGGGCTAATCAGAGAAGATGTCTTAGATCACGATCAATAGTTCACGTTCATTGCCTAGTTTGATCTAACAGATCGTGTCAACCTCAAAGTCTCAAGATCACCAAGAATGTGATGTGTGTTATGATATAATTTAGTTAAAGGAACCTTTTCCACTTAAATTTGATAGTCACACTCACATAATTTGATGTTTGCAAGGACATCTTTGATGCTAGTGAGACCATCAAATTTAACCATAACCAAACTCCAAACTAATCAAATTTGACCTCATGGATCATGATCAATGGTTATTATTCCATCAATAATCTTGATATAATGACATAAAGTGAAGGTGGAATTTTCAACCAAGGGCCCCAAATCTTGATAGATTGACACATTGATGAATCACATCTAGTCATTTCCTAAGGAATCCATAATGCCTCACTTGGCATAACTGAGTCATCTAGGATCTAAGAGACCATTTAGAATTGACCTCTAGGATCTTAATCAAAAGTCTTGCATCAATATTAGAATAATAATCCAATAGAGTGACATAAAAGTCTTTATTTAAAATCCAATAGCTAATTTTCAAAGGGATTCTCATGAGAATGCCATGAGAACAAGATTAAAGAGGTCCACGTAAATGCCATATAAGCACTAAAGGAAAATCCTAAGATTTGGTGCACCCAAAAAGATAGGATTTTCATAAGTGGTTCCATCCATAAGATTTGAGACATGAATACATTTATTAAATCCATCACCTTCACCATTAAAGCCCTAAAAACCCTACCAGACTAGCTTAAAGCCCTGAACCTCAACTTAAAGGTTAAAAAATAGACTATTAAGGATATAACTACATTAAGCAAGCTCAGAGTGCCATCCTAAGCATCAAGACTAGTCATATTCCAAGGCAATTGAGATCATGGTAGAGATAAGGAAATAATGGAAATAAGAGACATGCATGTATCTATCTATATACCATGAAGGGAGGCACTATAAATAAGTTGAATTAGATACAAGAGCATTGGTTAATGGCATGAATAATTGGTCTAATATTTTCATCACAATTAAGGAGATGTAACCTCTATCATCTAGTAACTAAAGGGTGTCATTCACTAAGAGAGAGTTTGAAGACCTTTTTTCAATCTAAATGATAGGTCTTCATCATGTTTTTGCTAAACCCAAGGTATTACATTGCATTGACATCCTTGTACCCCTGTTTGTTGATTATAGAATAGACAATGATTGGATCATCAAAGAAGGAGGGTCAAATAGAATTTATTATATTTCCTTAGTAGCTTTTGAAGGCTACTAAAATCTCCCTATATCTCACATAGACCCCTCTATCAAATAATAGACTATCTAGCATAATCTAGAAGCTATCCTAAGGCCTTGGTTAATCCAAGGAACTCATGTAACTAGGAGCCATGATGGTAAAATCCCTATCATTTAATTTAGAGAAGGAATTAGGATCATTATGATCCTATTGTTTAGAGATTCAGGGGCATCCATATAAAACTATTTTGACCCTGAATGGGTTTCCTACATATCATTCATGGTGGAAGAGAAACTAACTCCACCTATTTGAGAGATGATAAGCATCCAATTGGGGAGATAATTTTATGAAATTAAGAGAACGAAAATCCAACAATTCACCATGATTTACTATCTATTAGACTCATTAATGGCATCCACTCATAATCTTAGTGTCAAGAATTAGTCCTCCCATAACAAAATTACCATTTCCCATCACTATGAGAAGTTACACATCTTTAAGTATAGAGTTCATATGTAGTTAATTAGTGATTGTATATACCCTAATTTGGTCAAGAATATCATAGAGAACCCCATGCCTAAGACGCACCATCTTGTCAATAAATATGTTGAAATCATGGGAGATATTTGGTACTATCTATATTACACCATTATCAAAATAGATGGGATCATGACCCAACCATTTAGGTTACCTGTCTATGTTCCCCTCAATTTGGATAAGAAATAAATTTCTCACCAAATATTCCAAGGAATTGATAATGTTTACAGGGAAAAGAGGAAGGGCATTCTACATATTTTCCCATTTTTTATTGGGAGAAATTTAATCTAGGATTGGAAACAATCAGACATCATGTCTAGACATAGAGATGCCTTCTACTTTCAAAAGGATGACCTAAAGGAATGGGACCCCAATAACAAGGGTATACCTCATTCGTAGTCAAATAAACTAACCAAAGTAACATACAAGAAAAGTTTTGGTCCATATGACAATTTTTACACCAAAGGTATGGACTTTGAGGAAGTCCTTGCTAGGTATAGGTAGCATGGTTTCAAACTTGAGCACAAACTACAAAGAGAGGAGAAACTAGCTAGGGAGAGATGGAAAATGAACCCATTTTAGTATCATATATTGTATTCCACTTATAATGTACCTCTAATTTAACCATAATAACAAGAACTCCAAATTCAAGGACCTAGTGAGAATAAACTAAAATAAATGCTAGAAGAAGGCCCTTAATCATCAACCCAACCCTCAAAACAATCTTCTCCAGTGGAAACTTTGATATGGTTACCCTAGAACCATATGTGATGGTGGATGAATTATTTAAGGAACTTGTAGAAACCTATGGGTCTGATCAAGAAGATGAGAGAGCCATAGTTGAGGTAGTATAAATTAAATGACCTCAAATATCTGAGGAAGAGAAGGGAAAATATGTGGCATTGGAATTGGTTTGTGTCACACAAAAGAAGAGGGAAGCTATGTTGGCCCTTGTCCCTAGGTCCTCTAAAAGACCAAAAGTGACATGAACCCATCCCACCATTGAAGTAAATTTGTTTAGTGATGAGTTCCCCATATATGGACCTAAAATTTTAGACTGTTTCATATATGGGAAACTCCAAGCAGGTCCAAGGCATCAAGATCATCAAGTTGAAGCATTTGCATGCCCTCTTAGGAGTAATTGATGATATCATATTATATCTAAATAGCTAGTGTGATAGTGTCAACATCTTAATGGAGGAGGACAAAGGCTTGATAACAAGAATGGAGAAGCTCTTAAAGGCACTATTGGTAAACCTTTCTAAGACCAATGCCTCAGGCCTGATGGATGATGAAGAGTTAAAGTAAAGGGTTAGTACCTTCATCCAGAACATTAAGGACAACCAAGGCTAACCTATTAATAATAATCAAAAGGTCCTTGACACCATCATTACATTAGGGAAGTAGATTACATAGGCATAATGCATTCATGAGCTTAAAGCCAAAACTGAAAGAATTTAGCACATTGGTAGGTCAAAAAGAGGATTGTTTAATGAAACTTGTAATAGATTTTGTGATATTCAGAGAACAATATACTAAGGTGAAGAAAATTCTTAAGTAGTAACCCAAGGGACCCACCAATGTAACATAAAATAATATTATTTTGTAATATATATGCTAGTTTATTAGCATATATTAGTCCTTTTGCCAAAGTTAGAGTAAAAGGATTTTTACATTGTAATCTTTGTATTAAGGACAAATGTCCTTATCATACAATAGATTTTTTGAGAAGATAATTAGTATACCAACTATGTTTCCTATAAATAGGTAAAGGTTAAAATTTTGTGAAAGGAGAGACTCCAAGTAATCTGTATATAAAAGAGCATTTAATACAACTAAAGAATTATGAAAATATTGTATAAATAGTTTATTAAATTCCAATGTTATCTCGTAACTGCATGTTGTCATAAATTTGAATGGTTCTCTACATTTTGAGCTAATTTTTTTATCATAGCATTGTTAATTTTTACTAATGCTAGATTAACCAAAAAATATCTTAGGTATACTTCATTTTATTTACTCTACATCTGAATGTGCATATGTTATTCAAGTTACAGTAACAAACTTTTAAAGTAAACATAGTTCTTACTTATGGTTTATATATGTCCTTTGAAGCTTGTCTGGTTTGTGATGTAATCTATGTTTATACTATTTTACACCACAAACTCATTCATGTATTCTCAAATTAATTATAACTTTGTCTTAATATTTGAGATGGGAATTTGCAATCATGTTCTCTTTTCTACCTTACCCTTCCTTTTTATATTTTTTTAACAAAAATCACCTAGTCTAAAGATCATTGTTAATATCCATTTAGATTAACTTTTGGGGTTGAAGTATCTCAAATATTTAGATCCTAGTGTCTACCAATCACCAAATTAAATAAATATTATGTATAGTTACCATACTCTACTCTATTACATGGTATACATCATAGAATTGTCATAAACCACAACTCATGCTTTGGATTATTTAAACCCTAAAATGATAAGTGTTCATCAACACTAAAGAGCACCTGTGAGGTAATTAGAATCATCAACAAGGAGGCTCCTACTGGTGCTAGAAGGAGGGAAAACTTGCTCACTTGAAATAATTCTTACATTAAATTTAAAGGATTCTTAACCCTTATGTGTGATTCTTCACACTAAGTTCAAAAATCCTTAATCTAGGTGGTTTATCACATATCTTTGTGCTTTGTCAGGAAAAGATCTTAGTTTTCTACAAGGAAATAGTTAAATTCTAGTAAAGATAGATTCAAGATTTAAGAATTCATAGTATTTGAAATTAGAGTGGTTTATTTTGGTTGAAGATTGATAATTCTTGGTGAATATTGAGTTCATTTAATTAAAAGGTTTCAAAGAATGGCCATCTTTTCATAATTGAGATTATTTAATCAAAGATCATTATCCTTTGTCCCTTTATGAGCAAATATTTTAAAAAAATAGGCTTAATGTGTAGGTTGATTGTAGTTTTTTGTGAATTCTAACTTGTTACATCATATGTTAAACAAGATCCTTAATCTTTAAACTAAAATTACCAAGGATCAGGACCAAATCACATTCAGAGACAAGAGAGCCCTTGCTCAAGCTAGAAACCCATAAAAGCACTAGTAAAGATAGTTGAAGATGTAGACATTCCAAGTCTCTACCATATTCACCCTTACAAGGGGTTCATATGTTCAATTTTCATCTAGATATATCATGGCTTGCAAGTTCCCCCATTAATGTACTAGGTGTATTTCATGACTTTCTTCATAATCCTAAAAATTATTTGTTATTATTTATCCCAACTCGTGTTGCAACTATAGAAGAATAAGTTAAGTCTTTCATGTTTTATTTAAGGTTATTAAATGTCATCCATGAAGATGTAAATTATATATTATTTCCTTTTACATTCAAAGATGTTACATATTAATGGTTCCTCAATATTATTGACAATTGTATTCCCTCAAGGAATCATTTTGACACTATATTTATTGATGAATTTGGGAAGATCATAAGCCCCTATGTCATTCATCACCAATTTACAACTATTAAGATAGATGAAAATGAGCCCATTAGATCCTTCAATACTAGGTTCCAAAATATGTTTAGTCAGACCATGGATCCATACATACCTAATGAGGTTTTAGATCTATAATTTTACAAATATGTAGTAGACCCCATGACTTTTGTGTTTCCAAAAAAAGCTCTCCCAACTATCACCACATTGGCCCAAGCTTATTCTGAAGCTATGGCTATTAGTGACCAAATTCAACCACAAGGATAGATGTCTTATTTTGTCCCAAATGTTAATCCTCAGATTCTTTCATTAAAAATTTCCCCAAATAATAACCAAAATGATCTAATATTAAACTAACTCCCTACTCTAAATGTATTACCTACTAGCCATGATGCTTCTAATCAAAACCTAGGTTTCTTGAGTCATCAAGTTACTAATAGATTTCACACCAATGACAAAGAGGATTTAATACCAGTTAATGCTACTAACAATAACTAAGTAAAAAACTTTACGAACCCAAATAATGAAAATGAATGTATACTAAAGATGGTCTAGAAACTTAACATAGATTTCTTATAATTACAAAAGTAAGTTGGTAATGCTAATGACAACTCTAGGAGGAACTTCACCTTCTAAAAGTTTAACAAGCCTAGAAATAGGTTTTAGAATGATATTTTCTACAATAATAAAGCCAATGAGCCTTGTTCTAGAAATAAAACCATGGATATTAATCTCACTAATATTGCCTTGCTAGACTATTGTAGGGTGCATGCTACCTATAAACATGGTGAGATTGATTACATTGCATTCTGTAAAGGATTTAAATTTTTCCAAGAAGAGCTTGACACATTTGAAGTAGTCCCAAATAGAGATACTAATGCAAGTCCTTCTAGATCCCAACAATCTAACCAAGTACACATGGTAGATATATTTTAATTCCCTTTCCAAGAAGATAATGAGCTAGATAATATCCTTGAATAGATTCAAGCATTCCAATTATTATTTAAGACATACCCTTCGATAAATAGAGCATAAAATCATCCATTGACTACTTCCACTCCCCCTAAAAATTATAGGACTCCTTTAGACACTACATCAAGGAATGATCTTGAACCACCTAAGGGCATTTCTTCCAAATCTATTATTAAACCTTGATATAAAACTAGTTACAACATTTTGGAAGATATGAAAAATATAAAATCTAATATTACTTTACATGAGCTAACTCAGATTATAGAAAAAAGATATTTATTATTGGAATCATTTTCCAAGAAACATGGGAAGCCTACTAAGAGTGATAGTACAAATGTGACTATGCAAGTAACCAAAGCAGAGTCCCCGCCCTTCTTTCTTATAGTTAGGATATTTGGGAAGAATGTCCATAATTTCATTTTAGATTCTAGAGCCTCAACTACCATCATGCATATTGTGATATGTAGACAACTTGGGTTGACCCCAATTAAGACTGATAGGTTGGTCACATAATTTGACAAGTCAAGATTCAAAATCATTAGTGAGTTATTTAATGTACATATGTAGTTGGATAATGAACAAAGGGTTCAATAATTTATTTACACAAAAGTGGTGGATATTCCTAGTGCTTATGGATTTGCTCTTGAGTAGAGAATGGACTAAGGCCTTGAATGGATACATGTCTACTAATTGTTCCCACTTATGGTTGCTTTGGAAAGGTGTGCAAAATCAAATAAGTGTAGAAATAAAATCAAGGATGAAGCACATGATAATAGAATACAATGTTGTCAATGAAAAGGTAAACTTCATTGACTCTAATCTAGGAGTTTTCACTTTAGAGTCTACAAAAGAGCCTAGTTCCAAAGATCCTCCTCCTGTACTTGGCCTATGGAAGTTGTATATTGATGGCGCTAGGTGTAAATCAAGATCATGGGTTGGTATTTTATTGATAAACCCTATATAAAAGAAATTTCATGCATCTTATAGGTTATAATTCTCATGCACTAATAATTTGGTTGAGTATGAAGCTCTCATATTAGGATTGTAACTTGCTATTAAGAATAAAGTGAGGGAACTCCTTGTTTATGGGGATTATGAACTAGCAGTAAATTAAATAAGGATCAAGTACTAATGAAATCTATCTTACATTAAAAGGTACAAGTTCAAAGTGTGGTATTTAATGGAATATTTTGATGCTTTTAACATCATATCTTCCCTAGGGAAAAAAATAAAATTGTTGATGAGTTGGCCTCTACTGTAGCTAACCTTGTACCCAATAATGATTCCACTAACCTTAGTATTGAGTTAGTGCCATGAACCTCAGTCCTAGATAATGTAAATCATTTTAAAGTCTTCAATTATGATTAAAAAAAAATTATATTTCTTGACCAATTTTGGGGCCTTTGAAGCTCACATCATTGATGAAGCTGATGAAAGTTCTTCTAAAGAGGAGATTAATGGTAAAATCATCTAAATAAATGATAATAAGATACATAAAGGGATAAATTCATTAGAAAGGTTGTTTGATCATGAAAATATTCTTGAAACACATAAGGTGCCCAAGGTAAATGGTAAGGATTATCATGTAGTTGAAACACAATCCTTACATCTAGAAGCTTTTTGACCTCTTTAAAGATCATGGGTTCTAAGATAGGGTTGACTATCCTTTGTTTCTATTGAAGGGTTTTTAACTCTCCTTGACAGGTATAATATGAGTAATAACCCTTGGATCAAATATTTTTAGATCTTAATAAGACTAGGAAATTACATCTTTATAATTTGTAAGCAACTCCCTAGCCTTTCTATTTTCCATTTCAGTGCAATCCTTTCATAAGATTTGCATAGACTTTAGAAATCTATATAGAGCATATGAAAATAATAATTATCCCTTAACTTCTCTTGACCAAGTCATCTATGTTGTTTTAGGATTGGCCATGATGTCCTTTTTGGATGGATTTTCTAGATACAGCCAAGTGCTTGTTCCTTAGGAAGATATGATGAAGACATCTTTCAATGCCAAGTGGGGAAAATATTATTAAAAATAATTCCATTTGGATTGACTAATGTAGGAGCCACCTTTTAGAGGGCCATGGATCATGATTTCTAAGGTCTAGTGGGAAAATGCATCATCATAAATATGGATGATCTTACAATTTTATCCAAGAATAGAGATGACCATTTCATGCACCTAAAACAAGTGTTTGAAAGGTGCAGGAATTATTGTATATCTCTCAACCCCCAGAAAAGTATCTTATGTGTCACTAATTGAAAATTATTGGGTCGTATCATCACCAAAGAAGGGATTCCATAGACCTTGAGAGAGAGGAAATCATTTCCAAGATTGAGATACCCAATAGCCAAAAATAACTAAAGTCATTCTTTGGTAAAATTAACTTCATGAGGAAGTTCATCTCTAGATTTATTGAAATTATCAAACCTCTGAATGATATGATTAATAAAGATGCTAAACTTTCTTAGGATGAAGAGCCCAAGAAAACTTTAGATGACATCAAAAAGGCAATTAATCAAGCCCCAATCTTGATAAGTCCTAACTTCTGAAAGGAATTTTACTTGTATTCATTTTATTTTGACCGCACCATGGCTCCATTCCAAACCCAAATGGCGGATGGAAATGACCACCCTATAGTTTTCATGAATACCAATTTCAAAAATGTTGAGGTAAAGTATCCCTTAATTGATATGCAGGTCTATATACTAGTGAAGCTAGTGAAAAAAATTAGGAATTACATCTTTAGAAATAAGGTACATGTTATCTTACTAGACCTAACCACAAAGCTTATGTTAACTAAGAATGAGCTTGGGGAAATATGAAGCAAGTGGATGGCAATCCTAAAAGAGTATTACAAAGATATGAAGACTACCAAATTGGTGAAATGTTAGGGCCTAGTCCACATGTTTACCAATGTTAATCCCAAACTTCATGTCATGCAAATGGATCAACAAAACTTCTATGCCAATGAATGGTATGACTATTTAATACATCTTCTCATCAGAGGTAGTTATCCCCCAAGACTCACTAGAGAACAAAGGAGATCCTTAAGGCTCAAATCATCCCATTACGTCATCAAAGATAGATTCCTTTATTGGAATAAATTTTAAGGGATCTACTTAATATGTGTCCAAAGAAGAGACTTCTCAAATCATATCTACTTTTAATGAAAAGTTAGGCAGTGGCCATCCTTTAGGGAGAACCAAAACTCACAAGATTCTTAGGGTTGGGTAATATTGTCTCACCAGTTTAAAGGATGTTCACAAACATATGAGAGAGTGCCATTCATGCCATATTTTTAGCACAAAAGAGCCAAAGGAATCCATGCCTTTACAACCTACGATGGTAGACAAACCTTTTGCATAGTGGGGATTAGACTTTGTAGGATTTATTAATCCCATTTCCTTTGAAGGCCATAACTATGTCCTAATTTCTACAAATTATTGCACTAGGTGGACTGAAGCTATAGGCACCAAACAATGTAGGACAAAGGAAGTGATCAACTTCCTTGAAGAAAATATATGCACCAAATTTAGAACCCTAGGTTCCTTAGTTTATGTCAATGGATCTGCATTCATATCCACTAAAATGATCAAATGGGCTTATGATAATGGCATCTCTTTGAATTTTTCCTCTAATAATTATCCTTAAGGAAATGGAGTATCAATATCTACCAACAAGAATCTTATGAAGGCCATCAAAAAGTCTACTATAGATAAGCCTAGAACATGGCATAATCTCCTTAAGTATGCATTATGGGCTAATAGAATTATGATCAAGAAAGTGTTCAATTATTCACCATTTTTGATGGTGTATGGTTATGAACCTATCTTCCCTATCACCCTCTAATTGCTGATGTTCACATTCATATAAGAATACATGGAACAAAGCCAAGAGCTTGTTAATTCTAGGTTTTTATACATCATTCAAATGGAAGATGCCAGAGAAAATACATTTTTAGACTTTAGTAGACATCAACAAACTTTGAAAATATGGTTTGAGAAAAGTTCGAAGGTCAAGGTATTCAAAAAAGGAGACCTAGTCCTCTTCTGGGACAAGGTATCTGAACCTAAGGGCAAGCATGGTAAGTTTGCACCATTATGGATTGGCCCATAATAAATTATAGATACCTTGGGAAACAACACTTTAAAGTTGAAAGACCTTCAAGGAACATAATTTTCATTTCCCACTGATGGGAAATACCTCAAGCATTACTTTGTTGCTACTCCACTAGGGGTCTTCATGGAATAACATCTGTAAGGCTACCTAGAGTCACAATATGTAGGCTAGTTAGTTTCTTTTCTTGTTTTGTTTTCCGACATGAATTGTATATATTTGTTTTCTTATGTATTTTTTGTGTTCTTTTGGCTATTTATTTTTCATTTTATCCTTTATGATTATTTATTCTCCTTTGTTTTAATAAAGTCTCATAGATTGTCTTTACATAGAACTACTCAAAGTTCAATTATTTGAAGTGAGGGCATGAATATTGCACAAGAAGACTTAAGGCTATAATATAACATTATTTTAAAATATAGAGACTTTCAAAAGACTCACATGCAAGTAAATTACCCCCAAAAGAACCCAATACATTACCTAAGACCAAAGCTCTAATGCAAGAAGAATCATGTATGTGGAAGGAGAGTTTAATAGTTAAGGCATATGCATGCTTACACTTAAAACACATCCTTATCTAAGATTAAGGTTTCAAATAAATATAATTATCCTAAGGCTAAAACATTTGACCAAATCCTTAAACCTAGCTAGCATAGCTCCCAACCTTTGTTAAAAAGCAAAAAGACACAAAAGGTACTTAATGCTAAATCAAAAGATGCAAAGTCAAAGGTGACTTATGAAACCTAAACTAGGACTATAGACACCTATTTTTTAGTGGAGAAAGGCCATGAGTGATGCCCAAGGTATCTCTATTAGGGCTATAGACATCTAGTTGGTAGCATAGCAATGCCCAAGCCTCCCCTAAACTAAAAGCAACTATTCCCAAAAGAATATCTAAATATTTCTAAAAGTCAAATGCAATGGTCAAAAAGATATGAACTTGGATGTTATTCCCTAAAGTCTCATGAAAAATAGTAAGTGGAATCAAAGTAAAAACAAAAAATGTTTAGGTTCTGACATGAGGATTTAAATTTTGCACATTTAAATCTTGTTCCAACATTGAATTGACCTAAGTGATGATATGAGGATCAAAGAAGATAAAGGACTTATGTGTTGGTTTAAACCAATATTTTAGGTTCTAACATGTTTCTATGTTTCCCCTGTAAGTCACCATTGTTTTTAGGACCAAATTACCCCATCCTTTTTGCTTTGCAAAATAGGCACCCTTGCAAATGTTTCAAAATAGTTGTATCCTGGTCTGGCTTTCATGAGGTTATTCTTTTTATTATTTGAAGATCATCCACCTGAAAAGGGATAGGTCCTTGAATGTTTAATTATAATTTATGAGCTAACCCTACTAATGATTACCCTTGGATGGCTAATTTTAGGTTTCATGGAGGAGGGTATGGTTCCTAAGTAAAAAAACCCTAAAGGTTAAAATTCAAATTTTCATGAGAGAAAATTTAGCAAGAATTAGTTCTTTTAGAAAGACCCTAAGTTTAATTATACATTGAAGCTCATTTATGCTTTTAAACATGCCTAAACCTTGAAATAAAATTATACTTAAGTCCCCTTTTATGTTTCTTCTCCCTTTTAAATCCCTCATAACCTCATTAAATGTTATGTCCATAAATCCCTTTTCATCCCAGACTTAGACCTTATCAATGTTTAGCCTAATTTTTAATCCTAAAATGTCATGGTGTTTTTTCAACATATATGACACCTCAAGGATCCTAAAATTTAGTCTTAATTACTACACATATCATTCTATAATTTAATTTTTTACTTGGATGTAGATCTAATAGTATTCACTTCCCTGGAGCCTCAATCCAATGACTCAAGATCATCCTAGGATGAACTACGTACTAAACCCACTCATTATAAAAGTTTCTATGACATTTAATTTAACAAACTCACTCCCATCATTTAAATTCATGAGGACATCTTTAACATTAGTGAGGCCTTTGAAATAAAACCTATCCAAACATTTATCCTTAGTCTAAAAGGGGACCTTCTAAATGTTTAAACCTTAGGATTATTGCATTAAAATTTAGATCATAGTGTTTTTTAATGCTAAAACCTTGGATTAAGCCTATATGCATCACAAACTAACTTAATATTCATTCATATTATAGGATCAAAATATCCACATTCACCTAGTAACCTTGATCCAATCACGTGAGATCAAAGAGCCCCCAATGTTGGGCCAATTAGAGAAGACCTCTCAGATCATGATCAATGATTCATGTTCATCACCTAGCTTGATCCAATGGACTACATCAACCTTGAAGTCTTGAGATCACCAAGAATGTGACATGTGGCACACTATAATTTAGTCAAAGGAACCTCATGAGATTAAATTTTATAGTCATGATTCCATCATTTGACATTAGTAAGGACATCTTTGATGTTAGTGAGACCATCAAATTTAACCATAGCCAACCTCCCAACCAATCATCCTTAACCTCATAGATCATGATCAATTACACTCACTCCATCATTGATATTGATTCAATAGCATAAAGTGAAGGTGGAATTTTTAGCCAAGGACCCTAGAGCTTGATAGCTTGACACATAGAAGAATCATATCTAGTCATTTCCCAAGGAAGCTAGAATGCTTTACTTGGCATAATCGGGTCATCTAGGATCTGAGTGACTAATTAGAAAGGAACTTTGGGATCTTAATCAAAGGCTCATGTTCATCTTACAATCCTAATCCAATGAAGAAACATAAAAGGCTTTATTTAAAATCTAATACATAATTTTCAAAGGGATTCCCATGGGAGTACCATGGGAATAAGCTTAAGGAGGTCCATGTAAATGCCATGTAAGCACTAAAGGACAATCTTAAGATTTGGCACACTTAAAAAGATAGGATTTACATAAGTGGTACCATATATAAGATCTAAGACATGAATACATATATGAAATCCTTCACCTTTGCCATTAAAGCCTCAAAAACCCTACCAGACTAGCTTAAAGCCCTAAACTATGACTTAAAGCCTTAAAACATGGCTATTAAGGACATAACTACATTAATCAAGATCAAAGTGTCATCTTGAGCATTAAGGAAAATCATATTCCAAGGAAATTAAGATCATGGTAGTGGCAATAATAATGGAAAGAAGATAAAAAATGTATCTATCTACAGACCATGAAGGGAGGTGCTTTGGAGATACTAAATTGCATACAAAAGAATTCATGAATGGCATGAAAAATTGGTCTAAGATTTCCTTCATAATTGAAGAGATACAACCTCTATCATATATTCAATAAAGGGTGGTAGTCACCAAGAAAAATTTTAAGGACTTGGTTGTATCCAAATGATAGGTCTTCATCAAGATGTTGCTAAACGCAAGGTATTACATTGCATTGACATCTTTGCATCCCTATTTGTTGATTGTAGAATAGATAATGACTAGATCATAAAATAAGGAGGGTCAAATAGAATTGCTTATATTTCCCTAGTAGCTTTTCAAGGCTAATAAAATCTCCCTAGAGCTCACATAGACCTCCATTCCATCGAATAATGGAATACCCAACATAATCTAGATGTTATCTTAAGATCTTGGTTAATCCAAAGAACTTATGTAGCCAAGAACCATGATGGTAAAATCCCTACCATTAAATTTAGAGGACTTAGGATCATTATGACCCTATTGTGTATAACTTCAAGGTTAGCCACCACAACCTATGTCAACTATAGATGGGTTTCCTGCATATATTTCATGGTGGAAGAGAAGATAACTCTACCTATTGGATAAATAATTAGCATCTAATTGGGGAGACAATTTTATGGCATTAAGAGAAGTAAAATCCAATAATTCACCATGATTTCATATATATTAGACTCATTAATTGCATCTAATCATATTCTTGGAGTCAAGAATTAGTCCTCCCATAACAAAATTACCATTTCCCATCAATATGTGAAGTTGTACATCTTCAAGTATAGAGATCATATGCAGTTTATTTATGATTGTATATACCCTAATTTGGTCAAGAATATCATACAAAACCCCATGCCCAGGATGTACCCTCTTTTCAATAATTATGTTGATCTCATGGGAGATATTTGGTACTATTTCGATTACACCATTATCAAAATAGAAGGGATCATGACCCAACCACTCAAGCTGCCTGTCTATGTGCCCCTCAAGTTGGTTGATAAAAAAACTACTCACCAAATATTTTAAGGAATTGATAATGTTTTAAGGGAGAATAGGAAGGCCATTTTGCATCCTTTCCCATTCTTGATTGGGAGAACTTTGATTTTAGATTGGAAATAATTAGACATCATGTCTAGACATAGAGATGCTTTCTACTTTCATAAGGATGACCTAAAGGAATGGGACCCTAATAACAAGGTTGTCCCTCATTTATAGTCAAAAAAAATAACCAAAGTAACCTATGAGCATAGGGTTGGTCCATATGACCATTTTTACACCAAAGCTATAAACTTTGAGGAAGTCCTTGCTAGGTGTAGGCAACATGGTTTCAATCTTGAGCATACATTTGAAAGAAAGGAGAACTAGCTAAGGAGATATGGAAAATGAACCCATTCTAGTATCATATACTATATTCCACTTCTAATGCACCTCCAAGTCACCCAAAACAACAAGCACTCAAAATTCAAGGACCTAGTCAGAATAAACTAGAAGAAAGGCTAGGAAAAGGCCCTTCATCATTAACCCAGCCTCCAAAACCATCTTTTTTAGTGGAACACTTTAATATGGTTTCCCTAGAACCATAAGAGATGGTGGAAAATTTATTTAAGGAACTTGTAGAAACTTATGGGTCAAATCAAGAAGATGAGGAAGCCATAATTAAGGTGGAACAAATTAAAGGACCCCAAATAGGTGAGGAAGAAAAGGGAAAAGAAGTGGCATTAGAATTGGTCCGTGTCACACAAAAGAAGAGGGAAGCTATGTTGGCCCTTGTGCTTAAGTCCTCCAAAATACCTAAGGTGACATGGACCCATCCCAATAGTTAATTAAATTTGTTTAGTGATGAGTTACCCATACATGGACCTATCATTATTGAGTAGTTCATATATGGAAAACACCAAAAGGTTCCTTCCTAATCACACTCACTAGTGATTACCAGCTCTACAAGTGAAGATCTCCTTGATAATTTCAAACCTTGGATCAAGGAGCTCATGAATGAGCAAGAAGAAAGAATAATTATTCAATTATTCAAATAAAGTGGCAGGAAAATGAAAGATCTAAGAGCATTAATAAGAACTAGGATTAAACCCCAAAGACACCCAAACCCTCTAAACTGGTGACCACTATCATTTACAATATGGATAAAGTAGGGTTTAAAAGGGTGATAACTAGGAAAACTACCATTGGAACTAAGGATTTCACATTTTAAAAGGTGGAACCATTTATAGGCCTAACTTTTATATGAGGGTAGCTAGTAAGGGAGAATCCCATTCATTAATAGGGTGTGGAAATTTTGGTAGTGGACCAATCAACAATGACCTTGGCTAGAATCTAGGGGATGCAACAAAGGATCACCAATCTATAAAAGGAGAAGAAAGAATTAGAAGCACAGGTTATATTTTTAGTCCCTAAGGATATAATGAAACTATTAGATAATTCCTTATTTGACATATTTGAGGGTTGAAGGCCCTGAAGCTCAGATCAAATACCTTGACCCATAAAATTGGGAAATCATAAGAATCAATCACTTTATTTTAAAACTCTAGAGATTAGGCAACTGAATTTATTAATGTCCATCACACCAAGTAGGTCCAAGGCATCAAGATCATCAAGTTGAATCATTTGCATGCCCTCTTAGGTGTCATTGAAGATAGCACATTGGACTTGAAAAACTAGTGTGATAGTGTCAATAGATTCATGGAGCAGGACAAAGAATTGATAACAAGAATGGAGAAGATCTTAAAGGCATTGTTGGTAATCCCTTCTAAGACCAATGCCTCAAGATTTATGGATGATTAAGAGTTAAAAAAAAGGGTCAATTCCTTCATCTAGAACATCAAGGACAACCAAGGATAGCCTGTTAAGGATAATTAGAAGGTCCTTGATACTATCATTATATTAGGGAAGTAGATTACAGAGACTTAATGTATTTTAGAACATAAATCCAAGAGTTAAACAATTTAACACATTGGTAGGTCAAGAAGAGGATTGTTTAATGAAACCTATAGTAGATTTTGAGATATTTAGAGAACAATATACTAAGGTGAAGAACATCCTCAAGTAGTAACTCAATGGACACACCGATGTAACATAAAATAATATTATTTTGTAATATATATGCTAGTATGTTAGCATATATTATTTCTTTTGTCAAAGTTGGCATAAAAATCCTTTTGCATTGTAATATTTATATTAAGGAAAACTATCCTTATCATACCATAGATGTATTGAGAAGATAACTGGGAAAAGGAAAAGGTTACCATTTTTTAAAGGTTGAGACTCTAAGAAATTTTCATATAGAAGAGAATTTAATACAACTAAGGAATTCTAAAAAAGATTATCTGAATAGTTTATTGAAATACAATGTTGTCTCTCAATTTCACATTGTTGTATTAAATTTGAATGGCTCTCTACATTTTGAGCTACATTCCATTTCATAGGGCTGTTAATTTGTGCTAATTTTAGATTAACTAAAAATATATTAGGTATACTTCATTTTATTTTCTCTATATCTAGATGTGCATATGATATTAAAGTTATAGTCACAAAATTTTAAAGTAAATTTGGTTTATACTTGTGGTTTATATATCTCCTTTGAAGCTTGCCTATTTTGTGATGTAATATGAGTTTATACTATTTTACACCACAAATTGGTTCATGTATGCTCAAAGTAATTATAAATTTGTCATAATATTTGAAATGGGAATTTACAATCACGTTCTATTTTCTCCCTTACCCTTCCATTTTCTATTTTTTCATCAAAACTCACCTAGTATAAATATCATTGTTAATATCCATTTAGATTAACTTGTCAGCTTAAATTATCTCAAAGATCTGGACCCTTATGGCTCCCAACCACTAAATTAAATAAATATTATGGATAGTTCCCATAATATACTTCTATTCCACCATAGACATCATAGAATTTTCAGAAACCTCAACTCATTCTTTGGATTCTTTGAATCCTAAAATGAGAAGTGTTCATCAATACTGAAGAGCACTTGTGATGTAATTAGAAGCATTAATAGGTGGAAACATAGGTTTTACATCAAAATATGGGGGTCTAAGGCCAAAACCTATAATGAGGTGACCCTGATAGTATTTAAACATGGAATATCCCATTTCTTACTCATATGAATCCTCTATAGAGAATGTAACTTTTTGAAAGTAGTGAAAATGGCTAAAACTGAACATAGTGACCTCATCTTGCAAATTAAGTTTCTTAGAATATCAAATAAAATACAAATGTGAAAATAATAATGGATAAAATGAGAAAGAGGATTCAACATCCTTTGGAAGCAATCTTAGTATCTATATTATACATACTTCTCCAAACTAAGGCAAAACCTAAAGGATGCATAGATTGATAGGTATATTCAAATAGTCAACTTAAAACAAATGAATCATAAATAAAAATTGATTATTCTAAAAAATATTGATATTAAAATGTAGATCTCTAAGTGTAAAAAAATCCTCCAAAATCAATCTTCTTGAAACCCTTTGTGCTAACTGTACCAAGTACAAGCCTGCATGTCTTTTTTGTCTATCTAAAAAAGTGAAAGGGAAGAAAATTAGTTTTGATAAATAAATTACCTATATATATATATATATAAATAAATGTGTAACTAAGCTTAGGGAAACTTAAGAGTCACATTTCAACCTTTTTCAAGTGGCACAATTCCTAAGGAGTTTGCACAAGTGTTAATTTCTCCTTTTTTCTTTAAAAAGCTAAATTTTCTTCTACATAACCTACCATCGTTCAATATTTTCAATTAATTAAGACTTATAAGGATACATGTGGAATGAAATCATATTTTGACACATTCACACATCCCAAGAAACCTATATAAATCATTAAATGCACCTCTTTTACCCCTAAAATGACCCAAACTGATAAAAGGACATAAAAACTAATGACTAAAGATAATATAACATTAATTGACATTAATTAAACTATAATACAACCCATAACACTCATATTATACCCCCTATAGACCTATAAAATCAATTTTTTACCTATAGGTTCCCCAATTAAACCTAAAAGTCAAATTCGGTCAACACTTCCCATTGCACCAAATACCTATTATAATTCCCTTACCTTATGCTCACTTTATTCATATACAAAACCCACACTATATTTTTCATCTTCCTATTTGAAACCTACTGCTACCAATTTACTTCTGCATCTCTGTCACCTTCACCATATTCTCCATGGAGTTCATATAAATCTGAAACATTAAATACTAGATATATATGAAAATTATGTAGTAAGCTCACCTCATAAGCATTGTCATTGATTTTCTTCACAATTTTTTATGCTCCAATTTTTTTGTACTTTAACTTTTTGTATGAGCATTTTGGAAATTTTGCCTGATAGGATAATTTTAGCAACTACTATTTATAGTAAATTTTACATGCAAGTTCATACAACACTAATTATTTTTAAAATAGCCTAAAAGCTAAAATTAGCCTATTAGATGAAATTCAACTGAAGTCAACATTTGGTCCTAAAAATATACAATTTAAAAAAAAATTCCTAGAAACATCAATAAATGGTAATTTTAAACCTTCAAATGATCACGTATGGCCTCCAAAAAATATTGAAAATAACTATAAGTAGATAAAGTGGCTTATGACAACACAAAAAATTCCAATATGGTTATTTTGGCATGAGGAATATCTTTAATGGAGCTATGGGTCAAAATTTATGGCCTCCATATATTTGGCCTATTTTTCTGCATCATTCTCCTTTGGTTGAAAACAACTTAGCTCCTGTGAATTACCCTAATTATAATGTTAAATTTTTTATTTATCAATATTTTTAGCTCCCATTATATAACCCAAGTTTGTTTAATTGTTTCAATCCTTCCCACTACACCAAATACATGTTATAATTCCCTTTCCTTGTGCTCAATGTCTTCATATCTAAAACCTACATTATCTTTTCCTTCTTCTTTGGAACCTACTATTACCAAACTACTTCTTGATCTTCATCACCTTCACCATCTTCTCCATGGAATTAATATAAATTTGAAACATTAAATACTAGATATATATCAAAATTCTATGGTAAACTCACCTTATAAGCATTGTTATTGATTTTCTTCACAATTCTACATGGTCTAATTTTCTTGTACTTCAACTTGTTGTATGTGCCTTTTGGAAATTTCATATAATAGACTAATTTTAGTAGATATTATTTATAGTAAGTTTTTCATGCAAGTGCATGTAGATATAAAAATTTATGGAAATATACTAAATACTAAAATTAGGCTATTGAGTGAAATTCAATTGAAGTTGAATTCTAGTCCTAAAAATATACAATTTTTAAAAATAGAAAATTCCCAAAAAATCATTAAATGGTAATACAAGACCCTTAGATGATCACCTATGGCCTTTGAAAAATATTAAAAACAACTATAAGTAGATAGAGTGGCTTATGGTAGAATAAATATTTTTGAGATGATCATTTTAGCACATGGAAGAACTCAAATGGAGCCATGGATAAAATGTTATGGCCTCTAGAAGTTTGGCCTATTTTTTTACATAATGATTATGTTATATTTTTTATTATATCATAGTTTTATATGTAACATGATATAATTGACTAACTACCTCTTTTTTGTGATATGGATACATGAGAATTTATCCCTCAGAGCATGATAGAAGGAGAGCATCATTGAAGAGGGTGGTATAGGTAGAGATAGTGAAGGACAATAGAGGAATTGATAAGACCCATGCACACACAACATTATATTAAAAAAATTATATGCATTGTGTTTTTAGATTATTAGATATTAAAGTTTGTGTGTTTTAAATTTTAGCATGCAGTAAAGGAATAAATCTTGTATGTGATTAAATTTGTACATAGATTTTGTACTTGATGTTATATTAAGATTACATGAGGTTACATTAATTATGTTTATCTATGTTTTTCAGAGTAAATCAGATAAAAAATATCTAATTACTAGTACACACACACACACACACACACACACACACACACACACACACACACACACACAAGAATAATGTCTTTAAAAATGTTGTTTAATGTTTAGCTTACTATTAGTGATATTTGAGAATATCAATATATGTTCATCTATCAAAAATAAGTTCAAACATATAAATAGCCTATATATACTAATAATTGACTAAAATAGTTATCTTATTTTTGGAATCAATTATAGATTTATCTATCTTTTAATAAAGAGATAATTACCTTTATTTTATTATATTTAAGTAGATTGAACTATCCTAAAAATACTAACCTAAGAGTTAATTCTATTTTAAACCTATTCTTTGATTGCCATGCATGAGACTATGTTAAATATTATAAGTATGATATCATTATGTTAATGATTAGTGTAGACTTGTGTAGTGTATATACTTAGGGACTTATAGTGAAGTGTTCATGAAAAAATTGCTAAACAAATTAAATGTTTTATAATATTTGAGAAAGTTCAAAAGAGAGATAAATTAGGTCTTCTATTAAGTTTAATGGAGAGATAATTTTAGATTAGTGGAGTTTAGAGAAAAATTTGGATATTATGAATAGAATGGAAAATAAGTAAATAGTGGCATGCAAAGATGGAATGGAAGGAGGTCAATAAGGAAAAAGAATAATAAAAAGTTATGGAAGGAAAGAAGATACATGGGAAGAGAAAGGAGGAAAAGTACAGAGTAATAAAGTGAATGGATTTTAGTTTCATCGAGTTTCAAATGAGAGTTTTGAGAAGGTTGGTATTGTTTTTACATTTAATAGCAAAAGGAATTTTGTGTATGATTATAATACTTAGGGTCTGGGAAATGGAATATAGTTTTGAATAGATACATGCTTAGCCATATGAATGGCTAGGCCATCCACAGAGATAAACCATTATTCTCAAATCCTAAGTGTTTTGATTTATAATTGAAAGGATGTTAAACCATAGTGTTAAATAAATTTTTAAATAATAAAAATGTATATTACCCTAGTTCAAGAAAATGATAACCTGAGAGAATAGTTATTTTAAAAATAAAGATTAATTTTTGTTAAAACTTATTATATCTACATACTCAGTTATATATGGGATTAGTGAATTATCTCTATTTTAGAAATATGTCAACTAAGTTATTAAGATGTTAAGATGGGTTTCTATTTTGGGAAATAGGTATACTATTGCTTTATTATGAAGATATATAGGATTTAAAAAAATAGGTAAAATAGATTTCTATTTGCATTAGTAAAATATTTGGAAATAAGACATTGTTATTCATGTATGTGCTAGGGATATACTCCTTATCAAAATTATGAAAATGTTTAATGGGTTTGAAAAGGTTTTTCTTCTCTATGTACCATGTGTGTACCATATGTGACATTTAAACATTTATAGACTATATCTTATTATTTAAAGAGGAATTTATATAAAAAAATATTATGGACATTTATATACAAAATATGTATATAAATATATCTAAAGGATACACAATAAATGTATTCTCTAAAAATATAAGCAAGTATGTATATATATATATATATATATATATATATATATGTATGTATATATATATATGTATATATATATATATATATGTATATGTATATATATATATATGTATGTACATACATACATATATATATATATATATATATATATATATATATATATATCTAAAGGATACAAAATATGTATATAAATATATCTAAAGGATACACAATAAATGTATTCTCTAAAAATATAAGCAAGTATGTATATATATATATATATATATATGTATATATATATATATATATGTATATATATATATGTATATGTATATATATATATATATATGTATGTACATACATACATATATATATATATATATATATATATATACATATATATATATACACACACATATATATACATACATACATACATATATATACATATATATATATATATGTATATATATGAATTATGTATTATAACAATCACATGAATTTATGGGATAATATATTTATATGAACCTAAATCTTTTGTTTTAAATGCTATGAATGGAATGCATATGGATAAATGATGCATAGATATTATGAGTATGAAGGCATACAGTCATAGTCTATGCAAATAAGTATAATGTGTATATTTATACTCATAATAGCTTGTGTGATTTTCTAAGAGACGTATAATTATATGTGTTTGAGTAAGATTATTAAGAACTACATATTTTGAAGTAGACCAGTCTTAAATTATGAATTTGAATTATAACTTGAGAGCATAAGAATTTGAATAAGTTAGGACTATAATTGTAAACCATGAGATTTTTATTTAAATTAAAAATATATTTCACTCTACAAAGGAAATTTTTGACTATTTTTACACGAAATATGATAATGTAGATCAATGAATAAATGACTTAAATTTGAGAAATAACAAAAATATGAGATTAAGAATAAAATCAAGCCTAGTTGGATTCATTATTTTTGATGTTAAATATTTAGAAGAAGGGTTTTGGAAATATATTTGTTCTCGAGACTTTTCTTGGAAGATTATATCTTTTATGATTTAAAAAGAATTAAAAAAGGTTTTGTTTATAGGTTAGAATGTTAATTGAATATTAAATTATATATATTATTTGATATATATAATATGATCATGTAAATATATAGAATACACATATAAGATAACCAAGGTCCTCCTATACATGTATAGATTATATTTATAAAATATGTAATGTGCCTATAGTTATAGTAGTGACTAATAAGTTAAGTCATGAAATCCTAAAAGATATGGATCTATAACTATACAAACATAGCCTAAGTTATAAAAGTGGTAAATAAGTGAACGTTGTTAAATCTTTATGAAAATTATGAATGTTATTTATATTGAGTGGTGTGTACTTTATGTTATGAAAATGCTAATTTTTTTCTTAAAATTTACTAAAGGAAACATAGACTCATGGAAAGAATTGTACTATACTCATATGGTAAATAAATTGACTTGTCATAAATATTGCTTATGAGATAAATAATATAAGTTAGGTTCATTCATATATTTGATGAACTAAATGTATGTATAGTAATTATCTCTAAAATTAACATATTTTTATACTTGGTAGTAAAAATAATTGCATGAACCTTTTGGTTATAGATATATGTTAACCAAATCTAGCATTGGTGGTTCTAATTGAGTAGTGAGATGGAATTCACTAGCTTAAGTAGCATCATCAATGCCAGATGAAGGTAATCAAATCATGTGGTGTATATGAATTTGATTGATCCTAAATATCATATGCTTTTTGAAAACTTTGGCCAAAGTAATATTTAGATAGACATTATCATTTCATATGTATGGGTTACATGCTTCTACAATATCATGTTATAATGTATTTATTTATGTTACACATCATGTGGTAGAATCTTATAACACACAGGGTACTAGCATGTCTCTCTAGATTCTTTCACTACTACTATCTACCCATTTGTGAATTGAGGGCCACTCCCTATTTGGGGAATTATTTGGGGGATCAATGGTCTATGGTTGGTGTGGAATATCACTCAGATGATGCTCTCCCTCCCCACTATAGTAATTACTAGGAGAATATAATTGAGATTATTAGAGATATAGGAGTTAGTGTGACTTGAGATCTATTGAGAAATTTATCTATTATTATACTTATTTATTAAAGTAACATGATTGATGGAAATATAATTGAATATTATTATATATTGAAAATATAGGTTGTATTATTATACCAATCATGGCTATATTTTATTATGATCACTTTTCTTATGTATTTATGATTATTTACATAACTTTCTAGAGATCAATAAATATAGTTGTTCATGTTTACTTAAATTTGATATGCTTAGTTAAGTATGTTGAAAATCAATAATTAGATTATCATGGTGTAATATAATTAAATAATAAGTGTTGAGTAAATATTTGAAAAATAATAATTTATTACATTATTTTAATAAATCCTTATGGGGATGTTATATTGTGGTATTAGAATTGTTGTTCAAACTATAGGACTTAATGAGTTCGCTAACATTTTCATGTTATTCTATTACTATTAATAAGAATGGTGATATAAATATTATCTAGTGACGTTATTTATAATGTCTATGAAAATAACCCTCCATTTGATTCTAACCAATTTATCACTAAATAAGTAACAAAGTTAGATTAGATTCTTGAGACCATAAATGAGACTAGGGACATAGTCGTATCCCTAGAATAGGAAATTCATGGAAATGAATAAGAAGACCATCAAGATGAGCCTAAATATCATCATGTTGAGGAAGAAATCCCTTACAAAAGAGACATGAGGAAGTGCCTCAAAATGTGATAACACGTGTAGCTGTAGAATTGTCAAGGGATACAGAAAAGGTGAATCCACTTAAGTTTGATGAAATCATTATAGGAGACATCTAAATCATGGTTAACTAAAATGGAGAAGTATTTAAAGATTTGAAACTAATCCAAGTTCACCAAAGAAATTTGGGGAGTTTATCAGTTGGCTAAAGACATAACTATGTGGAGGGCCAACAATAAGTTGGAAATGAATATGAACTTGACCATGACTACTTGGGAGTAGTTTGTGACACTATTCATATCATGGTGGCTTCCATAGTTATATTTTGGCCAAAATTTTATATATTTTAAAAAATTTAAGTAGGGAGACTTGTCGGTAAATGAGTAATAGGAACAAGTCATCAAACTTCTAAAATATGTACCTTAGTATCAAGTAGATGAGAGATTCAGGATTAAGAAGCTTATGATGGAATCAAAACCACAAATTTGTGGAGATATGGATGTTCATGGACCATCTAACATGGACCAAGTCTTTGAGAAGGTATTGAAGTAGGAATAAAAGTTGAAATCTCTTATTCATATTAGGGTCAAGTTTAAGAAAAAGTTTAGAACTTTAAAGCCAACTTTCAAAAATAAGAACTAGAAGTAGAGTAGAGACACTAAGAGTCAATTCAAGAATTAGAATACCAAATTAAATAAAGGTTAAATAAGTAATAAATCAAGTAATCAAATAGGTGGTTTTAAGGGAAACTAATAATTTGATTGGAAGGGACCACTAGGAGGTTGCTTCATCTATAGAGGTGACCATTTTACACATGAATATACCCAAGATAAGTTAAAGAACAAGGGTTCTACCCCTCATCAAGGAAAATTTTATAAATGTATTTTTTTAGTGATTGATAATTGGAAAATTGAATTCCAAGCTTTACCCATAAAATTTTTAGGTATTTTTTTGAACATCTAGTTTCCACATTGATAGATATAAGCACTATAAAATGTTTTATAGCTCTTACAATTCTAAATAAATTATCTAGGAAAACTGGTGTAATGGAAAATGCATGGTCACTATAATATGGAAATGACTCTAAAGTTCATGTTGATAAGTGTTTAGTTTAATCATAAATTAGGTTTCTAGAATTTACAATGATTTTGGATCTTTATGTAACACCACTAGGGTCATATGATGTGATCTTAGGATTCAATTGGCTTGTGAAACACAAAGCCAAGGTTGAATATTATTTGAAAAGAGTAGAGTGTCTTGATTGCTATATAAATTAGATACTAATTTAGGGTGAAAAAAGGGAATTCATACTTAGGCATATTTCTACAATATAACTCAGGAAGGCCCAAGGTAAGGGATGCCACACATTTATTATCAATATAAATAAAATAAAGGAAACTAGGGAACCATTAATTGAAGATTATCCTTAGTATTTTTCATGATGTGTTTTAATAATAATTACTAGGATTGACTCCTAAATAGGAATTTTACTTTTCTATTGATATTAAACCAAGATCAAAACCTTAGTCTAAGGATCTGTATAGAATGACAACCACTAAATTAGTATAAATGAAGGCATAACTACAATAATTATTTTCCAAAGGATTTATCAGACTAAGTGTGTCACCATGGGGTATACCAATTATTTTAATTAAGAATAATGATGACACTCTTCAACTTTACATTGATTATAGAATGTTGAATAAAGTGACCATCAAGAACATGTATCGACTACCACAAATAGATGATCTTTTCAATCAAATATGAAGAGAAATGGTATTTTATATTATTGATATTAGAGATGGATATCATCATCTAAGGAGAAAATATGAAGATATTCTAAGGACAACATTTATAACTTGTTATGGGCATTACGAGTTCACAATATTACCATATGGGTTAATGAACACACCTGTGACATTCATGAATCTCATGGATAGTGTGTTCAAAGATTACCTAAATCATTTTGTATTGGTATTTTTAGATGAAATTATTATTTATTCTAAGATTAATAAGAGTATCTTTATCATTTGGAGTTGGTTTTTCACATCTACAAAAACACATGCTATATGGTAAATTGTCAAAGTGTGCATTTTTCCAAAATAAAGTGCAATATCTAAGACATATTATCTTAGCAGATGGAATTTTTGTTGATCCATCTAAGATAAGAGACATTATGGAGTGGATGAAACCAAATAATGTGCACTAGGTCTGGAATTTCATGGGATTAATAGGCTATTATAGGTAATTTATCTCAAATTTTTCCAAGATAGCTAATTCAATTACATCTTTACAACATAAGAATCAAAGTTTTATCGAGTTAAATAATTTGAAGTGGATTTTTTATAATTAAAAGGAAGGATTACTTCAGCACTAGTGTTAAGAGTACCTAATCACAATGGTCAATTTTTAGTGGTGGTAGATACATCTAGGGATGGACTAGGAGGAATCCTTATGCAAGATGGTATAGTAGTATATTATGATTCAAGGAAGGTAAAGCCTTATGAGGTGAATTATGCCTCAAATGATCTTGAAATTACAAAAATTATTCATGATTTGTAAGTTTGGAGACATTATTTGTTGGGAAAACTATTTGAGCTTAAGACTAATAACTTGAAACTCAAATACATTTTCACCCAACCAAATTTGAATGCTCCTTGAAGGCATTGGTTAGAGTTTTTATCTAACTATGACTTTGATATCAATTACATCAAATTAAAATAAAATAGAGTAGTTGATGCCCTAAGTCTTAGAAGTTACATAGAAGTCATAACTACTATCAAGAGTATTTTTCAAGATCTTATGATTGATTTATCAGTAGGAGATGAATTTTATGATCAAGTCAAGAAACCTTTATCTAAGAATACTCAAAATCATAGGTATAAAGGATAAATCTTAGAGAGTGGTGTTCTTATGCATTATAATGGAAGAATGTATTTGTTAGATTGATAAAATATTAGGAGCATCATACTAAATTAATTGCACAATGCCCTATATTTAGGACATATATGAGTAACCAAGCTTATGACAAATATCATACCTCCTTATTTCTATAAAGGAATCAAGAAAGATGTAACAAACTTCATGTCATGTTGTTTTAAATGTTAGTGAGTGAAATTTGAGCATGTGAATTTGGCTAAATTATTATATCCACACTAAATATTTGAGTGGAAATGGTAGGTAAATGGTATGGAATTTTTCCATGGATTACCATTATCACAAAATAGGCATGATATGATCTTGGTTGTAGTTGATAAATTAACCAAGGTAGCACATTTTATCCCAAGTAATTTGATAGATGATGCACCAACTATTGCAAAGAGATTAATAAAGGAAGTGTATTGATTTCATTTATTTTTAGAGAATATCATATTATATCATGATCTAATAATGACTTCTATATTTTGGTTAACTCTAAATTAAGATTTGGGTATGCAACTAAATTTTAGTACTACCATATCACCCATAGACTAATGATCAAAATAGGTGAGTTAATAATATATTATAGGATATTCTCTATATTTATTTCATGTATTAGTAATAAAAATGGGAAGAATACCTTCCATTGGTTTAGTTTGCATATAATAATTCATACCAATTTTCTTTGAGGATGTCACCATTTGAATCACTTTATAGGAGAAGGTGCATGAGACCAATTAGTTGGGATAAGTTATAAGATAGAGTATTATTTAGACCTAAAATTATTTATAAAATGGAGGAATAGGTTAAAAAAATTAGGAAGAGATTAGCGAAGTCCAATGATAGACAAAAGCGATATGCTAATTTGAATAGTATAACTAGGAAATTTGTAGTAGGTGATAGAGTATTTTTGTGAGTTAAGCTACAAAATAACTTTATTAAATTTAGGAAGTCAACAAAATATTCACTAATATATATGGGACCCTTCAAGGTTTTAGAAATGGTCAATCCTATAGAATATAGGATTTCATTACCACCATCCCTAGCTCTATTACATAATGTCTTCCATGTATCGTATCTTAAGAAGTATATATTTGATCTTTCACATGTGTTGAATTGGATTTATTTGTAGGTTATAGATCTCATGGTGGTCATGGTAGAAAGAAATATAGTAATTAGAATTTACATACTTCATTTGCATAATAATTGAGTGTCATAGTATAAGGTCTTATGGGACCAATATTCTAAAGATAGTGTTACTTGGGAGGACTATAATGATATCTATAGGCTATTTACACATTTGTTTGCTTTATTTGATACTAGATAATATGTTTTAATTCTATTAAAATTTTATAATTATAACAATGGTTTAAATAAGTATCATTGGAATCATTACCAGTTTTAGGGGGGAAAGATGTTACATCTCGATTCTCTCACTAAACTGATTTACCTAATTATCTATGGATTAATAAGGTTGATTAAATTTAGTGATACTTTTAAAAAAAATTATAAGTCATTTGTTGTTATGGGACATCTCAATGTTACTTAGATTTCATGTTTTCATTATTTGGAGATGGTAAATTATGGATTATTTACATAATGATAATGTTACATTTGTTATTATAACATAGTTTTATATGTATCATTGTATACATTACTAACTACCTTCTTGTCATGATATGGATGCAAGAGAATTTATCCCTCAGAGTATGATGGAAGGAAAGCATCATTAGAGAGGGGGGAGTAGATGGCGATAGTAAAGGATGACAGAGGAATTACTAAGGCCCATACACACACCATATTAGATTGAAAATGTTATACAGATTATGTGTTTGGATTATTATCTATTATAGTTTTCATTTTTTAAATGTTAGTACATAGTTATGAAATAAATATTGTATGTGATTTAATTTTGTATGTAGATTCAATAATTGATGTTGCAATAAGATTACATGAGGTTACTTTATTAATGTTTGTCTATGATTTCTGAGAGTAAATCAAATAAAAGATATCTGATTGTTATTATTTATATAGACTAGTATAATGTATTTAAATTTGTTTTTGAATATTTAGATTACTATTATTGATATTCAAGAATATGAATATAAGTTAAGCTATTAAAAATAAAGTAAGAAATATATAGCCTATATATACTAGTAACTGAATAAAATAGTTATCTTGTCATTGGAATTAATTATAGATTTATCTATTTTTTTATAAAGAGATAATTACCTTTGTTTTATTATATTCAATGATTGAACTATCCTACTAATACTAACCTAAGATTTATGTCCAATCTAAACCTAGTGTTTAATTATCATGCATGAGACTATGTTAAAAATTAGAAGTATGATATCATGATGTTAATGATTAATGTAGACTTATGTAGTGGATATACTTAGATAATTATAGCGAAGTGATCATGAAAAAAAATTTAAACAAATTAAATGTTTTGTAATATTTTATAAAGTTTAAAAGAGAGATAAATTAGGGATTTTGGTAGGTTTAATTGAGAGGTAACTATAGATTAGTGGAGTTTAGAGGAAAATTTGGATATTATCATGGACTATGAAATAATGAAAAGTGGCTTGCAAAGTTAGAATGGAAGAAGGTTTGAAAGTAAAAAAAATGAGTTTTGGAAGGAAAGGAGATATGTGGGAAGAGAAAAGAGGAAAAGTACAGACCAATAAAGCAAAGAGATTTCACTTTATTAGAGTTTTAAATAAGAAAATTGATAAGGTTGGTATTATTTTTAAATTTAATAGCAAAGGGAAATTTTATGTAGGATTATAATACTTAGGGTTTGGGAAATGGAATATATTTTTGAATGGATATAGGCTTAGCCATTTGGATGGCTTAGCCATCCAAAGAGCTAACCCATTATACTTAAACCCTAGGTGTTTTGATTTAGATTTGAAATGATGTTAAACCATAGGGTTAAATAATGTTTTAAAAATAGAATTATACTATCATGTTTTATGAAAATGATGACATGAAAGAATAGTTATTTTCAAAATAAAGAGTGAGTTTTCTTAAAAACTTATTATATCTACATACTCAATTATAAATGGGAGTATTGAATTATCCCTATTTTAGAGAGATGTCGACTGAGCCATTCAAATGTTAAGATGGATTTTTATTTGGGGAAATAGGTATACTATTATTTTATTAATAAGATATATAGGAGATAGTAAATAAAATTAAAAAGAGAGTTCTATTTTCATTGATAAAAAATTTAGAAATATGTCATTGTTATTCATGTATGTACTGGGGATATACTTATCAAAACTATGAAATTGTTGAACAGGTTTCAAAACAAGTTTTGTTATGTGTACCATATGTGACATATGAATCATGTATCGTATGTGACATTTAATCATTTTTATATTGTATCATATTGTTTAAAGTAGAGTTTATACCCAAAAAAAGTATGGATATTTATATACAAACTATGTATATAAATATATCTAAAGGATACAAAGTAAATGTATTCTCTAAAAATATAATCAAATATATATATATATATATATATATATATATTATGACAGTCACATGGGTTTGTGGGTTAAGATATTTATATCAACCTATTTTTTTTAAAATGCTATGAATATAATGCATATGAATATACTACACATTTTTATACTCATAATAGTTTGTGTGATTTGTTATGAGACTTATAGTTATATTTGTTTGAGTAAAATTTATTATGAACTACATGTTTTGAAGTAGACCAATCTTACATTATGAATTCAACTTATAACCTGAGAGCTTAGGAATTTGAATAAGTTAGGGCTGTAAATGGAAACTGTGAAAGTTTGATTTAAATTGAAAAGATGTTTCATTATGTAAAGGAAATTATTGACTATTTTTACATGATACTTGGTAACATAGATCAATGAATAAATGACTTAAAATTAGGAAATAGCAGAAACATGAGATTAGGAATAAAATTGAGCCTAGTTGGATTAATTATTTTTGATGTTAAATATTGAGAATATGGGTTTTCATATTATTTTTTTCTTGAGCCTTTTCTTGGAAGTTTATATATTTTAATCTTTAAAAAGAATAATGAAAAGGTTTTGCTAATAGGTTTGAATGTTAATTGAAGATTAAATTATATAATATGATATATATATATATATATATATATATATATATATGTATATATATATATATATATATATATATATATATATATATATATATATAATATGATCATGCAAATATATAGAATACATGTACAATAGAATCAAGGTCCTCCTATATGCATATAGATTATATTTATAGAATAGGTAGCATTCTTATAGTTATAATAGTGACTAATAAGTTAAGTCATGAAATCCTAAAGGATAGGGGACCATAACTATATGAATGTAGCCTATGTTATACAAGGGATGAACAAGTGAAAAATGCTAAATCTTTATGAGAATTGTGAATATTGGTTATATTGAGTGGTATGAACTTTATGATACAAAAATATTAATTTTGTACTTAAAATTTACTAAAGGAAACATGGACCATTAGAATGGCTTGTATTAAAATAGTATGATAAAAAAAATTACTTGTCATATATATTTTTTATGAGATAAATAATATAAATGAAGTTCATTCACATATTTGATGGACTAAATGTATGTATAGTAATTATTTTTAAAATATGCATATGTTTGTACTTTATATTATAAATAATTGCATGAACATGTTTGTTATAGATAGATATTAATGAAATCTAGAATTGGTGGTTCTAATTAAACAATGTGATGGACTTCACTAACTTAATTAGCATCATTAATGCTAGATGAAGAAAATCTAATCAAGTGGTGTGTATGAATTTGACTGATCATAGAGATCATATGTTATTTGAAAACTTTGGCCAATGTAATGTTTAGATAAATGTTGTCATTTCATATGTATGATTTACATGCTTGTGCAATATCATGTTAGAACATGTTTATTTATGCTACACATAATGTAGTAGAATATTATATGGGGTACTAGCATGTCTTTCTAGATTCCTGCACTATTACTATCTACCCATCCATGAAGGGTAGGCCATTACCTATTTAAGGAGATTGTGCATGGGATCGATGGTCCATGGTTGGTGTGGAAAATGGCTTGGATGATGCCCTCCATCCCCACTATAGTACTTACTTGGATACTACACTTAAGATTATTAGAGATACAAGAGTTAGTGTGACTCGAGCTTTATGGAGTATTGTATCTATTATTGTACTTATTTATTGAGGTGACATGCCTGATGGAAATTTAATTGATTATTATTATACATTGATAGTATAGGTGCTATTACTATACCAATTATGGCTTGATGTTATTATGATTACTTTCCTTATGCAATTATGATTATTTACATAATTTACTAGTGATCAGTAAATATAGTTGCTCATGTTTACTTAAGTTGATATGCTTATTTAAGTATGTTTAAAATCACTAATTATATTCTCATGATGTAATATAATGAAATAATGAGTGTTGATTAAATATTTTTTGAAAAAAAAATATATATATTATTCTAGTAAATCCCTATGGGGACATTTTTTTAGAACATGCATGAGTTTAAGTGTGGGAAAATGATGAGACCATAAAATGGATCATTATATCAATAAATAACACCATTTTATTTTTCATAAATTATGTTTTAAAAATGGACTCAGATGTAGTTATAAGAATTTGTGCTTGATTTAGAATGAAATATATAATATATATCTAGTATACTCTTTAGATGTCATTATAATCTACATTGTTGCTATTTCTATCAAATTCTTGAAGAAAATATGTCAAATGTTATATATGAAGGATGAAATGAGTCATCAATACACATATATAAGTTTGAAGTTATCAAATACTAAATCATAGAAAATATTCCTATAACTATGAAGATCTTTAGTAGCTTTGGAGTCTCATATAATATCTCAAAATTTATTTAGTTTCTTTTGAGATGGATGTACTATTAATGCATGACCAAATAAGGCATAAAAACAAATTTGTATCAATCAAAATTAGTGTTGTGTTTTTGTGTTGATTTATTTTCTGTCTTAGATATGAAGGTGTAAGGACATAATGGATAGGTTATGACAAATGGTAAAAAATTTCATTAATAATTTTTCTTAAATTAAATCTAAATGCATATTTACATTCTTCTAAAAAATTAGACAAGTTCAAAACAATAATTATATTGATCCAAGTCCATATGAAAAGGTTATAATAATTTCAACTAGATTTAGAGTTAAGTAGTCTGGCTCCAGAGACTATCAGTCTTGGCTCCATAGTCTATCAATCTAGCTTTGAAGTCCTCTAGTCTAGCTTTGGATTTGAATAGAATTGGATGTGAATATGCTTATAATGGATTTTGGGGTTTATAATACTAATAAAAATATTAAATAATGTTTTGGGACATGTTTTATGGCCTTTCTATATATACATATTATATAAATAACACCTTCTAAAAATAAACATCAACAAATACAGAACCCTAGATATTAGACACATGAAAACAAAGAAATACATAAATCTACTTGGTTTCATAAAGTATTTATATGAAATATATTTATAGTATTTATAAAAATAGGTATTTATAAGAGGGCAAGATATTTATAGTATTTCAACTACTGTGAATATCCTACACATTAAGTTGTTAGATAAACTAGAATTGACCAAGACTATGCTTGATTATTAAAAAGAAGGTAAAGTACCTATATTATCCAAAAACATAGTGTATTTTTGAATCTACCATTTCCCACTATTTTATCTTTCAGTAATGGATATTTTTATTATTCTCCAAATATGTGAAAATAAATTTTTTTATTTGTTTTGTTATTAATAATAATAAATCAATTGTAAACTAATCTATTAAGTTGTTAAGATTAGAAAATTAGTCCTAAACTGATTTGTTAATTGTTTAACAAGACATTTTTATTATAATTTTTAATAGAGTTATTATATATTAATAATAAGTTGGTAATAATTTAGAAATGAGTCTTTTTATATTGCAAGCATTTCTAAAATTAATAAAGATCTGATTGCATGAAGTTTCTACAAATCTAAGTGTCATTTCATTCCTTTTCTAATGTTGAACAAGGACTTGATCGACCAAAGAATAATTATCTATTATGCTATTTATATGTTTATATTCTCATGTGTTTTTATCTTTCATTATTTTATATAAACTATTTTGTTATTTGTTTGAGCTTGTAGGTCCATGTGTTAATGTGTTTTTTCAACAAGATTACTTTTAGCCATTTGAATTTCATGTATTTTAATTTCAAAGTATTTACATTTCAGCAACTTAGATTAAAAGTGTATTTACATTTTCTAAAATTTACATTTCTAAAAATAGACTAAAATTATGTTTCTTTCAAAATCATTTTCAATTTCAACAAAGTATTTTTCTCTTAAAGAATTTAAATTCAATAAATGTGTCTATTTTTACAATCAATATATTAAATTTATATTCAAGCAAGTAGATTAGACATTAAGGAGCAAATTATTCACAATTGCCCCTAAATTAACAACTATTAGTCATTATCATCTATACCTTATTAACTTTTAGTTTTAGACATGGCCTTGGTTTGATATGACATAGATTGAACTTAGTTGATTAAATGAGAGGATTGAAAAAACTATCAACCACCTAGTTCCTTGGATTCTATATCCCATGATCAATTTTTTGGAAATAAACCAACCATAACACGATTGCCTCACTAAGATTAGACCCTCAATCTAGTTTTTTGAAATTTGACAACCTTGATTGGTTGAAATGACCATTAAATTCAAGACCAAATTCTCTTTATGGAGGTTTCATTTATATTTCTCAATAAATTTACACCATGTTGATCCTTCTTGTATTCCCAAGATGCCAATGTGTCATCATGGGTCAAGACCACATTACATGGTCATTTAAAATAGTTTTTCACTTAGTCTGAAAACCCCACATATTTTGTCTTTTATCCATCCCCAATGTAATGATATATAACCATGTGGCATGATCACATTAAATCAAGGCTCACTAACCCTAGCCTAAGGTTTAATACTCTAGTTATTTTAGAGCATTATTATTATGATAAGTGGATTCATATTAGGGACTCATAAGTCTATAGGTTTATGCTTAATGTTTAATGTACTAAGTGTACTTGATTTTTTTTTGGGAATAATGGAGTTTTGTTTTCTATTTTAGTTAAAGGTCTAGATTAATATATCAGTATAGAATATAACAGTAATCATAGTCCTAATTTGTGCAATTTTTTATCTTTCTCACCTTTCTGAAAATGGTAATAAATAGGAAGAAATATAACTTAGCTGGAAATAGACTAAGATGATTGATGCAGAGGCAAAAAATGGTTGTGAAAGACTAAGAAGGTGTCATAAACCTAAATCCAGCTTTCATTCAGTGAAAGGATAACAACATCAAAAATTAGATTCTTTGATGTTTGGTACTATTATTTGTTCCTATCACTATTATCCAAATTGATCAAAGATACCTAAATTTTTTTCGGTAGTTACATTGTGCCTATGAAAAATTGAGTGCTAGTTGTTGATAGAACTCATTATGGAGGTGATTTTGTATTCAAACCCTAACCCTCCATCATGATTGACAAAATGATATTTGAGCCACATTGAGAAAGAGAAGGGGTTAGTGTGGAAGATGCACTAAACATGTAATCCACACCCCTTGTGTGGGCATGTTACCTACATACCAATATTTTGAAGAGGGATCAATCCATATGTAGTTCTCCCATTTAATTGGCTTTTTGTAATAGTGTGATGTGGATGAAAATGCTAATTTGATAGTATTTGAGGTAGATCTAGTATGATGATTTGAGTATGTTTGCAACTGTGTTGGGTGATTATATATAGAAAATAGGGAAGTATGCCTTACTAATTTATTTGTATTCTTGTTTGATTTGTAAGTTTTGTCACCTCCTTTGTAAATGAGCTTTGAGTGGGATTTTATAGGGAATAATTACTCATGGGTTAGATATATTTATGCTACACTAACCTAATTAAGGACAAAGACCAAATGAAAATGATCATTGGGGCTCAAAGTGCAAATGGACTTGACTACAAAAAATAGGACACTTTGGTGTCTGATGCTATAGTCAAAATGGGGTGCTCCTATCCTATAAGCTCAAAACATGGAGGAATAAGTTTGACATTGGGAATACTACCTAGCTAAGGTGGATGACAATTCAAAAGGTTTTATATGATTGGTAATGAGAAAAGTGGTGTCTACAAGGGTCACAAGATCATGCAAAAAGGACCTATGGATGGGGTGTCACAAGCCATACTCAAACTACTAGTTTGGACATTTTATTTGACTACATTTCCCCCTCTTTATTCTAGTGATGTAGCAAAGTGAAATAATATTATAAAGGAAAAATAAAAAGCATACATGTTCATACCTACAAGGCTGAAGCCCATGAAGATGTGTAATGATGATTGTGCATAGAGAGATCACAATATGAAGTGCAAATTAGTAAGAGAAAATAAGGAGTATATTAGTTCTTACAAGACACTTTATGCCTAAAATAACAATGTATGAAAGATTTTTAAAAGATAGAGGAAGAAAAAGGAACAAATATGCCTCACTAGTTATGTGAATAATTAAAAAACTTGTGATGTTGAGTGATGTTAGATGATGATGTACTAAGAGTAATATCATGAATAGAGCTAAGTGCTCAACTCCTTAAGGGTGGCTCAAAAATACAAAATGTAACCCTTGAGCTCCATCATTTCCCACTATCTACTAAAGTAATGTGATCATTCATGTATTAATCAATGTTTGGACTATGTGTCCAATCCTTTTGAGTAGGTGGCTCAACAATACAAAGGCTAGCTAGTCCTTTGGCTCCATTATTTCCCACTAAGTGTGAACTATGAACTGGTAATAGTATAAATGTGTGTCATATGAGATGGCTCAAGAAGCCCATGAATGCTCTATAATCTAACAATGTGGTATGGATTGTTGAATGTGTAATGAGAACTAGGCTAATCTTGGCCACTCCAGAAGGTGGAGATTAGGCTTATATGAAATCCACTCTAAAAATGAGAACTAGGCTTATATGAAAGCCACTCTAAAATGAATCTAACCACCTATAGATAGAATAAAGCACACAAATATTAAGATTACCTAGGTAATAAAATAAACTAGAAAGAAAAGAATGAAAATGTGATACACATATTACCCCTAATCACTGGTGTCTATAACATGGATTCTAATCTAAAAGTTGTACCAACTAACCAACCTAAAACTAGAAGTGAGAGCCATCATGATGCACATGATACCCCTTATATCTAGATAATCTAAGTAAAACTATACTAAAACTACCCAATTTGAACTATACTATAGCTAAAAAAACTATAATTGACCTTAACTTTGTATTTATTTATAAAATTTTTGGGTTTTTGCCTTTTTGGATAGGAGTGCTAAAGAGTGGACACTTTAGTGTTTGGTGTTGTAGTCCAAATATATCACTCTTTTCCTTTACTATTTCTAATGACTATTCTATGTTCATCACTATTTTTTGGTCTATTCTACATGTTTTGAATTTTAATTATTATTTTGAATGTTCTAAAAATTGATTTTTACTGGTAAAGGGATCTAATATCTATGACAAAACCCTTGTTTATTTCCCCCTCTTATAAGGGTACGAATTAAGATCCTGTAATGACTTCCCTTAGAATAAAGAGCCCTACAAGTGTGTTATGCTACTAAATACATGATATAGCAATGATAATCAAAATGATGTCTCAAAATATAGAATAGTTTATATTAGGGATTATTAGATCGACAAGGGTATGCCTAGATAGATGTAATAATGTAATAGCATGTGTAGTCTACTGAACTAAAAATGAAAATCCTGTTAGTTGTTAAGGAGGGATGGGGCATGATTTCCATCATGGCATCCAAGAAGGAAACATAATGAAAGATGTGGATCATGGCATTAAAAACAACTAAGAAGTAAACAAGCAAACATACATGTAAGGAAAGAAACAAAAAGTATACAAAAGAGGCCAAGGGGACAAGTAAACAAGGGACATGGGCACATGTCACTCAAACTAGGAAAGTAAGCATACAAGGCATGTTCAAATGCCCATATACACATATAATTAAAAACAAGCAAGATTATCATGAGGGCCACAATCATATACAAGAGTATAAGTAAAGGACATTGGTAAATTTCCTAAGGCACACACAAGTAATGATATAGGAACTAAGAAATGCAATCACATCTACCTACTCAAAGTAAGAAAAGAAGACATGTAAATGTTGGAAATACTATCACATCTAACTAATTAAAGTAAGAAATGAAAGTATGCAAAACATGTAGTACAAGATTAGGTAGATGATAATAAATACACAAGTGATATATACTAATGAGTTTCAAAAGAATAATCTATATAAGCTAGTACATAATATACATCAACATGATAACTAGAGTGTGTGGTGTAGGAATGACATAACCTAGATGGTGTAGTCATGTAAAATATTCCCCTAGTGGGTAGATATATCAATGTATGTCTTGAATGTAGAAGTAGGATGCCCTCTCAATGGGTAGAGTGAAGCAATAAAGGATCTGGTTGTCACTACATACACTCAAATAATATCAAGTGAAGGATGGTAATGTAGATAAATTGATAAACAATAGCATAAAATATTAAAATGTAGGTCTAGGATGGTAGTAGAGATGTAAAATATGGATAAGGTAAACAATTAAATTTTTTTAGTGTTTCAAGTTATTTGAATGTTTTAATATTTTGACATGTTATATTATTTTTGATATTTTTAAATATTGTATTTCTTTTGGTATTTTGAAATAAACTATGTACAAGTAATCATAAGGAAACTATTTATAAGTAAGATGAGAAATTATGTATAAGTAAAACTAAGAACAAATGATACTAATCGATGATTCTCATAAGAGACTCCTCATCATAGTATCCTATATCAAGGAGAGGGATCATGCATGATCTTGAAGCACAATGGAAGGGCTAAGACTATGACTCTAAAAACTATGTATGCTTTAAGTTATCTAGACTATTTGTAGTGGAAACTAACTATGGGGTCCCCCTGTAACTCTGAGAAGTGGATGAAACTATGGGGATCTTAAGGACCCATCTATTAGTAGAGTAAGTTCTCTAAACATGTTCTCTATCTGTAGAGGCAAGAGACCTTAATGATACTACCCTAGGTGTGAATACTATAGATAGAAATTGTCTAGAGTCCTAAAACTATTGTTGATGTAGTGGTCAATCTAAAAGAGGCCTCTATGGAATTGTATGGACTTAGGAATGTTAGTTGTTAGTAGAAGTGGATTTAAGATATCACTTGATGCATATCATCTACATATCTATTGTATCACTATCTAAAGCATGATGTCCAATTGAATAAGTGGCCATAATGCTCATGGTATATAAGAACAAGTTATATCTAATGATATCTATAGTCCATTAAATATAACTATACATGGAGTTTTTTTAAGATGTAACCTCAATATATATGCAACTAAAACTATGTGCTATGAAAGAGGCTCACATATTCACAATCATAGTGGATTGCTACATGAAATAACACACTATGGACTTTGTTGTGATGCATATGATTGAGCAATAGATCAAGATGGAAATGTAACCTATGATGGGGGGTCATCTAATCTCAATCATAGTAGGTTTCTATGTGAAATAGGTCCTTGAAAACTCAATTGTAGTGAATATCTATCTGGATTAGTAATCTGTGATGTGGTTTCATCTAATATTAACTATAATGGGTTTCTATGTGAAATATGACCTTTAAAACTATACTACAATACACATGACTATGATATATATGTATATGGAACTACATTATGTACTCCATGGACTACACTACTATATGTAGGTTACTCTTATTTTAGTTGTCTCCAAACCCTTTGAGTAGGTGGGACAAGAGATCTCATATGAGGCTCTATCCTAGAAACCACATTACTCTCTTGATGATTAATTGGTGATTACTATGAAGGAATGTCCTAAGATGACTCAATCATGGAGGAATGATTTATATGGATCCATGATGGAGGAGATCTCTATACCATAGTATAAATTTCATGATGTCATTATCAACACATCTATTGATACAATCCTTGAGTCCATAACAATCATTGTCTCTATGTCCATGGATATGATGATAGCTACAAAAGGGGTGATGTGGCTACCTATTTAATATATGTGGATCTCAATGATGAGTATAATGAAATGTTATTATACTCTTATCTAATAGTGTTTATAATATGATATATGGGTTAGCCCATTTTGAATCAAACTATAGTGTTACCCTACTATTATTCTCTATAGTAGATATTGTAGGTGGTGCTCTAGAAATTGGCTCTCTATTCTTAACTAGTTAATTTTCTAGTTGTGGTCTCCTATCTTATTTGGGACATGGTGTATTCTTTATGCTAGGATTTATAAATGGAGGTAATTCTATGAAATCTAGATTAAGCTCATCAATTGAATCTGACTGAATCAATCTCAATTTCTTCTCCAAGGCTAAAACTATAAAACATAAGTGCCTAAAAGAGGGATATGTCTAATATAATACATGATCCAAGAGGGTTTGGTGAATCCCCTTAATAAATATATTCTATAACTCTAAATATTTTAGTTTATAGATCAAGTGTAAAATGCGAGTCTTGAATTGTAAGATATAATCACTAACTGTATCTGAAGGATTTTTATGCAATGTGGTAAGTTTCTCATATGTAAAATGAGGGCCCATGTTTTCTATGTAATATCTAAAAAATTTATCCTCTAGGTCAGCATATGTATTCAAGGAACCAATGAGGAGTAGATGAAATAAACAATTTTGTGCATTACCCACTAATGTATGTTGGAACAACTTAAGTAGAATCAAAGGACTCGCATGAGATGTCAAATATTTTTAAAAGGATTTAAGGTGTACAAATGGATCTCCAGTTCCATTAAATTGATACAATGATGGTATCTATAAATGCTTAGGTAATGATTCTTTGACAAAAAATTTTAAAAGAGGGTTACCATGCAAGTTATTGGCATCCATCTAGAACTTATAAGCCTTATTTTCCAAAGTAAGGAAATGTACTTGGTGTTGTAATTCACCAACTACATGCATCAAATAAATAATATATTGGGATGTTATATTATTATCTTAAATTGGTTAATTTAAATGTTGAATTTGATCATTTATTTTATCCAGGGGAATGCTACATTTAGAAATTGGATCATAGAGAGGGGGTGTGCTCACTTGAACCTTTGGAGTAATGGTAATTTGGACCTTAGTAGAGAGATGTGGGTTATCATTCTCTTTAGATGAAGACTAAGAAATAGGTGCTACTGTAGTAGGGGGTGGCTTGGGAGATTCATTTTTATCTTTAGTATTTAGTGAATCACATTCTAATTGAATAGAATATGTGATTTTATCATTGACATGTGCATCATTTGAAATAGAATCATACATAGAAGTATAAGAAAGATTTTATAATGCATTATGTTTGAGAGGAGTGAGAGAAGAATTAAAATCATGAGATGCATTTTATTCTTCACTATATGCATAATAGTCATTATTCCATGCATTATCATAATCATATTTTTTTTCATTTGAAAGAGGAGAAGTAAAAGTATCACTTTAATATTCACTCTCATTGTCATATTCATTTTCATGTTCACTATCATACTCATTATCACTTCCATTATCACTAGCGAGAGGGGTAAGGGGATTTTAATTATTTTCTATTATATAATATATTGTCACGTGAAATTAGAATACTATGTGAATCTATGTTATCCTTGAGTGGAGTGCATGAATTATTTCCATTTGCAATATGAGAAGTAAGAGTAAGAGAGTTATCATTTAAACAATATTTTATCACTATTTGAGATGAAAATGTAGGGTTAAGAACATGACATATATCATTTGAATTATTCATTGGAACTTTTATTCTATTTTGTTTACATTTTTATAATTTGAACATACAAGTAGGAAAAGAAAGAGAGAAACTAGGTTTGAATGCAATCAAATTATCACCAATGAGAGGTTTACTTGGAATTGCATGACTAATTTGTACATTTGATGTATTTTGCATAGGAAAATGAGGTCAAAATTAAATTTCCTATTTATCAAAATTATTATTTTTGGAATATGAAAGAAAAGAGATAGGTTTGAGAGAAGATGCATCTACTTTTTCTTCACTATCAGTTTCATATGCACCATCATATTCCTCATTGAAAAAATTATAATTGTCTTCATTATAAATGATATAATTTTCCTCATTTTTGGCTACTATGAAAAATTTCAAATTGATCCATTAATTATTATAATTATGAGAAAAAACTTATAAGTTTATCTATACAATGAGAGGGAAGAAATTCCTTAGTGGGTATTTTATTGCTTTCACCAAAGAGAGTATGTAAAAGTACTATTAAGCAAATAAATGAAAGGATGACTACTAGTATAGGGATTTTTAAAATATTTTTAACACTCTAAATAATTTTTTAAAATTCCAAAAAAAATATCTAAAAATTGAAAGAGAGGAACGTTTAGAGTTTGAGGACCTAGTTTGAAAATCTAGGGAATTAGGTTAGAGTTTTAGAATTTTGAAATTATTACAATAATTTGAATTCTAAAATAAGTTTGAATAAAATAAATGTTAAAAAAATTATATAAAAATAAGAATTTTGAAATTGAATTTTTTCACAAAAAATGTGAAGGAAAACCCTAGGGGTACCTATTGTTTGAGATTTTTTCGAAGTAAGTTGGGTTCAACAAATTATTTAACTTTTTTGGGAATAATGTAGTTTTATTCCTATTTTTGTTAAGGTTATAGATTAATAAATTAGTATAGAATATATCAATAATTATAGTCCTAATTTGTGTAATTTTTTAAATCTTTTTCATCTTTCTAAAATAGTAATAAATAGGAAGAAATATAACTTCAATAGAAATAGAATAAAATAACTAATATAGAGGCTAAAAATGGTTCTATAAAATTGGGAAGGTATCATAAACCTGAATCTAGATTTCATTTAGCAAAAGGATAGGAGCACTAGAAAGTGGATGCTTTGGTGTCTGATGTTATTGTCCATTCCTATTTCTATTGTCCAAACTAATCACAAAGATATGAATCTTTTTAGGTAGTTGTGGTGTGCTTGTATGAGTGTACTTGTGAAAAATTAAGTGTTAATTGTTAATGAAACTCATTGTGGAGCTTATTTTGTCTTTAAAGCCTAACCCTCCATTATGCTTGATAAAAATATATTTGAGACACTTTAATAAAGAGGGGGGTTAGTGTGTAAGATGTAATTAATGTAAAATCCACACCCCTTATGTGGGCACACTGCCTACATACCAATACTTTGAAGACGTATCAAGTCATATGTAGTTATTCCACCTAATGCACTTTATGTAATGGTGTGATGCAGATGAAAATTACAATTTGATATTATTTGAGGTGGATAGGGACTAGTATGAGCATTTGATTATGTTTGCAATTGTGTTGGGTGACTCTTTGTAGAGAATAGGGAAGTTTATCTTAGTGATTTGTTTGTATTATTACTTAATTTGTAAGTTTAGTCACCTCCTTTGTAAATGAGCTTTGAGTGGGTTTTAATAGGGAGCAATTGATCATGGGTTAGATCTATTCATGCTAGTATAACCTAATTAAGGATAATGACTAGATAAAAATGACCATTGGGGATCAAAGTTTAAATGGACAAGACCACCAAAAATGGGACACTTTGGTGTCTAACACTATAGTCCAAATGGTTCACTCCTATCGTACAGCCTTGAGACCTAAAGGAATAGGTTTGGCATGGGGAATACTACTTGGTTAAGGTGGAATGACCATTCAAAATGTTCTAGATGATTGGTAATGAGAAAAAAGGTGTCTATAAGGGTTGAAAGAGCATGAAAAAGGACCTATGGATGGCGTATCACAAACCATACTCAAACTACCAATTTGGAAATTTTGTATGACTATAGTACTAGAGCCCCAAGATTATGCTAGGTGGCATCATCTCAAAGACATAGTTGATTTATGCTCTATCACACTAATCCTATTTTGTCTTAGGGCATGTTAATTTTGGATGATGCCATGTGTCATCATCAAGTTCACTTAGAAGGTCTAACTTTTTTTCATTATGTCCTGATCATCTCAAGGGATAAATAAAATGGGATCATGCCATGTGGAAGGATTTAAGGAATCCAAAGGGTTGATGGGTGATCTCTTAATCCAAAGTGGTCTAGACTATTGGAGCTTTGACATATTGATAGGTGGTGTCCCTTTAGAACATTTGAACTTGTAAAACAAAAACAAAATTTGTTAGACATTGAATTAAAAATAGTTTTTTAGATTTTGATTTTTTTTTAAAAATAAAAAGAGGCTAAGGCTAGAAGTATGAAATAAAGATAAAAATATTTTAAAATTGAAAACTAAAGTAGGATATTTTTATCAAATACATAATTGATCTATGAAATAGATGAATTATTAACTCCTTAGATTAAAACACAATCAATTTTAGGCCTGTTAAGGGATGAATGAAATGAAATATTTTAATAACATCTTTGAAACCAAATAATCCAAAAAAACAAAAGATATAATGAAATATTTCTAATATAACATAGCTTCTTGACATATGGTTGCCTTACTAATATCATAGAACCCTTATTTATGCTACTTTTTATACTATATATCTTGATTAGAAAAATTATTTGTTAATACCCTTAAGATATCTACAATGGATTTAAAATATGAAGACTTTGAATAGAATTAAATAGTTTTGTCCAAAAAGAAATCATCCTAATTTTATGAAAATATTGATGAGCCTAACAACCCTCAAATTTGAGATCATAAAATGATAACATGTATGCCAATATGTTATTCAGTTGGTAGTTCATGCCACATGACAACCACTTGCTCATTCGAAACCTAAATTAATGATTACCTCTATGATCTTACTAGAATGATATCTTGACACTTGTCCAAATATCATTCATATAGGGCCTAACATGAAACACAAAAACATAACGACCACCCTAGGGGAGTGAAGGAATAATATCATACTATGTGGCACAAACGTAGACATCTAAGAGGCCCACTAATAGTTAGAAATATATAGAGATTTGTGAGGTCATGATGAATAAGGATCACACCACATTGCATGATCATGTACATCTATTGGTTTTAAGGCCTAGGCTCACATATCTAAAGCTTATAAAGAAGAAAGTAACTATGATGATGACACTTGTCAACTTCATGATTGTTTGATAGGTCTATGGTCAGTTGAATAAACTTAAAAGGGTCTAAGGAAGTGGGTACATGTGATTGTTCCATGTGCCATGATTCCAGTTACTTAGAAGATCCAAGTAAAATGACCAAGTCAAAATGAGGACTAGGAAATCACATGAGCAACAATTGGTAACTCATCAAATTTTTGGGGACTCATAGGAATGGTATGTGATCATTGGCTAAGTATAAAATAAAGAAAACATACCAAGTCCCAAATAAAATTTGTAAATACTTGGTCACTTGATCAATCCTAAACCCATTTAGTCCCATTTTTATGAATGATTACCAAGTAAATTAATAAAATGTCATGAATTTCTAGTCTTTTAAAATCTAAATAAAGTTGAAATGGGTAAAATTTCTTAGGAAAAAAGTAGGAAAACTCTAAAATAGTTAGGCAATAAACAAAAATCTAAGGTAAAATGGTCTCCAAATGGGAAATTTAAAGAAATTCAAATCATGATCTATAAAAAACCAAGACTTATTAGATTTTTGATGAATGCATATAGTTATATCAATACAAACCTAATTATCAATAAAGATATAATTAATTAAACTCTTCTATATTAAATGCATATAGTAGACATTTAAAGTTCAAACATAGTTCAAAGAGTGAAGCCAGTACAACGTCAAAGCTGTAACATGTCAAGAACCTTTTTCAATTAGACAATGAATAAAAAGATACACATATTCTATTATAATAAAAGACTAGACTCCAAATAAAAAAGATGTTCCATGATTTTAGTGATGAAATTAGGGTGTGTTATGTAAGAAACAACATATGGCTCAGGGAAAATCACTCACCCTTACCCATAAAAAAATATCAACTCAATCCCATGTAGGAAACATAACTCCATACATTTAAAACTAAAAAAAAAATTCAAAACAACAAAGTAAAATGCTTGAAAAACCTTCCTAATAAACACTTATAGGATCAACGAAATATGTGGCCTTAGGCCCAAACCATACATAAATCAAGAAAAGGATTGAAATACACAAGGACTCATAAATCCATACTATTTTTTCAACTTATAAGGAGGTAATAAGTAATTATTTTTAAATTAAAAAACTATTAAACAAGAATGTGTCAAAAGACATCCTACCTTAATTTATACCTTATTTAACACATACCAACTAGCTTCTATCTCCCAATATATCCTCCTAGTTCCTCCATACTAAAGCTCAAAATCCATTCTCAAAATGGTTAAAATTTGTGCAAAAGAGTATATTCTAAATTAATTATAGACAAATATCTCAATAATTTTCCAATGGGAAGGTGACACTTGAGCCTTTATCTCTCACAAAATTTTTCTATCGAATTTATTTCTTCTTACAAGTCACAAGGGAAATTATGGATCACCCATACTCAATAAATGATCCTATATTCAAATTACATTAATGATCACATGGTTCTCACTATAAATATTTTTGGGATCCTATAAATACTCCCATACATACGTATGGGTGAAATAACTCAAAATTCCACACAATATATCATAAAATAACTTAATGTGACCCTTTAATTTTGGATATTCAATGCCATTCTAATTTTTAAAGTGATGAAATAATTTTTAATCATTTTAAACCTTTTAAACTTATATAGAGTTAAAAAATATCTAAGGTACAGGTAAAGAGGGCATGCATAATATTATTTAGTCTAGAATTTCCAAAATTAAATCAAGTGACTAGAACACATTAATAAAAATGAAAGATCTTGGTGTTAACTAGGGACACATGACATATATTGAATTGTAAAATCCATGACCAAATTAGTCCAATATCCCTCATTTTCCATATGTAATCATGAAAATCATTTTCCACATAAATTTTCTCTATCCTAGGATAGCCAAACAAACTAGACATGAAATAATTTCAAGTAATATGTACAAACATGCATTGTATAAATAAAATTATAATCTAAAAATACCAACATAAATATATTTGTAATCTCAAATCACATGATAAAAAAGTATTAGATCAATTAATATGACAATGTAGTATGCATCTCAATAATCAAAGTGAAATCAACTATCACTAACATCTAAAACATAATATTGTAAGTAGAACTTAGAAACATTAAGTACATAAACCATTGTATTAGTAAAATGTAATAATTATAATATCATTTATCAAATAACACAAGGATCATGTCTTAACATGACATGTGTACAATTAAAAAAAGTTATAATAGAACTAGCACTATGAAAATTGGGGATTCACATCCCCTACCCTTATGTAGACTTCATCTTGAAAGTAAAAAAAGTTAAAATTTTAATTTTAATTATTTTATAACTTGATAATTCAAATCAACAATCTCTCTAAGTGAATGATCTCATATCTCTACTAAAAGATCACAAAGTGTAATGTGATACACTAGAATATACATGGACATAAATAAGTTAACTTTACCATATGATGAGTCACACTTCAAGGCATAATTGTAAGTTTCATTGTTTAATAATTTGTTTAAAATTTATGATAACACATAGTTAAATAGTACTTATTTCTAATTGATTGTTACTTAATATTTATATCATTTATTATAATGCATTAAGTGTCATGTTTGAGTGTAAGGTAAGGATTTATGTTATTTTATTTTAATTTAATTTATTTCCTTTGGGGACCAAGAGAATTTTAATTTATTTATTTTCCCATTCCCATTATTCCAAATATGAATAGAAAATTATTCAACAAAATGGAACCCACAAGGTTAGCTACATGATATCATCTCAATATAATGGGTCATTAACTCATTATATAAACACAAATTATGGTTTCTAATCAATTAAATCATATAATGATGGATTTTTTATTTTAATTTATCATAATTTTTAAACTCTTAACTTATGTAAAATAGGATGTCTTTGGATTAATATGTCACCTCTTACCAAACCCTATTTCTTCAATCCATTGGGATGACTTTAGATACACTTATGATGCCCAAACCCTAAACAAGATCCAAATAAGAAAAATTTAGATTTTAGTCCTTATTCCAAACCTTAATACCTCAATCTATTAAGAGGAATTTGGGACTTATCTCAATTCCCAAATCTAATTACATAAACTATTGGGAGGACTTTAAACATTTTTCCCAATTCCCAAACCCCAATCACAAATGATTAGGAGGAATTTATACACTCGTATTAATTACAAAACCCTTATCACACAAAACATCAATGTACATCCAATATCAAAACATAACCCACGTCCATAAATCTAAAATTTAGGATGAAGCATATGTTAACATCAACAAAAGCAAAAGGCTAAGGCTCACATTATCCTTATATCCATTTGATAAGGAATAAGTAGGACATAATCTCCCAAATTGCTCAAAAAGTTATTCAATATGTCACAAGATTATCTAATATGCTAATTATAAAATGGTACTTCTCACCTAATACTCCCACACTCACACAAGGTGAAAGTTGAAAAAAAGGATCATAAAAACAACCCATTTTAAAAATTAAAAAATTTACCAGCCTATTCAAGGAGTAAATTCAAATTGGTTAACTAGCCCAACTTAATCTGAAAAGGAGAAAAAATGAGAAGGATAAACAACTCAATATAATCCAAATAATAATTAAAGTGAAAATGGATAGACATCTCAATTCAATCCAAAATTGAATATAAGACTTAAAATTAAGATCTCCAATATTTATTAAAGGTTTTAAGTAATAAATATCTAAATATCCTTTGAATCAATATCAATGAAAACCATAAAACATGATTCCAATAAACATATAAATCCCAATCAATAATTGAAATAATTTAAAGATACACCATATAAATAAATATAATTTCAACATTTTAGATACTATTATTCTAAATAGTGTGTCTTTAGAAGGTCACTGGTGTGAATTAGGTAGCTAATGTATCACCAAGTCAAAAATATAAATTTTCAATACCTTCATGTAGTATGAATTATGCACTTGCAACTCCAATTTTCCAAAATTGCCATACACTTACTAACATGTAAGTGTTTTTACAAATAGGAGAAAAGGCTAAACGACATGGAGGAATCAAGATTATTTATATATATAACTTTTATATCCAAAATAAATCAAGACTCCATCTTGTGGATGCAAATTATTGTAGGAAAATAAACACTAATGATACATGTTTCCAATAGGAAGTAACAATAATTTACCATCATATAAGATATAATCCATTCAATGGACTTATGGTGATGTTACTTGATGGTGAGGTATTATCAACTCATCTCAATGTTAGTTAAATGATCACTCACACAAAACATCTTCCCAAACAAAGGGAACATATGGATATCAATCTATAAAAAAAATTAACACATAGTAAACCACTAACATAACACTCTACACTCATCCACTATAAGGGTGATTTCCACGACTCAAGGGTGGTATCAATCAACAAAGGATTTTACACTATCTCATCCCTTAGGAATGATGTTCTCAATGGAAAAAACCAACAATAGGTGTACACTTTATTATGTGATAAGCATCTCATTCTCACACAACACCCTATAATACCCCTTATGTGTATCCTTTCTACTGTAGCTATCTTTGTATGTTTGCCTTTGTGGCAACCTTGAAGATGCATATAAATTAAAATTTTATTCCCTCCCTTATTTAAAACCCCCATTTGTTGAAATATAATTAGAATGTTTTTAATTACTGAATCCTAAATCAATAAATCTCAAATTTAAATAAGAAAATTATGAGGAATTATATAAATTAATTTATTAGGCAACTTATGAATAAACTCTATATGAAGGCTAGATGATTTATTGCGTAGGCCCTAGAATAGGGTAGGTAGATGTGAAACTTGTGGAATTTCAAAAAGGAAAATATAAGAGAAAATAATTTGTATTGTAAGAAGACACTTTAACCTTGTAAGAGAATTAAAATAGTGGGATACATGGGAAATTAAACCTGTATGTCCTTGTAAGGTCTTGTAAGTGACATCATGGGCATTGTAAGACAATAAAATACCCATTTAAGAGAGTGTAATGCTTCCATTTATTATGTTGGTTGGAAATATTTGGGAATTTAAATTAGGGATCCTTTTTAATCCCTAAACTCTATTCCATTTTTGGGTTGTTCTTTTAGGGTGGAAGGAGCTTGGAGAGGAGAGAAAGAACCTATAATAAGGTTGGAATAAGGAGGCCAAGGTAGGAATATTAAAAATAAATATTGTTTTTTGTAAATTTTGAACCTATAATTAATTTTTTTATCTATCTAACCATCTCTCATTAGCTAAAATAGTTAGATAAATGGAAAAACAATTGTAATTCTTCTAATCTTTTCTCTTCCTCTATTTTTAAGTATATTATTTAAAACCCCTTAATTGAAGGCTATAAATAAGAAATATTATTTTATGTATTCCTTGTGTGTTTGAAAATGTTTTTATGAGAAAATAACTAAATAAAAAGGTGAATTTTGATATATTTTGGATATATGACATTAGACACATTTTTGGAAAATAGTAAAATGAATATAACCCTATTTTTAGGAGATATACATATATACATTATACATATACACATACACGTGCATACATACATACATACATACACACACACACACACACACACATACATACATATATTAATGAAACTACTTATATTATTTGTAATAATATAATTATATATCATATAACTAAGAACAAAGTAAGCGTATCCAAAATAACAATTGGTGAAAAAAATATTTAAATATTATGAATGACCCAATTTATGTGGGAAACCTCAAAAAAATTAGAATAAAATTATCAATATGATGTTAAAATACTAACCACCACCTCATATACAGACTCTACTTATCCATGGTTTTTCTATAGGTTGACCATACTAGGAATATAGAGAAATGTAATAAGATAATATGAAGGTATGTAATCCATAATTTGACCACACATATCACTCAAGGAAATAAAAATTAAGGGTGTAACATGTCCCTCCCCTTTATAATAACATTTTCCTCAACATTGAATCAAACTAGGATGTTTCTCCAAGAACACTTCATCCTTCGATGTTGCATCTTTAGAATGTAGATTCTTCCATCTGCAGTTCCTTAGTGTGCATGTCAAGGATCTATTGATGATCTAGAATGACTCAAACTTATTCATATAATTTAGATAAACTATTATAAATGGAAACTATATTCCTAATTATCATATTTAGGTAAGATACATGGAATATTAAATATATGTGAATAGATAGGGGAAATTCTAGCTTGTAGGCACACTATGAATTTTCTGCAAGATCTGATAAGGGCCATAATACTTAGGGGATACATTGTTATATTTTTTCTATTTACTCAAACATATATACTTATATGTCTAAAAAAATACAAAGACCCAATCACTTATGTCAAAATGTTTCTCAGTGTGGTGTTGATTTACTTGTTGCTTCATTTTATTTTGTGCCATTTCTAAATTCTCTAACAAACTAATTAGTACATCCTATTGATGTTGAATGTGTTCCTCAATAGGTTAAACCAAGAGATGCACCACCAAGGATAAAGTGATAGATGGGGATGATACCCATATGATTCCACAAAGGAATACATTTTGGAAGAAGTGTGAAAAGAATTATTAGACCACCACTCAATAAGTTTCAGCTAATGAGCTCATTTATCCTATTTGTCTCAATCAAAATAATGAAGACACCCTTTAGACATTTATTGATTACCTCTATTTTTACATCAGATTTAGGATGATAAGGTGTTATATGAGCCAACTAGGTGCCCAAACATGCAAATAATTTAGTCCAAAAAGTACTAAAAAATATGGGATCTCAATCATTTACTGAACTATATTGATAAAAGAAGAAGCTACTCTACTGGAAATAAATGGTTGTGATAAGGAACAAAAATCATCATATTTGGTGAGTTGATATAAAATTATCATGATAAAAATTTTATCCTCATACCATGATGAGACAATAATTAAATCCATGGAAACCTCCTCCCAATATAGGCTAAGGATGGACAAAGGATGTAAAAAACCTAGGATCTAATGGTTTCACCTTTGTTATATTAACATACCATGCATTCAACCATATATTTCTAGACATCCCCCTTGAGTCCTTCCTAAAATAAATATTTCTTGATTCTATGACAAGATTTCAAAAATCATAAGTGACCTCCCAATGGAGATGCATGAAGCTACTAAAGTATTTTATGTTTGAGGAGAGAGTGCTTACAAAGGTATAAATTATCTTTATACCATAATTCATTCCTTTTCAATGTAATTTTTTTAGATCCCCAAAAATCCTACTAAATATTTTGAATCAAATCATGGGTATCATTATATTTCTCCTATTATGGTCTTGCTTCCTCTAGCTAATGTGCCTATGGAATATTTATTGTGCATAATAATGCCTCAAATAACTCATTCCCCCTAGGATAATGCATCTACCACCACATTCTCTTTTCCTTTCTTATAGACTACTTAAAAATCATAGGATAACATTTTATTCACCCATTTTTTTAGTTAGAAGAATAATTGTTCCAAAAAATATTTGAGTTTATCATGATCATTCTTTACCAAAAAGTGACAACCCATCAGATAAGGTCTCCATTTCTTGATTACATGTAAAAAATCCATCATATGTTCCTCATAGAATGGTTTGAGACAAAATTTTCACATCATTTAGATAATATCAGATGAAATTATTTTTCTTCTTTCATGATTACAAATCCAATGCCATATCATGATGCATCACATTCCACAATAAAAGTTTTAGAAAAAATAGGTGTAAAAAATTTTGTGTGGTGCACATAGTCATTTTAAAAAGTGAAAATGACTTTGAAAATATATAAGTCCACTAGAAGGAGTATTTTTTCAATAAATATGTGATTGGGGCAATGATATTACCATAAGTTTTGGAAATACTCTAATAGTAACTACTTAGCCCCATAAATCTCTATGGGTTATTGAGTGTCTTGGGAACCTTCCACTCCATTATCTATTGGATTTTTTAGGATCAAATTTCACTACTTTGTGTGAAATAATATGAACCAAGTATTCCACCTTTTATATTATAATAACACATTTTGAAGTTTTTACATAAAGTATATATTATTATAGAATTGAGAGTACTAGTTTCACATGCTTCAAATGGTCTTCACACTTTCTATAAATGAGGATGTCATAAAAAAACACCAACTCAAAATTTATCAAAAATGGCCTAAAAATAGTATTCATAAAACTCTAGAATTTATATGGTGAATTTTTTAGGCCAAAAGGCATGACCATAATCTCATAGTCAAATTCATGAGTTTTCAAAGTTGTTTTTTGGTATGTCCTCTACTCCTATTCAAATATGATGATACCTAGATTGAATATCTAACTTGGTAAAATAAACCATATAATGTAATTAATATACAAAATCATCAATTAATGGAATATGAAAATTATATTTGATGTTGTACTTGTTGATTTCTATATATTTTGGGCACATATTCTAAGTTTCATATTTCTTCAACACCATGAACACTAGGGAATAATACTTTGGCTATGTTTGATTATTCCATCATCAAATATTTCCTACACCATATTTTAAATTTTAATCTTATGTGTAAAGGGATACCTATAGGTTTTAATTTTGGGATTTATACTTATGAAAATTAGTCTAATGATAAGATCATGCACTCAATTTAGTGGAAGTCCTTTTGGCATGTCACCAAAAATAATAGAATGGTCATCCAACACCATTTTAAAATTAGGATTGGTAAAATACTTGGTTGGTTGAACGTATATGGAAAAAAATAATTCCATAAATACTTAAACACATTTTTTGAGAATCTCCATCATATGATGGTAACTATCTAGCTGTGTGTATTTATCTCATAATCCACATAGTTGAAATGTTGTGCCTTATGAATGGAAACACATGAGTAGTTCCTGGAAATTATTATCAATAGTGCACAACATGGTTAACCATTACACATAAAAATTTCATTCCCTCCCATAGGAATAGAGGACATAGGATAATCTAATAGGTATTATCCCATATCAAGATTAATACAATGGAATTTTCTAAAATAATTGATGGTACCACCATATCAAATCATGACTTGAAATTATAGAGTTGGGTAAATGAAATAATTCAAATTAGTAGACAAATTACTATTTATGATCTTTTCTATACTTATAGAGCCAATAAACACAATCACTTTCTAGTTATTGAGGAAACACACCACCTTAATGATTTTATGAATACATATATTGAAAGTGCATGATAAGAAATAGTAGGTTGAGAATATTAATATTTATCCTCAAGTTGATTCAAACTTATAGTTGAGGTTTCATCATCTTCATCATTCTCATTAGTGCCTTCAATTTAAAACAACTTATTTTCAGCATAATGATGTCCTTTGGTCCATTTTATATCACATCAAAAACATAAACCTTTTTCATGTTTCTCCTCAGTCTGCCAAGGGGTTAATCAAGTAGGTTGAGGAAATGATGTTGCTAGTAGAGTGTGTTTGTGAACATTAGAAAAAGGTATTCATTTGATAAAATATTTTTTCTTTTCAATGTATGACATTAGGATGTATTTAAATACTAAATTTGGAATAAACATGCAAACCTCCAATTGGATGTTATCCTTGAGGCCACCTCAAAATAGTTCAGAATTTACATAGTGATGTTTACCATATGTAAAGAGAGATTCCTAAATTAATGAATATAATTCTTTATAGTCCCTATTTGGCATAGTTTAACTAGCTAAAGAAGTAGTTTTTTGGTACATTTTTGGGATATTAGAGCTATAGATCTTCAAAAAATATAAACTAGGAAACTAAGAGACCCTTATTTTTATTTTGAGAATATAACCATTGATACAAAATGAACTAATGAAGTTATGTATATATATAGCCCATGAAATTCTTTTATGATCATAGATTGTGATGTAAATCAAATACTTTTTTAATTTGAGTGATCCATATGAGTGGATCATTACCATCAAAATTGCATAGGTCCAATTTTAGAAACATTAGCTTTACAACATGATTGATGTTGTGATTGTTTAGAGTAAGAGAACCAAACTAGAGTGGTGTAGGGTTATTTTACAATGAATGATTTGAAAAATTTACCAACTACCTAGTTATTTATCGATTTGATCCCACAAGCCATTCATATCCCATCTTAGCCCTATGATGTCCCCTTTAACCACATTAATATTATCTTTCTACACCATGCCATGTAAATTTGATGTAGGTTGTTGAACCACCTATGAAATAAATAGATCAAAATTTCTAGACTCCATGCCATGTTTATGAGGAGTTATAGGAGTTTATTGACATTTCTCACATTTGTGAGTGTTATAACTAGCCACTCATAAGTACTAAAAGGGTTTAAAATTTGAAAAAAATTATATAAGGAGATGATACTATTATGACTACCTCACCAAGATGAATCCAAAGATTGTTAATGTGTACAATGGTGAGCCCAAAAAATGGTATCGATGGAATACATTGTTATAATCATCTCATAGAGATGAATACAATTATTATTAATTTGTTCAAGGTTAAAATTTTATAGATTATATTTTTAAAAATTATTATTATTGATATTATTTTGTATTTTTGGTAAAAAAATATACAAACAAAACTATGGTGATGAAAAATTCAATTCTTCCCATAGCATAAGTTATGTTTTCTGACCTTGCAGTGGTTAAGATGTCAGATCCAAAAAAAATGTGCTACAAAAACTTTCACAAATAAAATATCTAATAACACTTATAAATAAATAAATTAGATGATTTATAGTAATAGAGTAATGTACCAAAAAATTAATAATAGAATAAGTAGATCCATAATAACAATTGGTAAAAGAGCATAATATTTGAATATTATCACTGATCTAGTTCAAAGGGAAACCTCCAAAACAATGTAATAAAAACATAATTCATAATATAATGATAAAATAGTTACTAATACCTCCTATATATACTCTAATTATCCATGGTTATTTCATAGGCTGACCATACTAAGAACATTGAGAACTTTAATAAGATAATATGAAGGTATGTAAGCCACAAGTTAACCACACATATCACTAGATGCACTATATATGCATCTCTCTCTCTCTCTCTCTCTCTCTCTCTCTCTCTCTCTCTCTCTCTCTCTCTCTCTCTCTCTCTCTCTCTCTCTCTCTCTCTCTCTCTCTCTCTCTCTCTCTCTCTCTCTCTCTCTCTCTCTCTCTCTCTCTCTCTCTCTCTCTCTCTATGTGTGTGTGTGTGTGTGTGTGTGTGTGTGTGTGTGTGTGTGTGTGTGTGTGTGTGTGTGTGTGTGTGTGTGTGTGTGTGTGTGTGTGTTTGTGTAATATGTGTGGCTAACTTATGGCTTAGATACCTTCATATAAATAATTATAGATTATGGTTACCTAGGGGTGAGATGACAATCAATTTAGAGTATATCTAGATGACATATTAGATTCCTATTAATATTAGTAGGGTTGTATTATAGTATGTTATGGGATTGATCCATAATGTTTTTTGTCACATATACTTAATAGGTATACCTTGTGGATGATGCAAGTGAAATGATTATGATGTTGTACAATATTTTATTATTTTGTATAATGTTTCATGTGTATGAAAGTTCTTTGCTATTTGTTTTTCTTCATTCTCAGTAGTCAATGGTGGGGTTGTTTCCATATCATATAGGATACACACCATTATATAATATATAGAGGACAATCAGAACATATATTATTGATGTCAGACCATGCTTTCACATTTGTATAAAGATTTGTATACATTTACATGTGAGGATTTCAATGGTGGTATTGGTTTGACCACTTTAATACACTATTGGGATTATGAGAATATAGTGGTTACTCAATTAGTTGTAATTTCACACAATGATTAGGGAAATAAGAAAGTGTTTGATTCAATATCGATTAATATATGGTAGGTATGAGATAACTAATATGTTTCATAGAATTATATTATATGAGCTTACTATTGATTCCATGGTGTAGATACCATATAGATAATACCTAGGTGGATATAGGATGGGGCATAATTATTCTAGATCTATGTGATTTTTTAATGCTATGATTAATGACCCAGCATTTTTTATCACTTTTAGAGTGAAAAAGTAACATGAATGTTTGGGGTGTAGTAGGATGTAACCTCAACTTCATAGTTATGGGAATAGAGTGTGTTAGTAGGCAATATATGTAATATATTTCCCCCATTTAATAAGATCATATGGATCATGTTATAGATATCCTAGATATGGTTGATGTGGGATGTACTACCATATACACCACATGGTGGAGACAACATAAGTGGGCCCCATTATTCTAGGGTGGAGGAGTGATGGTTAGTGATGATATATTAGATAAAAATCATATTAGGTTAGTTTGATGTATATAAATTTTGAATTAATTTATCATTTTAAGCTTATTATTTTCAAATTATTTAATAGATAATATTTAACACTATTCATTTTATGCATATGTAGGTAATGAGGAATACTAGGTTGTGACAATTGAGTCAATATAATGAGATCTAACATAGCATGTGAATAATTTTTCCATGTAGGGTGTTATTATTAAATGGGATAATAAAAAATTAGGTGTTAAAATTCCCATATTTTATCAATCTATGATATCAATGACTACCTATGTCTGAGTTATGATAAAGTGAGATGAGATGATAACAAATGTGGAAAGACTATGAATGCTATCACCAAACTTGAGTGTTGGAATATTTCCTAGGATATTATATAATTATATAAAATGACATAGAGATAATAATAATATAAATTCATTATTGTATGTTTATGAAGATAGAGAGAGAAGAGAGAGGTCATGCTCTAGGTTATGCAGTGATTCTAGGCTTTTAGTTCTAGGTATCCTATGTTAGTTGGCATAAATGATGAAAAAATATATGATTATTGTCCAATGGACCTAATTTGATCATAGAGTTATGTATTATGTATGATATTGTATAGAATATTTATTATATTTCAAGTTACATGAGAACATTTTATATACAAATATTGATTACTTTGAATTTTTAAATATTTTATGTATGTATTTATCATTTAGTCATTTGTATGTATATTGTTAATTTGAATTTATGCATGTTATAATGTTAATATTTTAGCTTTGTTATATCTATATGAAAATGATTTAGGAAATATCTATACCATGCATGACCATCAGATGAACCTAATGGTAGTAATAAATGTGAACCATATTGATCATGTTGTCTAACTAAAATACTGGAATCTATTTGTGTTACCTCCCTATGAATAGATTTAGTATAAATATGTGTATTATATATTACAAAAATATTTATTGGTATAATATAAATATCTATTTATATTTATTTTATTTTATCATAACACTGTTATAAGTTGGCTGATATTTCTATACATGTAATATTTTTTGAACTAGTGGTACCAATTATCTATCATAACTAAGTGCTATACAAACCTTTCTAGTCTCAAGATGAGTAACCATTGGTTCCTTTTCAAAAATTTCATAGGATAATTTAGTCATGGTATAATAGGATCTATGAGAATAATGATAAGGATAAATTAATGTCCCCTTCATAAATGTGATAATAGATTTATCAACATACTACTCAATTCTATCTTTGAATGTTCAATAGTCATTATCCCAATGACCATTAATGAAATGATAGTTGAAACAAGGTCTATTTATAATTATGACCAAGTGATATTATGGACAATAATGATAATTATGAATTTTTATCATCCTTTGATCCAATAATGTCTAAATAATCTCATGAGGCCTATCTCTAAATGGATCAAGCTGTATAAGATCTCTCTTGATATGTTATGGTCTAATCATTATAGGATTTTCTATATAAACTAATTGTTTCCATTTATTAAGTACATTAAATTGTGATTTCAATTTCACATTGACCCTTATAATATGTGTATTAGGTGCTTATACCAAATTGGATAACTCTAATGGTGATAATTTATCATTAAAATATGCCTATGTATTAATCTAAAAAAGTCCCGATTTATTTTTTAATGTAATAATTGGATATAAAATATGTTCAAATGACTTATATTTTTTATATAAAAACTATTAATTAATATTTAAGATGATATACATGTAAAATATATATTATATCTTAAAAATATTTTGTTGATATATTAACTATTGCATATATGGCTTAAACCATAATATATAATCACAAACTGGCCATGATTTACCTTAATGTAATGGTGGTATTTATTCATATGTAACTCTAGGTCCTTTACTCTGAATTAAATACATAATGAATACATCTTATAAATTAGGATATGCATGTAATGAGACACTAGGTATTGAATGATGAAATCAATATAATGTTTCATCCTCTAGGGTCTTGGGAAATAACTGTAATAATATCAAACTTCTATTGCATCAAATTATAGTTTTCCTATAAAATTTGAGATGTAAATAAGGATACCCTTTTCCATTAAAAATAGATAATGCATGTATTTTTAAATCATGTGATAATGATATGTAAAAAAATTTACACAATATAGGGTTACCATTGATAGCATCAAAGTTAACCCAATAATGAGAGTTATTAATTTCCGATGTTAGCTAATGTTATTTATGTTGTAGATCAACCACTACATCTATTAAATAGATAGTGTCTTTTAAGTGCATATTTCATTAAGGTTCTCATTTAATACTTTAATTTTACTATTAATTATGTCCAGTGGTACATTATTTCACATAGGAGGAAGGGGTTTATAAATAGATTATACTTTAGAAATGGTAGTCTTGGGATATTAATTTGTATTTAATATATCATTAGTTTGAAAATATGTATTGCATTATATTGATATAGAATTAATAGTGTATGCAAGTGAAATAAAATACATCTATAACTTATCCTAATAAATAATATCCAATATTAGAGAAGTTAATCAACTAATAATCCATTTATAAATACTTTGTTATATTAGGGTCATGAATAATGATGGATCTGATAAACTTATAGTAAGGGATTTATAATCACAAAATGGAAAAGGAGAGGTTTTCAATGCCTCTAGTCAAATGCAATTTTGTGATAACCCTAGTTAGGTACTATGATTTTAATACTAGGAAGCAATATAATCTACTAAATAAACATGCAATCTATTTTAGTTCTCACCAAATCTTGTGGCATAGATGGGGAAGATAATAAACATGAAAATAAAATTATATCTAATATAACATATAAATAATCTAAGGAGAGATGCAATTCAATCCATTAGTTCTATAGTATATAATTATTAAAATAAAAAGGTCTAGGAGTATAATTACCTTGTTGAAGTGAACTCATCATGTCTCAATATCACCCTTGGCCAATGGTTCTTTGAAAGAGGTTGTTGTGGCTTGTAAGGATCACAATGATAAATTAGATCTAGGCTATAAGACATCTCCCATAAGCATCCAATACCTCTACAAGATAAGTGATACTTATCCAAGATAAAAACCAAAGTAATGAAACCTCTTATTGATTATATAATCATATTTATGATAAATAATGGTTTTTAATTGATTGATCCTCCATGTACAATTGAATTTGAAGGGATATTTATAAGCAAGGATTGAATATAAACCCTCCTATAAATTAATATGAAAAGGTTGGTGTGGTCAACTTTGTTAGGTAGTAAATAGAGTTGTTAGGCCTCTAACTATGTTGGCTTGGGATGATGGAGTTCTATAACATGTGTTAAATTACCATCAAGTATGACCTCGTAGATGTAATATAAAAAGTGGGGAAAAGGGTTTTTAATTTAGGTAAGGGATATTTGTGTGGTGAATTACATAGGGGAGTGTATAAGTGGGTTTTTATTGATTATGGAAATGGATAAGAGTATATTTTAGTGGATTTAGGTAATGGTATAGGGGCCATCATTCCTATGAAATACTAAAGGTATGCTAACCCATTTCCTAGTGCACCCTTTAAGGTATACACTCAAAGAGATTGAGATTCATTGGGTTCCTATAAGATAGAAAACATCTACAACTAATAAATTTTAATAATATTATTTGTATACATATTCCCCACTTGAACATGTCATGTATTTTTAACATGGGAGGGTGATTGAAGAAAGAACATAACAACACATAATGTTGAGGTAATAAACTATAGTAAAAAGAATAAATTGAAATGATAGTAAGGAAATAATTAAAATAACTAAAAGTGTCATAACTTGACTTACCTTTATAATTGAATGGTTTCCTCTTTTATTTTTATTCTTAGTCATGGAGGGTGCATTAGTTACTTGGGACAAACCCTAAGGATACAAAATTAAAGAGAAAAAGTAATCATAGGGTAATAAAAATCAATGAAGTTTTCATAATTAAATTATTTATTTAGATAATTATTAATCTAGGATGATAAATGTTATGTTAGAACCAAAAAACTAAGGAAAAATGCATAAAATATGAGTAAATTGGGTAATTGAAATAGCTCAGGCTACTAAATGATTGAAAACCTCAAACAAATGTACCTTAAGTGAGAAAAGTAACAAATAAGATCAAACCAAGGACACATGAAACTATAATAGTGTATCCAATATAGATGTAAAACAAATAAAAAACCATACTTAAAAAAATATGGAAAAATAATTTAAATTAAAAAAAACTTATGAGTGAGAAGTAGTAGTCCAAACTCACTCAATAATGGAAAAAGTGAAAATAGAGAAATGGAAAAAGAATGTCCACAAAAGATTGATAAACAATTTTATAAAATTTTAATGTAAATCCAATAAGATCGAGTGAATGGTGTAACTAACACATATTCACTCATAAATATAGTTTTTATTCTTAATATAGATAAACCTAAAACCAAACTATTAGTAGCATGCTTTTATGAAGAAATGAAAAATAAGGAATATAGAAGTTGGGAAATATATATATATATATATATATATGTATATATATATATAGATATATATATATATATACATATATATATATACATATATATATATACATATATATATATACATATACACACACACACACACACACACACACACACACACACACACACACACACACACACACACACACACACACACACACACACACACACACACACACACACACACACACACACACACACACACACACACATATATAGGCTTGCCTATCAAGGGGGGAATGAAATGGGTGGTTGGGGAAATGTAGGTGGTATTAAGGTGGAAAAATCTTTATTAAAATAAAGATGATAGCTTTTGTACAAGATAGTGGTAATATTTAAGTCATGCACAATAGAATAATGTGTAATATATAGAGACAATATTTTATCAAACAATATAATATTGTATTACATTATCTAAATTAATTTATTGTAACACACTTACAAATATATAGGAGAATATTTTATATAACCAATAATTTTGAGATCCCTAAAATATCTCTTCTAAATAATCTCCAAACTATATGAGACATTATATTGTTATTCCTAACAATATAATATCAACGATCTAACACAATCTTACTATATTAACCATATGGTTACTAACAACCCTATAAGTAATATTTAACTACCTATAAATTAACCACAATACATATTAACTTACTTAATGGTATCTCATCGTGTAAATAGCTATTCCTAACATTCTCCCCATAGTTTTTACATGGTGCAAAAATAATCACATTCTCACATGTAGTATGCTCACATCTTTTAACATGCCCTATTTGGCTCATGACCTTGATATAAAGAGAGCCTCACTCCTATGTTTTTATAGGTTTAACACAAACCATGACATGAATAGAAACACCATCTACCTCCAAGAATTGGAATGAACATCATTGTATGTCACCATATACTCATATGTCTATATACTACTAATGCAATATTTCTATACATGACCACTAATATGTGAAGGAATGAATCAAACATTTAATTTACATGACTAAAATAGATGTGTCACTGAGGGTCATCTCCATAAATAAGTAAGGTAGTCACATGATCTCTATAGTAGATGGTCTCCTAACTATTGCCAAAACATTGTTCATCTCATGTGGGTTTTTAGATCTCTAACACAAACCTTTTTAAGATCCATGACTGACCTACATTGGTGATTTTGTCTGTTCACAATGTCTTCACATCAAGGATTAATGTTTAAAATTTTCAAACAAATTAAATATCTTAAATAGGCATATTATTTTGTTCTTATTCTAAAAATACATAGTGAAAACTAAAAAACACACCACACTATATATGTCACCAAAACATTGGTGTGGCTGAATATTTGATGACTAATGAGAGGTCACTAGAAACCTCCTTCCTCTGTGTATCCTCTAGCCCCTAGTATGTCACTACTCACTCAATTGGTATGTTGATGTAGCTTAGGTGAATGAATTTTATAAGGTAAATTCCCCCCATAATGCAGACATCATGTACAAGTGAAAATGTGTTTGTGACTCTAAGTTTAAACAATCTTGAGTTTTTTGACATAACTCTTTTTGATGATTTTTGACTCTTGAAAAAAAGACAAATTTTTGACAATGGACCTGATAAAAAAATTTACACATTGACTCATTTTATATAAAATTGGCATGCCTAAGATGATTCTTAAAAAATACACTAATAAATATTCTACATTAACTTTAAAAGACACAATTAATTAATAATAATGACTATGGACACTTTGAAGACTTAGACTTAATTTAAAGATTAAAACACAAAAAAGACTAAAAAAAACTTCTCAAATGTACCTCAACTAGATTATACAAAAATAAACTCTAAATCTAAAAATATTTAAGAGACTTTACAAATTATAAACTAAATAATTAACATTTGACAAAACTTAACTCTTATTTGAACTCATGTAGTCCCATGAGGATGAAATTATGCATGACTACTCAGGTCATGTTGATAGTTTGGATATATATGTCTTGAATTCCACATGATTTAACACTAATTATAAATAGTGTCCAAGATGAGAGAAGATCCAAACTTGATAAGCCAAAATGTAATACCTTGACTGGAGGATTTTTGTAAAACCATGAAATAATAGATTAATGAAGAGAATTGGCATGTTTAGATAGCTATTGGAGTGGACTTGAGGTCCAAATAGGATTTATCTGAATCCAAGTTGATAGATCTGATGCAAATTGAAGTCTAAATGTAGGCTAAGGTGAGGTGAGATGATCACTATTATCAATCAATAGAATTCATAGTACATTCAGATTTTATGTTAAAAGATGTGCGTTGGGCATTGAATGGTAAAATATCTAAGATGTTATGCTTAACAAGTCTGCATTTTAACTTTATGTTTGACTAATTTATCCAATACACTTTCTGTTTCACCATTTCCCTTCAAATCAAGATATAGAATGGAAAAATGGTTATAAAACTAAGACTGTTGAAACTATGTGCTATGATTGGCAAGGAACATACCCTAAGAGAATAACTATGGATAGGTTTGAATATATAGAGGAAATCAAACAAATATGAATAAAATTATAATCTATAATAAATAAATAAATTATTCAAATCATATATTCTCTCATCAGCTAGGGAAATAATAGTGATGAACTGATCTACCCCTTCAAATAACTTATTGATCCATCACAACTCACTCTGATATAAATCATAGCTTTTGGAAAAGCTAGTGGAAATATTTAACTCATGAACAACAAAATGATGGCTAATATATAGAGACAATATTTTAGCACATAATATAATATTCTATTACACTATTTGAATTAATTCATTCAAACACACTTACAAATATATAGGAGAATATTTACTATAATTAGGGATTCCGATATCCCTACAATATCTCTCCCAAAAAATTTCCAAACTATATGAGAGATTATATTTTTATTCCCAATAATATAATATCAACTATCTAATACAATATTACGGTATTAAGCATATGGTTACTAATAACCTTGTAACTAATATTTACCTCTTTGTAAATCAACCATAGTAAATACTAATTTACTTAATTGTGACTCACCATGTAAATATATATTTCTAACACAAGATTCTCAAATGAAGTTTGTAATACAATAATATTTTTGACATTAAGGACTATAAATAACTTACCTTAGCTGCACAAATTTGGGTTATTTAATGAAGTATAAATATCATCCCATAAAGGTTATACACATGAAAATAAAAGTGGACCCACCTTCACACATCATGTTTCCCATTCTTTAGGACCAATTATAGATCCATTTATCTACCATGAATGTTGGGTACTTATTTAGGAAATTAGGTATCATAATAGATAATTTTGACATCTTTTATCCTAGTCTACTGACCTACCACACCCAATGGACCTTAGATCTATTATGAGGCTAGATATGGAATTTGATCTTTGACTAGAATATAATATGTGCTTGATAATCACATATTTTGGTGTGATTTTGAATTTTTATTTTATATATGCCCTTTTATCATTGCCTTTGCTTTTAAATGATTTATATTTTAGCCTTTTTGGTGGATTTTTCCATTCATCCTCCATACAGTTTTAGAATACCAAATGTGGGTGTTAAAATTAACTATCACTAGAAAACTTAGACTTGGTATCTAAAACAATAACTTAGAGAGCATGGTGTCTAAGAGTGTTTTAATTGTATGTTAAATAATAATGCAATATTTAAATTGAACTTGGTGTTCCTAAAATAGAATGAGAAATAAGGGAGAAGATGTGATTGAACATGAAACAATTGAGTTACCATAACTCATAAAACAAACGTGAAAATGTGAAGAGGATACAATGATAGGTCAGCATGACTCCATATGATAATAAATCTTCTAAGTGTAGGGAAACATTGAAAAAAGTTTGTTTAAACTTTGTTATTACAAAAGAATCATAATTGCTTTTGAGAGTATGTATTTAACCATTGCCTTTTTTTTAATGCCAACACATAGTTTGAATATAGATTTTAAATAAAAATGAAAATTTTATGAATAAACCCTATTACTATCTAAGGTATTACACTGAAATTCATAAAATATGAAACAAATTAGGTGATAATATCAATTTATATAATGATGATGGCCTGGTCCTATCCAATGGCTTGTACTAAGACTAACAAAAGATTAATTAATGAAAATAAAATTATAAAATTATATATTCATGATAAAATAAAAATATTAAGATTAGATTAAAAATATATTCATGAGGATGGTTGGGTCCTATATATGGCCTTACAATTCAACTCATGAACTAAAATTAAATTAGTAAAATAAAATAAAGGACCAATAATATAAACTAAGGCTACCAAGAATAATGTAATGTTGCATAGTGGAGAGCTTTATAGGAAATTTACTATAAGTGATAATATTTTTAGTATATGAAAGTATGTGAAAAAATTATTTAAGCAAAATATGTATTGAAAAATTGAGAGTTGATGGGTTATTTGAAAATATGTCCTTCGTTAGTTTTCAATCTATATGTACTAGGACTATGGATTTATTTGACTAAGGACCCCATCATTTTTGGTCATACTTATCGTACTTATAGTATGTCTAATCTAGTTTGAGGACTAGGTCACCAATAGTGAAAGTTTGGAATTTGAATTTTTTATTATGTTGTTTAACAATGTGAGATTTGTAATGCTGGTTATGTTATAAAAAAAACCATATGTTTCTCATCTTAGAAGTTTAAAACATGGTTATGTAACTCACATAATTCCTCATTAGTAATAATACCATGAAGGTAAATACATAAATATGGTAGTTCAACTTATAAAGGTAAGACTAATTCATATCCATATACTATTTAAAATGGTGTTGCCCTAGTAGGGGTGTGTAGTTTAGTGTGATAAGCCAAAATTATAGTATAAATATGAAGTTACTAATCAATACATGATTATTTAATAATATTTTGTTAAAAGAATTCAAAATTTTATTAGTGGATTCTACATGTCCATTGCATTGAGGATGATATGGTGTTGACAATTTACATGTAATTTTGAATATCATACATAGTTGTTTCATATCTTTGTTTTTAAATTTTCCACCATTATCATAAATTATTCTATGAGGACCTCAAAAACAATAGATGATCTGATTGAGAATGAATTTTTAAATGGTGATACTAGTAATATTAATAAGATTCATAGATTCCACCCATTTGGTAAAATATTTAGTTGGAGTGATTATGAATACATGGCCTTCTTGTGATCTAGGGAGTTTTATAATGGTATCTAATCCTCACATAGAGAATGTCCAAGGAAAACCCATAGTTTGGAGTTCAGTCAAAGGAGAGTGGATAATATTATCTTTAATTTTAAAAGGATTACACTTTTTAAAAAGTTAATGACATACTTTTTAAGAGTACACCAAAAGTAACCCTTACATAGGCATTTTTCAGTTGAAGTGTGACCACTATAATGACAACCATAGATGTCCCAATGTGCTTGCTTTATAAGGGAAAGAACTTAATCTTCAAGGACATAACATAGTAATTTTCCTTTAACATTTAGATAATAAAGGGTATCATATTGAAGTACATATTTTAATAATTATTTATGGATTCAAGTCTTTTCATGAGAATCCATTTTTGGAGGGTAATTTTGATGTTAATTAAATTGAATTATATTTTAGTATGATGGGATTTGTCTAATAATAATATCCTCGATGTGACAAATTAGAGAATCATTTTTATTTTGTAAATAAGACGTTAGTTCCTCATTTGAATAAGAAATTAATAATCATGAAATACTTTTTGAGGATGAAAAAGAGATGCTAATGAAGTAAGAGAATCAACAATATTATTTTGATCTCATGGGATTGGTTTGATGGTAAAATAAGCAAATTATTTCATAATAATAGTGTCAATCTGATGATATGTGATAAGGTTTTAAATTTTACATCGATAATATCGACTAACATGATGGAATATAATTTATGAATCACCTAAGGTGTGTAAATATGGGATGTATAAATCAATTGTGTCTTGCATGCCTAGTATTAGAGATTCATATTCAACCATATTATTGGTGGAATCAATGGTTAATAAAAATGTGAGAGGTATTATTATTTCCAACTCCTTGAAGGTATTTAGAACTATCAAAGTAAAGTGTCCAAGTGTCTTCACATAAGTCAATCATATTTTTTATTATTTATTTAATGATTAATTTATATTTAAGAGTAGGGTTAGTTTATTCTTGGTTATAAACTTGTAAATCAATAGTGAAGTTATGAAAATAATATTTGAGTAAAATCTATTGGTCAATACCTTAAATATAAAAAATTATTCATCAACAAGTGTATGTTGAAGGTGGTTTGTAGTTGATATGGAATCCTCTAAAAGTTGTTCTATGATGAATTGTCCATTGACATATTTTTGTGTAATAATTCAGAGGTCAAATTCCATCATTAGGACATCCATTTTCTAATTTGATCTTTGAGTAAGAAAGCTTTGGATTAAAAGTGACAAAGTGGGTTAGAATGGACAATGACATATGTACTTTGATAGAGCAAGTATTGACAGAGCCTTTTAGCTAAAAAATATATAGTGATAAAATCACATTCTAATTTTGTATAATATTTTTCTAATCAATTAAGCCTAAACTGATATAATAGATGGCATATTCTCTACCAATATCATCTTGTTTGGCAATCATGGCCCCAACTTATATGGGGGTAGAAGAAATATATAGAAGGGGGTAGAAGAAATATATAGAATTAATGGATAATCATTTAAAGGTGGAAAAAGAGTGTGAGGATGAAGTAGTTTTTTTTCATGCTATTAAATGATTTTTTGGCATGAATCTATCCATTCTAGAGCATTACCTTTTTTAAGAGGGGAATTAACAAAGTAAATATGATAAGCCATTTATGGAACAGAATGATGAATGGATTCATGTTTCCCAAGATATATTTATATATTAGGAATGGAATGAGGAACATGCATGTTTATGATAGATTTTATTTTAGTTAGATTGACATTAATTAAATTGAGTTAAACTAGAAGCCATAAAATCTTACTAGATGTAACATTAAATAAACATTTAAATGGACTAAGTCTAACTTTATATTTAATGAGTCAATAAAAAATTATAGATAAATCATAAAGGTGAATTTTTTGACTTTTATATTTGGCAATGAGGTCATCCACATAGGTTTCAATGAATTTTTGAATAAAATCATGAAAAATATAGGCCTTTTCTCATCAATAAATAGCTCTAGCATGTTTTTAGGCAAAAAGGCATTTTAACATAAGAATTGGTTCCCCTTTATGTGGTAAATATTATTTTATATTTATCTTTAGGAGCTATGTGAAATTTGTTATATCCTAAGAAACCATCCATGACTAATAACATTTCCTACATAGTGTTAGAATCAATGATAGCATTTATTGAAGGTAAAAAAAAATTATCTTTTGGACATGCTAATTTAAATTATGAAAATCATTGCATATAATAATAATCATGGCAATGATTTTACTAGTAAGAATAATTTTTGAAACACATCTTGAGTTTTCCATAGGTTTAATTAATTTAGAATCCAAAATTTTTATGATTTCTTTATGACATAAAGTATAAATCTCAAGTGGGAATTTTCATTTCTCTTATCACATAGGTTTAGCATCTAGATAAGTGATGATATTTTTAACAACAATATTAGGATCAATACCTAAAATATATTCATTTAACTAAGAAAATGATTAATGATATTTTTAAAATAAGAAACTAAAATTGTCATGCTCTTTGGGAGTAAGTTCTTTAGATATAGTAATAAGTCAAGGACATGTAAGTGAAATATATTCTATTTTTGTAGTTTATTTGATGAACATAGCATTTACATATTGGAAATGGTTTGGAGTAGGATGGAGAGAAGAGATTGGATGTGTTTTTGGATCTACACTATAAATTCAATAACTTAAATAAGGAAACTTTTGCTTAAAGTTGTGAAGAGTACGATGTTAGCATGGATGTTGAGGTTATCTGGAATGGAGGAGCTTAAGTATAACTTTAGCACTAAGAAACATATACAAAGGTCCATATTATTCCACACCCACTTCTAGATCAATGATTTTATTAACTTCATTATCATATTTAGAATGTATTTGTCTCATGTTAGTGGCTTTAGCATCTAATGTAGTTTTAAATAAAGTAATGAAAATTGATTTAATGTTAGAGAGTGTTGATGCCTAGTATACCAGTGTTTAAAAAACACTTCCCATTTTATATTTCCTAATAAATCAATGTATGAGTTTTAGGTTGTGATAATCCTATTATATATTGGTGGAATAAAGGTAGAACAAGTGACTATTTCACAATATTTATATTAATTGGTGGTTGGGAACCATCATGGACAAATAGATGATTTATGTAAAATATGTAGTATACTTAATCTAAGGATGGTGAATTATGATTAATAAATAATATAACAACTAATCTAAGATGTATATTTATAATGACCATTAAACTAAGGTGATCTGATTAAAAAAGAAGATAAAGTAAGGGTAGGGTAGAAAGGAAGGATGTTGCTAGTCTTTATTCTAGACATTATGACAAAGTTCAAATATCATATGAACATACATTTAACCAATGTATGAAGTGAAACATCTTAATACTAAATCACAACATACATCAGGTAAGCTTTAAAGGAAGGTATGAAATGATGTAAATAGGAATCATGCTCAGTTTAAATATTCACTCATATAAACAAACAACATTAAACCAAATGCAAAAGGAGGGAAAAAAATAAATAAGCATAAGAACTTTCAAATAATATATCATTGGCAAAATTAGAAACTCTAAATTCAATTTACACATCCATAATCCATAAGAATCATTCAAATTTAAAAGTGAAACTAGACAACTAAGAGAGAAACCATATAGCATTTCATACAAGAAAATACCAAAAAATATTTGTAGAATTCCTTTCTTATATTAAATGCTCAAATTTTAAAAAATAATTTGGTTTTAAGAACTCCCACCTCCTTTTGACAATGGAAAATTCTCCTTTTATAAGCTATAAGGTAGCATGTTGGTCAATTTCATCTAATTACATTTATACAAGTGTATATGACACATGTCTTTTCTATTACATTATAGAACAAATGACCTTTTCCTTTAGACTAACTTATAGACAATGTGCTCTTACAAATTATACATGTCTATACAAAATAATATTCTATTTTCAAAATATTAAAAATATCTATGAAAGGAATATTCTTATTTTATTGATCTTTGGGACTATTTATGTTGTTGAAGTTCTAAGTTACTGTTGTAGGGTCTTTATCACTTTATGATGCTACCCCAATACAGGTATGGTCCCATCTTCAATCTGATCAAGGATAAAGGAAGGGTCCTCCATCATTGTTACAAGTATCTTTAATTTATTCACTGATGGACTCTAGCTTGACCTATACTTACATAGAAAACACTTCATCTCCCTCAAGTCAATTATAATTCTCACAAGATTTCATTATGGTCTTTGTCCCACCAAGAAATTCATGTAGGTTATAACACTTCACCAATTGTAATCGCGAGATCAAACATCTTGAGATTAGATCCCAACCCTTACATTACTAGGTTCATTAGGACTTTAATTTACTCTCATGACTTTAATGTGGCATTTCCATGGCATCCCCATGTCATTATGTTCATCATTATTCCAAATATGACCATTGCCTTTGAATTTGGATCCTAATATTTGTCTTAAAATTTACATTTTTATGACCATCATTTAACATATGTGGGAACATATTTGATGGTCATGTGACCATCAATTTTAAACATATGATCAAGGCTCTTTACTATGTTACAGTTGACATCCGTGTGACCATCATTTGACATCCATGGGAATGTCTTTGATAGTCATGTGACCATTAATTTTAAACACATCTTGCCCCTTGTCATTTTATGGTTCACTTTTCACCTTATTAGTTGCACCAGGAAACATATTTTCTCCATGTGTCAATCTCACGAGCCTCTAGAGCTTCATTGAAAAAGTATCACTTCATCTTGCTCTTTTGGATTAACCTCATATAGGTGAACGTGAGTTGTGTGGTCATGATCTAAGAAGTGGACCATCATTGGCTGCTCAATATCCTTTAAATGAAATGGTGACACTTGTCACCACCTCAAAATTCTTAGAGGCATCATTGAAATGTTGAATGGATACACTTTGTTTGATCATATCTATCTAATTAACCATGGATCATCAATCTTGCATATATGCAAAAGGTTTAAGTCAAGTTTAGTTATAAATTTTATGGACTATGATTTTGATTTCATGTTGATAAACATGAATCAAAACCTTAGGCTAGGATCATTTAAACTAAGTTCTAAGACATAACAAAGGGGACCAAGGCATGAAGATCTATGGACCAAGGTTATAAACATAGAACAAAAGGACCATGTGAATATCAAAGACATGGCATAAAGTTTTAGGCTAAGTTTTTTTATCATATTAATAAATATGATAAACCTTAGGATAAGACTTTAGAATAAGTCTTATAAAAAAGGAACCACGGGGCATAAAATAAACCAAGCATAGGATTTTTATCCTAAGGTTTGGTTGTGTTTAAAAACATGACCAAGATTTAGGATAAAAATTGAACTAATTTCATGATATTAAATTATTCCTACTTAAATTTAAATTAAATCTCCCACAAATTTTAAATTTGAATTAAAAGGTCCAAGTAAAACATTAGGTTAGGGTTTCACCAATCCAAACATGAATTTAATTAATCAATTATAATGAAGGTTAGTAAAATATTAATTTAACATTGAAGTACATAACCCTAAGCATGTTCATTTCCAAATGGGATCTATTAAACCTAGAACTTGAAACACAGGTATTCAATGTTATCCTTTTAGATAAAATTAAAGTAGAACCATGAAAAAATGAGTCAGCCAAACCATGGTATGAATGATCTTCAAATATAAAAAATGTGAAAATATGATAGTGACACTTTGATCAAAAGTATTTTCAATTTTAAGCTACAAATTTGCACAATTTGACATGAGGAAACCCATTTTATATAAATGGGGGTATGTTGACCTCAACAGTGAGATTGGGTGGATTTAAATCAATCATATCTATAACCATTGTATTGGATTATTAAATATATGTAGTTTCAATAGAATTATGTTCAATATATATGTATGATGTTAATTCAATTTGATAAATGAAATCATAATAAAGGTAAATAATTTTATAGTTGGTAAAGTAGTTTGTATTATATTAGTTTGTGCAAAAAGTTTAGAAGATGCTAAAGTAGGTATTTATTAGATTACCCATGAGGTGTTTAATAATGGTGGATTAATAGGAGGCACATAACCTTTAGGTTATGATTCAATATTAGATAATATATAAATGACATAGACATCATGATTGAATGGATATATGTTTTCTAATGTATTTTGGTAATGTTGTACATCTAAATCTCATGATTGTAATTGAGCCATGATATAATTATCATCATAAGTGTGATAAATAGTTCATGTAATGGTTTCCATTAGAGAATAAGTGGTTGAAACATCTATGTTTATATATTTATTAATATACATAATCAAGGGATCTTTAAATAATTTTACCACTCCATATAAATTACACGTGAAATCATCTTTTGTGTAAGAGGACTAATAAGCATTGCATGGAGGGGGAGATTTAGTAGTGTCATAAATCAAAGGAATAGTGTGATGAAATTATGAATGGGAGGAATAAATAGAAATATATTCTAGAATTCAATATAAAATATCATCTTTTATTTTTTGTACAATGGTAAGCTTAAAATATTATGGAAAGGGTTGGTTATAAAACCAACTATTGAGTGGTAAAAACCTATCCGATGACTAAAAATAAATTAATAAAATAAACTAAAACCAAAAAATTTGGATCATTTAAAAATAATCCAAAAAACTCCCCCTTGATCCAAAGGGGTATATAAAAACTAAATCAATGAACTGTGAGTCATCCATGTAGACTTTGATGCAATAAAAATTGGTACACTATGCATCTTGAATTGATCAACACCTTGATCATCCATACACTAAATTAGAAAAGATCATACTCTATCCAACTACATCAATTCTCACATAAAATCCATCTAATAAGTGATTACACAAGTGCTATTTATGGTACATCTCAAACTAATGTCCAATAATCACCAACATCTCCTGCAGACCTTTGCTCAACACTAATAATGTTATCAACTCAATGCTGACTTGTATTATAACCATCAATGACTGATCAAAAACCAATATGAAATATCTTCTCTGCCTATTTGGTGAGAGGTGAGAATCCATTTAGAAAATAAACCAATTACAAATCACTGATATACTACACATCAAAGATCATATCAACACTAGATCTATGAAAGTAAATTACATAAGCCAAAAAATGCTACTATATCAAATCCCAATCTTGAGCCTAGAAACTTGCACAAGATGGGTGTGTTATCAAATTAGTGTAAATAGTCATAAAATATGGACTAATCAACTTCATATTCATCCCATCCATCAGAAGAATATGTAGAATAATATACAAAAGAGTGACTAGAGTGACTGGAGTGATCAACAATGTTTGCTTCTCCCTTATATTGATGTTAAGAGGACCTCCTTTTGGAGGGGAACTCTATATAAAGGTGTCCTATTCCACCGTAATTGTAGCATATTCTCTCACATCCACTGGAACTAGAGGAAGAATAACCTCATGAAGAAGAATGTGTATGCTTGTGCTTGTGTCCATGTGAATGTTTGTGGTGATGCTCATGCTTCAGATAACTAGAGTGATGTCTATGCTTTAGAGAACCAAAATGATCCCTATGTCGAGAATGATGCTTATGTATGAAAGTGTGCTATGGAGAGTGTTTCTATCTTTGATAGTGCTTTGAATAATGTTTTCTATTATACTCATATAATGGATTGCCTATTTTGGTATAATGGGCCTCCTTCATGGATGTACTCTTCTTCCTTGAAATTTGTCTCTCATGCTAAGTTAATAACTCACAAATAGAGTCAAATGTGGCACTATTAAGCTTATCACTAAGATATAGCATTTCAACATAATTAGTGTATACAAAATTAAGACCATTTAATGTGATAGAAATAAACATATCATCATCAATTTTACCAATAGTTGTACAATATTCTTGTTTAAATGTTTTTATGCAAGTACTATATTTAGAAATATCTTTATTATCAATCAGTTTATTATTCAATAGTTGCATAAGGTCAATTTATTGTATGCAGGTTGTTTGTCATACAAATCTTTTAATGCTTTCCAAGCTTTCCATGTACCAATCTTAACTACCTTAATATGAATGATTACCTATTTAGTGCAAGTGCATGTTTATCATGTTTCTAATATTCAATCAAATTTTTAGCTTTTGTTGGTGGTGTGGTTTCTTTCTTAGTGATTTCCCATAGGTCATTAAAAAAGAGTGTATTTTACATGTTCCTATTCCATTATTTATATTTTTTAGCTGATAATTTACCAGTTTTGAATATCAAACTCATAAGTTTTTCCATGTTATTAAAGGAACAATTAAAAATAAGATAAGCAAATACTATTTTGAGGTTTTGTCTTTACCTTCAAAAAATAGTTTTTGAAAAAACTAGGACTTGTAAAAAAAATGCACCTTATAACCCATATTACGTCCTTATTTCTCAATTTCAACTTGTCTTTTCATTTCTTATTTTATTATTATAAATTTTATTCTACAAAAATAATGTCAAATAATAATTTTAACCAAAATGATAATCCACCTTATTATTCTTTTTACAAAAATATCTCAATTGGTTTTGAATCCTGATCTTTTTGATGCAAGTGACCCACAAAAATGTACATAACCATATTCCCATCATTCAATTCAAGAACATATGGGAAAAACTTTGTATAAGATATATGTCTTTTAGATGTGAAAAAATATAATTTTTTTACTTTATATAAGTTTATGCTCCTCATTTTACTAAATGGGACCCACTGTAAATCAAAACTAACAATAATAAAAAAGAGAATTACCTTTTTTATTATGCCATAGCCTATAGGATCTAGAATCTCATTTACAGTAGTAATGCTTATGCAATGAAAGTATCAATATTTAATATTACCACCACTTTTTGTTTATAATCATAAAAAAAACTAAATCCATGGAGCTATTTTATTCATCATACTTCTACAGATACTTTTGTCACCATAATTCTATGTGATATGACTACTATCAAATGCGTAAGTAAACATTAAAGTTGATCCATATTTTGATGTATATTAGTCATTAACCACTCAAAATTTATTGAGATGAAATTCATAAATTATTTATCAACCTTGAATTTTGTTTCCTTATTTTCCATGCGTCTCCCTACCAATATTAGGTGGTCATAATCAAAATGGTATAATAGCCTCTGATATGTGAGTGAACTATATCTATTATTATGTAAATGAGTAGTCTAGTTGGTAAATGAATGAACTAAATCCCTATGATTTCTTCCACTTTTTATGCTTTCAACTTATGTGGTCTATGTGAAAGGTGTTGGATCAAGCAAAGTCTATGTAGACCACACACCATGCTATCTCAAAATCTTCAGATCATTCATGTGTCAATCCTCCTTCAAATTTTTCCCATGGCTTTGATACCATTGATGCAACCAAGAATGAGAGGAATAAATAGAAATATATTTGAGAATACAATATAAAATCTCATCTTTTATTTTTTTTACAATGCTAAGCCTAAAAGCTTATGGAAAGGGTTGGTTACAAAACCAACTATCAGGTGGTTAAAAACTACTTGACAACTAAAAACAAATGAAATAAAAAAACTAAAATAAAAACATTTGGATCATTTAAAATTAATCCAATATGGTGAGATCACATGGAAGTAAATAATGAGGAAGCCATTCCACTATATAAGGGGGTCATCAAGTGGTATTTTAAGTTTTTTTATAATTCATTAGGTTTGTCATCATTTGAAAAACTGAGAGTAACATTTAAATTAAGATTCATCTTAATTTAACTTAGGGAGAGGTGGGTTGTTGATATGGGAAATGGTTGCAATAAAATATTGATATTTAGGATTGGTTGTTGGATAATCCATGGATTATGATTAGCTTCATGTTTGTAGTGTTTTCCATTATGTATGAATTTAATACATTATGTATCTTAGGATTTTGAAGAGCACATAATTGTTGATTAGTTCCTTCTTAGTCAAAATGATAAAAATCCATGCATAAAAATACACTAAAACTAAACACTCTTACCTAAGAACTAGGGGGAGAATAACATAATGAAAAAGATCACAAAATAGAGATAAAAACAACATTAGTGTTTTACCTCCTTTATCAAATTTGATTTTCACTTATTGGCATAAGTATTTTCATGCTCAATATACAACATTAGAGACTCTTATCAATACTTCTCCATGGTGGTATCACTTATCCAATGGTCACTTGTCGCTTTACTTTGCTATTATCTTGGATTAGTGAGAATTTTGGCATAAAATGGGCATTATAACACTACTTAGTGGCTTTTTGAAGGAATTCCTATAGGTTACCCTTACAAATAAAATATTGTTGGAATATAGTATAGACACTTGTATTTATAGCTCTAAGAACTAACTCTAACCCTAGGGAGGTTAGGTTAAACTCTAACTTTAGATATTTTTGAGGTTGTGACTCACCTATTTGCATTATTTAAGAATTAATAAATTAGTTTATTAGCTCCTTCAACCTTTGAATTCATATTTGGCTAAAATTACTTTGTTGATAAATGAAATTCACTAATTCAACTTTGAAATTTTACTTAGGCTAGTTAGTTAATATTTTCAATCTAATTAATCTTTATTAGTGATTTTTGGATTTTAGAAATTATTTTAAATGTTTTGAATTAATAGCTCAATAGGACAAAAGTGTAAAATTACTACGTCATAATTTAAATAGTGTTAAAACCAAACTATATTATTGGTGCATATATGGTAATACCCCAAATAAGTAAAGACATACCATGTTTCTAAGTAATTAAATCACATATGCAGATAAATTAGGAATGTAGGTGATTTTTATTATTAAATTTCATCATTTTTTAGAAATTAAACTAAATCCTAGTTTATGCATGAAAGTGGCTAATATTGAATGTCAACAGTTTACCCCTATTTGAGAAGGCATTATAAGACACATGCATAGTAACATATTTTAAAATATTGAAAAATATGTTAAGATAAATATTTCATTCCATAAAGGGTGTTTGATAAGCCCTTGATTCCCCCTCTAAAGAGTTGGTGAAAAAATAGAGTTGTCAAATGTTACCACAAAAGGAATAAAATTACATGATCTAGTTGAAACAAGGGTAGAATTGATAAATTTCCCAAAGGTGGTTATAATCAGTAATGGTGATAGAGTCACTAATTTATCCAAAGGTAGCTATTTGTAATGAAGGCTATGATACTAGTTTTCCCAAGGTAGTTATAAGTAGTGGCATAGGTATTTGCCTCTATAGGGTGGTAGGGAAAATATTGATTTTCCCAAAGGTGGTTATAATCAATAACAAAATGTGAGACACAAATTTTCCCAAAGGTAGTTATAATCATTAATGGATTGAAATAATTTTTTTCCCCAAAGGTAGTTATAATCAATGACACAAAAATTTTACCTAGTAGGGTGGGTGGAGTGGGAAAAATAATTATTTTCCCAAAGGTGGTTATATTCATTAGCATAGGATGAAAAAATAAATATTTACCCATAGGTAGTTATAATCATTAAATTGGTAAAAAAAAATGAATTCCCCAAAGGTGGTTATAATCATTCACATGTTTGAACCATGTGATTTAAAATGATTTTTCCCCAAAAAGGAAGAATAAATAATCTATGAACCAAAAAAGATTTTACCGCACTGGGGTAAATTGGAAAGGGTAGTTTATGTGAAGAATATATAGAAATAAATTTATAATTAGTTGGCATAAAATAACATGTTTATAACCTAAATGTAAGTTTGAATAATGCATATTTAAACAAACATGGGGCATAGGTAGAAAGTAATGTTGTTAAATGGGTCTCAAAAGAGGCCCAAAATGTCTATTTGGTTATAATAGGGCAAAAGCATAAGGTACATAGGATGAAATGGTGTGAAAAATGGACCTTAGATGTGAAAAATACACTTCTTAGAGCACACAAAATAAACTATAAGCCCTAAGGGGTAAAAATTAATTTTTTGGCTATATATTCACTTAGGTTGAAAAACATTCATTTTCACCCTATCCTATTAGTTTTTATGAGATTTGGTTTTCTATGTAGTGAGCTGAGAAAAATGACCCATGGAAGAGATAGATGCCATGTTTTAGAGCATGTGAGAGAGCACATGCGACCACCTGATGATGGAGCAATGATGAATGGAATTAAATTTGTCATAAATATGTGTTTCTATGTAATTAATGCTAATTTTAGGTCATAAAATAATGAAGTTATCATTTTAATTTTAGGGAAAATTATGGCTTTGCGAAGGAAAATGATAGCTTTGTGCAAAATCATTATTCTTAGAAATGGTGAAAACCCAAAAATGGGTGGAAATCATTAAAATAGTGATTTTTCCCATTTTTAAGTGAAAAAATTATTTTCATGAACATGAAAATGGTGACATCTCTTTTAAAATTTCCAAATCACCTAAATGATGACTTCATGATTTAGAAAAATAATGACTTCACGTTGGAAGCCAAAAATAGTTAGTTCAGGGATCTAACATGGGTCCAACCTCTTAGAGAGGGTTAATTAGGCTTAGTTGGTTAGGATTAGGCCTAGGTAGTAGCATATGGTTAGGTTGATGATAACTTATCTATGATTTTAGGAGTGACTAGATGTGTTGATGTGTCGGGAGAAAAATTTGCACTATTTATAGAGCCCTTAAAAGTAGATAGAGGATAGGGTTGGATTATTGTAGGCTCTAAACCTTCACTTTGTGGTTTGGATTCCATTAATTTTAGTAGATAGGACATACTTATGTGTGTTAGATGAGTGTTTGCATAACAAAACTTCTAGGTTCCACCTACATACTAGAGAGGTAACCATGACACTTGAGGATACCCAGCATATCCTCAAGTTGTTGATGCATAAATAAAGACTATTTTGGACACCACTAGCATATTAAAAAGTAGTTCTTGATGATTTGGTTAGTTTCTAGGGTATCCCCATGTTTTAGGAGAATGTTGATATAAAATTTATAGAGATATATATAGATATACAACCTAATGATATACCTTTTGGAGATACATGAGAATTAGTTCTTATTTATAAGGAGGTAGTTGTGCTCATGGCCATTATCAGTGGCATATTTATTCCTAAAAAGAGCATCTGGTACTTTTATATGAACCATAGAGGTGTAGTGTAGAGTATGATTAATGACTCTACATGTTTTTATTTGGGGATAGTTATCCTAAAACAACTTTATAGGTATATTCATATGATAGCATATCATTGTGGATGTAGCATTGGGGATTTCACTCTTTTGATTGTCTAAGGATAGGAACACCTTTTAATTAAGTGACCAGTAGGGCAACACTAATCATGGGAACTAAAGGAGTCTTTAAAATTTGATTGGGATTAGATAAGAGTAGGTAGGCATGAGCATAGGGGGATATTGCTTTATATCATTTGATATTCAACAATCTCACCTCATAATTTTTCATTTAGAGGACTTACCTTGCATACCAGCTACAGTGGTTCAAATATGGTTAGTAAATGGCCTATATGATGACTAGATGCTTTTTTACTAGTAGACAATCCCACATTAATGAGGAGTGCCAATTTGATCAGGTACTTACAGATTTTAGGTTCACATAGGATGTACATGAAGGACCTAGATAGTTTATGCACTTTACATGGGAGATAAATCAAGATATTCTTGTTATCTAGATGGATATGGCCAATAAAAGTTATTTGAGTGTTATTTGAGTTGTCTAGGCTTATATAAGAGGAGAAATAGATGCAGTGGTCATTCTAACCTATATACATTGGTGGGTATAGCTATGTTCTCAAAGGCTGATAGTTATAGGATAGGTACATGGATATATTCCCTTGGATATTGAGGAGATGGAGGTCAAGACATTGAGTAATAGTGGTAAAACATAGTAGAGTAGCAACATTAAGGAGGTTGATGATGATAATGATGGATTTAATTGAGGAGATGGTGAGGGAGATGGATATGGATATGGATATGGAGATGGAGATGATGAGGATGGTGGGGATGATGGGCTAGTTATTATGGTGCTAATCTGATCATGGTATGGGTTATAGTTAGATAGGTTAATATAATCCAAGCATGACCTTCTATCATAGTGATAATGACCATGGACATAGGTATACTAAAGGTAGAGATCACCAATTAGATAGTGTAGATTTTAGGCTTATAGTGGTAGTTAGTTGATTTATAGAGCACCCTAGACATAAGTGTTGATGACATGACTCAAATTCAGCTAGATATCACCTTACTTAAGGTTGAGCTAAATAGGATGGTATAAGTTTAGGTTTAGCTTACCACTAAGAAGGATCAGACCATTATTAATAGAGATTAGGCATGAGCCACTATTGATAGCCTTTGATAAGAGTAGGATAAAACTTAATTAGCTATTAATAGGACATATTTTCATGGATGATTCTATAGATCCTTCACACTAAGGATGAGGCATCTTATTACCATCAACAGTATGAGATGACCATGCCCAAGCACTATTAGATTACTTGTTTTGAAGTCTAGGATGCACAAAGGGTAGTTAGTAGATTCATTTAGTATCATAATAGGACTCATGTTATATGTGTCTTAGGTTAGTCCATCCATCAACCAAGACCACCACCACCAGGACCATCAAGGCCACCTCTAGCCATAGGTCTCATGAACACAGAGTCATAGTTGACCATAGGGATATTAACATTTTGGAATTTGGTATAGTTTTAGTATATGCCATTTTAGTTATTGTATTGAAATATTGATGTATTTTGAGACACCATTGTGATATGTATATATCTTTGATTTATTACGTCATTTGAGATATCTTGACATTGAGTTTTGGGTCCTTCAAGGCTGATGTACATGTTTATGATATTTCTTTGATGTTTATATGATGCCACATTTTTATCTTATGTATCTCATGTTTAAATTTGATTATCATTATGTGTGTTTTAACATTATTGATGTTTATGATTATGTATGTTCTATTCATTTATTACTTATGCCATGTTTATGAGATGTTCTGTTTGTTCTCTATTTATGTGGTATGACTCATATGTATTTTTATTCATAGATACACATATGAATAAACATATAGTAAATCATTTTTACTCTTTTGATTATCCTTTGGATTCAATCATGTGTTTGGTTATTTGAATAGTTTTGATATATCATAGAATTAATGCCATTACATTGATCTGATAGTCTCCTTATGCCTAGTTTTTGTTATTTCTTGTGACATTATGCATCATAGTTATAAACAACTAAGATGGAAATATATACCCCAAGCATGAAAAACTCAATTTTAAATGTAAATATAAACAACCTAGGAATAAGATATGAACAATTAAAATGTAGATATAAATATAACAAAGAAACCAAGTGTAGTAATAAAAACAAATATTCAAAACTAAAGTACATGATATGGATAATCAAGACATTAGTGTAAAAAATTTAATATAACCATGACAATTGAGAAAGAAAATGCAAAATTCAAATAGAAAACAACAAACAAATTACAAGGAATCAAACAAACAAAAAGATAAAAACAAATAAACATAAATAAACTATACAAATAACACAAACAAATAAACAAGCAAGGCTATACAAATAAATAGAATAAACAAAAAAGCATAAAATAAATAAAATTAAAATAGACTATAGAAATTATACAAATAAATAAATAAAATACCATTAAACAAATAAAACACTAACAAACAAACAAACAAAATGCTAATAAATAAATAAACAAAGCACTAATAAATAAACAAACAAAAAATAATCAACAACAAAATGAACAATAATTAAAAAACTTTCACATAAACAATAAAAACTAAAAAAAACACACCACAAACAAACACAATAACTAAAAAAAATAATCAACTATAAAAAATAAATAATATAAACAAGACAAAACAAAAAATAATTGATAAAATAAACAAATGGAAAAATAAAACAAACAAATAAATCTATAAACAAATATAATAAAATGATCAAAACAAATAAACAATCCAAAGCAAACAAAAGTGCAATAAAAAACATTTCAAGACACACAAAGACAAACAAACTAACTAAGCTAAACAAACAACAATATCCAAATAATGGTTAATCATAATTTTAGTACAAAATAATACAAATTGTTCATGCATGTGTTATAGAGGTGTTAATCTTGGAGATAAAATGACCCCTAAGCTAAATAATAATGACACAAGTAAAACAACACAATAAAAACCATCACAAGGTTTCCCCTAGGCTATAGGGAGACAACAATAATGGTAACCATGACAAATATTTGTCCCTAGGTTATAGGGAACAATAAACATAAACAAAATGAAAAACATTTCCCCTAGGATATAGGAGACAACAATACAAAATAAAAAATAAAATGGGGGGAATAGAAGAAAAGGAAGGGGTAGCTAAGATGATTCTATATGCACTAGGTAAGTGGATGTTGCCTACATAGTTTTATGGACACAAGATCCAACAAGAACTTCAAGCCAAACATAGTTCTTCTAGGAAATGTGATAGAATTAAAATGATGATAAGAAAACATGATTGATTTGTAGAGGAAAATGAGAATGATCTCTCAAAATGACAAGTGTGTAGGAAAAGAGGGGATTCTCATAGTCATGAAAATATTAACACAAACAAATCATGCAAGCATGAGAGCATAGATTAGGTTAAAACCACACTATGATACAAGATATGAGTATGCACTAATGAACTAAATTGATATTTCATAGTGTTTATAACATCCATGGCTTTTAGTAAGAATGAGCTCACAAAATAGTGAGAGTTAGTAATGGTTGCTTGAAAACTAATGAGAGTGTTCAAATATAAATTTATCTCAAAATGACAAGAGCTTAATATCCAAGTGGAACTGGTGCATCAAACTCAAATATGCAATGCTCAAAAAATGGTAAGAGTGTATGGCTAAGGTCAATAAGGAAAAATTAAAGCATAAGTGGTTACTTGTGAAATAACTAAAAGTCCAAGACCTTAAGGAAAAGAAATGGTTAAAATAGAAAGGAAGGTGACTGAACTAACTTGAGATACCATATGTAACAACATTGTTAGGTGTTGAGTAGAAAAATTATATAAATTTTAAAACACATATACTAATAATAGACTATACCATGAGAATCTAAGCAGTGATCATAAAAAATATTTCAAGAGTGATAATTGTAAATAAGCATATAACATCTATCAGTCACTAATCACTTTCAATATATAAAATGCATCATACTACAATCATAGAAAGTAACTACAAAATAGTCAGCCACTACTGGTACATTACATATCCACTATTATCAATTGATTATAAATAAGTAATTAAAATTCTTCATGATAATACTTCCAATAATAAATAAAATATAATACAATATATAAGAATAATATACAAGAGTACCTAGATCTTGAGTTATATTGTCTCTTGAGTACCTATGGCTATCTCAAGAGTCTATCTCAAAAGTAGTACTATTATGTAGAGGGAGAGAATAATCCAAGCACTTTTCCATTCCAACCATGGACCAAAAATCCCCCACACTAATCCCATCAGAGAATGGAGCTTCCTTCATGGATGGGCAGATAGTGATGATGTGTGAAATGAGAGAAATAAGAAACTACCCATGCATTATATGATTTTTAAAACTAAACATACAGTGTATCATAAAAAACCCATTCTATTGCAATATATTTCATAAACTTGTAAATCATACTCATGAAATGATATTATCTCACTAAACATCACATGACCCCAAGATTCATTGAACTAACATCCTACTAGTAATCATATCATATAACATACTAAACACATGAGTAATCAAAGCATATATTTTATTCTATCAAATATATATATGAATCTAATATTATTATCTCATACTAGAAATAATAACCACATTCTATACCACCTAGATAAAAATACATATTTAACTACATATTTTAACTACCAAAATTAGTTTACAAACATGCTATACCCTATGATAATCCTACATTACCATAGCCTAGTATTTTAAGACATGACTACTAGTTTCCATAATCAATCAAATAAATTAGTGTTAAATACATGGAACATAAGCTTCTATTCAAGCAAGTAAATACAACAAAATAAGTCACAATTTCCATGAAACACATAATATTTTATCCTAGAATTCATTAGACTCTTAAAGGTTATAACCACACATACTTATTGTCTTATTAATAGTCAAAAAACATACTACTCAAATTAATAACCAACACACATACTTTACATAGTTATGGGTATAGACATAACAAATATAATATGTACCATCTAGGTATAACATAATTTTATACTATATAACTCTATGGCATCCCATAATATCATTGATCATTATGCATGAGCACCCTAATCAATCATGGACAAAAAATCTTACACTTATAAATATTGATTAATCAAGTATGGGACTATACCACTTGGGTATACCCTAAATTATACTTCAAACTAGGCAATCAAAAGAAAATATAATAAATAGGCACACATCATGATGCATTATTTTAGTCTACAAAAGTATAAATACTTTTACATAATAATACTCTCATAATATGTGTTGCAAATAAGTTTTCAATACTATCTTCAATATATACTAATAATCATTTAGACCTCTCTAGACATCAACATTCCATTTTCGTTATTTACTGTTATTTCACAACATGGAAAAAAACAACCTCTAACTCAAAAACATCATATAAGGTATTTACAATTTATTTTTATGTGTTTAAAATCTACATGGTCTATAAACTCATGCAATTAATTCTTCAAGCTAGTACAAAACACAAACTAACTTTTATAATGATTACTATAGACACACTTAGTCCATCAAATGTATGATTGAACCTTATTTATTTATTTATTTTATAACCAATATCTTTGACAAGCAAGTTAATCAAACATCTGGGTATTATGTAGGTCATTTAAGGTTTCTATTTTTTAAACATAATGATAAACACAAAATTTTCATCTTTATAACACAAAGATCATTGCATAATATGTTTAGTCCTCATCATATCCCAAAAAATTCTAAGTAAGACAAAGTAAAAGTTTGCCCAGAATATTAATAATTTACATACACTTTGTTCACTCTTTACTAATGTAAACAAAAGTTACCAGTAGAAAACTGTATTTATTATACTATGCTTATACACTAAGTTTCAATAATACAAAGATCGTATAACTTACACATTTTCCCCTACTCCTCTCGTGTGTGTGTGTGTGTAGACACACACACACACATGTGCCTCATATATATATTCAGTGCATGGACTCAATTAGAATTATTACTACTAAATTATATTGTTGACAACAGTCCATAAATAGAAAACATTTAATATTTAATTAGCTTAAAACTATAACCCTCACGTTACCTCCAAACTAGCATAACTAAAACTCTTAATCATAATGTTCAAATGGGTTTGATACTATGGTCATGTTTTCTTATCAATAATGTTTTGATAGATATCATATGTAACTAAGGGTAGATTTTTATGAAGCTTTGATCACTCCCTAATATGTAATTTTATTCATGCTTATATAATCTTTGGTTGTCACTTTGACACCACACCTTCTACCATGCATATATCTCTTCTAGATTTTAAGTTTTAGGTCTGTAATATAATCATTATAACTTTTAACTAAGGTTTTGATCATTATTTATTTTGATTTGACTTACTCTTTCAATTACATTACATTTATAAAAATAGTTCATTGTAATCAAACTTAGTATGAATGTTAAAAATCCTATTTATTATTCAATAATCTAAGTATATTCAATATTTTGATCGGTGCTTCTATATATTATGATCATTGATTTTATATATTCTAAGAAACCAATTTTTATAACACAATGATTTCAATAAAAAAATGGATTTGATATATATCTAGAGATGGAAATAAGAAACTAAATCTAATATACTTAGTCTTTCATTTTTTTTATAAATTGGTAGCCTTATATGAAAAGAAACTACATGATTTAAGCAAATGGATTTCATTAAGAAACTTCCCAATTAAGCAAATCAATTTCATTGAGAAGCTACTAATTAAGAAAATTGATTTCATTGTAACCCCATTAAAAGTGTATATGCACTTTTTATAGTATCAAAACATTTATTATAACATAACCCCCTTATTTTATATTCATATATATATAGACACACACACACACACACACACACACACACACACACACACACACACACACACACACACACACACACACACACACACACACACACACACACACACACACACACACACACACACACACACACACTTTTTTGGTTGAATTCCCAACTAGTTCAATTGTCGAAATGGGTATCAATATTTTTCTTTGTTTAGTGTTTCTTTCTCTCTCTTACCGTTTGCCATCCTTTTCTTGCTTTCCTTGTTGTATTCTATTCTCCTTCACTATAATTTTTTTCTTCTCTTCTACCCATATCACTTCTGTGTGATATCTCCCCTCTTTAAATATTTTATATCCGATCATCAATTTTCATAGCATTGACTCCATTTTGAGTTTCCTTTTATTTATTTCATCATGCATAGATTGTCATTTTTTCTCCTTTAGTTGAAAATCCAAAACCCAACCTTCACATTGAGTTCTATTTTTCTCTTTAATCATGCATGTTAATATTATTTATTTAAATCCAAGTTAATTACTTCACTTAAGTCCACTTGTTTTCAAAGTGATCATTTTATACCTTCATTTGTCGATGAATTCCATGCAAAGGGCTTATCTCAATGTAAACTATGCATAAGACATATATTTTAGTATTATTAGGATAATAAATTTCCTTAATTAAAATAAAACCAAAGTAATTATTTCTTTAAAAATATAAACTAGATTAGTTACTAATTCCAATTATTAAATGACAACTTTTTTAACTAATTACCAATGTGTAAATATTATCTATACATATCTCTATTTATTTTATTATTATTTAATAGTTTTACTTTTATTGATATTCTTGAATATCAATAGTAGTTAACTTAATTCCAAACAATGTTCTTAAAGACATTATTACTAGTCTATATCTAGTCGAAAATAGCTAAAAGAATACAAATATTGATTGGTTAAGCATCAACTCACTCAAACATAGTCAACACAATAATCGTAAAGAAATCATCATACAAATATATATATAGGTGGTATCATGATGTAGTCACTAAATTATATCAACTATAATTATATACAACAAAACATAAACACTACATAAATGTACAAATACTCAAACACATATCTAACTATTTAAACTATTCTACTGTGGTGTATGTTGGGTTACTAGCAATACATTTGTCATCCTCTTTGATGATGCTCTCCCTCCATCCTACTCTGAGGGTAGAATAAATCCTACATCCACCTCATGACAATTAGGTATTTAATTTGATTCAAGATATAAATTAAAAACTATTGATGCATAACTAACAATTATACATCCATAATGTATAAAATAAGAAAGTACAACTATCACATAATTAGTCCATTATGTAAACTAATTAGCATATCACTACCCCATAATCAATATATGTCATAAAGCTCAAGCAAAGTAATAAAAATCAAATTATAACCATAATAATCCATGGATTCAAAATTTATAATACTTAGGGTGAAATCAAGATGTAACACCCTATTCATCCAAGTGTTGCCTACATAGTCTATATGGACCTTAGGCTAACATAGTTCTCCCATAAATGGGAGGAAAAATACCAAGGTGGTCTATAAATTAAGATGAATAGGTAAGAAAATACATCCTCAAAAATTTTGATGGATTTATATCTTACATGGAAATTCAAGTCCGCTTTTCATGATTTTAGGATTTTTAGGATTTTATGTGACCGTTTACAAATGTTTAGGGGTTTTCAAAGTGTTTTAAATGTTATTTTATTTTTTATGTATCTCAAATTGATGAAGAATTAGGAGAAATAGAATGTTAAAACTCATAAAATGGTGAGAGTATGGCTTAGGTTGATCACAAAATGGTGAAAGTGTTCAAACTTAAATTGGTCACAAAATGGTGAGAGTGTTCAAAATTAAATTCTCACAAAATAGTAAGTGCATTCAAACAAGGGTGGCAAAGTTGAATTCAAAAAACACTGAGCATTGCCTACATATTCCAAATGGACATCAACCTGCTATAGTTTTACCTACAGTGGTGAGATCTTGGAAATAGTTTCCAATTTTTTGGTGTTTTTTGTATCTCAACTCAATGGATAATTATAAGACATAAAAAGGTTCAAACTCACAAAAAGGTGAGAGTGTATTGCTTAAAAATGCTCACAAAATGATGAGACTATGGCTTTGGGGTGATTGAGCTAACCTCAATGTAAATTGAGCATTGCCTACATAATCTAGTAGAACATTAAGTCACTATAGTTTTGCCTCCATAAAAGGTAACTTACTAAGTACTAGTTTTTTCAATTATAGGAAAATGACAAGGTAAATGGTGATAATAATGGCAAGGTGATGTAGTAATGCATGGTAAAATAATTGTTCCAAAATTTCCTAAAGGTGGTTATAATTTGAAAATAATGAAAAGTGGTTAATGATACTAATTTTCTCATAGGTAGATATAATTAGAAGAATAAATAGTGAACATAACAACAAATGAAGGATGCAGTCGCTAGGATCATTATCATACTATTTTCATAAACTATCATTCAAACATTTGATTTTAAAACAACTACTAGAATAAAATCTATCATCAACCACTAAACATGCTTGATGTAAAAATAAATTAGTACTAAGGTCACAAATGATAGGTGGGGTTAAGTAAAAATAATTGGATGTAAATGGGTTAATGGCATGGTATAATGGTATAGGGTACAATACAAAAAATGTGTTTAATGTGGCATAAGTTAAATGATACTTATAGAAAATAATTTGTATCCCTAAAGTGTAAAAACATTTTAGGTCCATTATATCCATCAGTTAGTCAAGTTTATATCTCTATGACATGGTGAGCATGTATGGTATACAACCATAGTTAACAATAACTACATAAGGCCTTAACTAGTTTTGTTGGAACTTTATTATTTTGTTTATCTTGACACCAACATTCTTCTAATTACCTTTTAACACAAGTTCACCAAGATTAAATTAATGATGATTAATGTATCCATTATATTATCATCTTAACATATTCTGATATACCTGAAGATTATTTAAGGTGGCCATGCATTTTCCATTAGGGAAGTCTATCTCATGTAGGTAATCTACTCTATAGTCCTCATCATCAATGATATATTATAGTTAAATTCATAGAGAAGGCAACTTGAAATTGATAGGAATAATGGCCTCAATGGTGTAACAAGTGAATAAGGAGTATCTCTTGTTAGAGTATGTGATGTAGTAGGGTATGCCCATATGGTTTTAAATAACAAAAAGTACTAATTAAAACCAACATCATTGATAATCTTATTTAAAATATTGATAATGGTTTTATTAGAAGCTTAATCTTGGATGTTTCCTTATGGGTAGTACATTTTAGATAAATGTTGTTTGGTACAATATTGGGTACAAAATTCTATCACATATTTATTTTTAAATGATTTTCCATTATCAAATATAATGTTGGAAGGGATACCATAATGGTAGATGAAGTGGTTGAATATGAATTTGGATATTTGCTTTCCATTTATGTGAGGGAAATGACTTCCACACACTTAGTGAAATATTTGTTAGTAGTTAGGACATGTCTAATACCATCTAAAGGTGTGGGATTTATCTTCCTTATGAGGTTGAGTCCCCATATTATCAATGGCTATGATGTTGTCAATGTTTTGATTGTCTTGGTTGGAGCATGATTCATATTAGAATGATTCTAAAACTTTATACACCTATTAATATATGAAACTACGTCCATTTCCATAGTCAACCAATATTAACCAATATGAGATAATGTTTTAGTTAGGATTAATCCACTAGTGTGGGCTCAAAATACTCCTTCATGAACTTCCCTCAATGCTAATCCATATTCTACTAAAGGTACATAACTAATTAGAGTTATATCATAGCTTTTATGACATAAGTTTGGTCCAAATACAGTATAATGAGAGGCTTTGTGGATGAAGGATTTTTATTTAATATGTGATAAGATAGGTGGAATGATTTTCTATTGGAGATAAGCATATATGTTAGAATCCTAGGGAGATGTGGGACCAGCAATGTCACAAAACATTTTGATATCTAATTATTCATGTGTTAATGGTAGGATATGTTTAATAAGAAATTGATAATCCCTTGCTCTATCTATGATCTAAACCATGTATCTAATTGTGTCCATGGTATCATTTGTTCTATTATGTATTGAGGTAATAATTTAAATTAGATGTTGGCTATTTTTGCTTAAGATTATCAGCCATGTCCTTATATAGTACCAAATTCTCACCATTGGTTTGGTATTGGTATGTGACCTAATTGATGATTAAATGAGAATCACCATACACTAGTAAATGTTATATGTTCTATTTTACTACTTGATGAAGCCCTAAAATGAGTTTTTTGTAATCAACCAAGTTATTTATATAGGGAAACCTAATATGAAATCACTTTAGAATAAAATCCACTTATGATTTAATAAATAATATTCTAGAACCTAATCCATGATCCATGAATGAACTATAAAAGTACATCTTCCACTATTATGCATTAGGAGGTGTTTCTACTTCTATGCTAGTAATAATAGCCTCATCTAAAAATCCAAATGTAAGAGGTTGAATATTATGAATAAGAGATTCTCTAGGTTGATCTATGAGTACCTGTCATTTAATTCCCATCTAATTGGCATGTTCAATTTCACACTCACTCAATATCATGATCCATTTCTCCATGCATCCATGTAGAGATATTTTTGAAAGTAGATACTTAAGGGGATCTACTTTAGCAATAAAAATGGTCTTATTGTTTAACATATAATGACAACAAATTTGGGTTATGAACACCATTGTTAAATAGGATTCTTTTAATCAACATATAATTGTGCTCATATGAGACTAATGTTTATCTCAAGAAATACATGGCATGATCTTTACCTTATTCATTGTGTTGTGCCAAAAGTGTCCCTAGGGAATTTTTAATCATTGATAGGTAAATTAGTAATCACTAATTTGATGTGGATGGTAATAAAATAGGTGGATTGGATAGATATTCCTTAAGATCAAATGATTTTTGACACTCTTCTTTCCATGATAATGTAATAACTTTCTTTAATAAGTGTGTAAATAGATCACATATGTTGACCAATTATTATATGAAGTGTCATATTGACTATATCTTTCCCTAAAAACTATATATCTACTTCATGGTAGATGATGATGACATTTCTATAATGGCTCAAACATTGGATAGATCAACTTCAATACCCTTGAAGGATATAATGAATCCTAATAATTATTTTAAGTTATGCCAAATACACACTTAGTTGTATTAATCTTGAAATTATACTTATGAAGTCTCTCAAAGATTTTTCTTAGAATAGATATATGTTTGACATGGGTCTTTGATTTAAACAAGATGTCATCAACATAGTCTTAAACAATGTCATGTATCATATCATGGAAAATAATTATCATGGATTGTTGGTATTTTGATCTAATGTTATTAAGTCCAAAAAACATCACCTAATAACAAAGCATTCCCCATGAAGTGGTAAATCTAGTCTTTTGATAGTCTTCTAGTGCAATTTTGATCTAGTTATACCCTGAAAATCCATCCATAATATAAAACATTTCATATCCATCCATTAAGTTGACTATCATGTCAATGTTAGGAAAGGTAAATTCATATTTCAGTGAGGATTTGATGATATCTCTAAAATTAGTGTAGATTTTGATACCTTCTAGTTTCATGCTCACTAGCACAATGCTTGAAATCCACTCTGAATAGTTGATCAACCTAATGCATCTCTTGTTTAAGAGTTTCTCCAACTCTTTCTTGACAAGAAAAACAATATGAGGATGAATATTATTTATATTTTACTTAATGGATTTGGCATCAAGATTTGAAATGAGATGGTGTACAACCAAGGTGGAGTCCAAACATAGCAAGTTTAAATAAGACCTTGCAAATATGTCAACAAACTTGCTCATAAGGGATATAAAAACTTGGCATTCCTCCTTAGTCAGGAATATGCCTAGTTTGATCCACTTTAGGTCCTCTAGAGTCCCAATATTAAACTTTAAAGTGGCATCCACAAAGAGTGTATAACTAAATTCTAACATAGTTAGCAATGAGTTAAACTGGTTGGTAATGGTAAAGTCCTCTAGCTGGACTGGCTCATCTAATTCTCTTAAGTAAGATAAATTAGAATCTTATAATGTTGGTAAAGGCTATGAAATAAATAATTTAGGGCAATTTTGAATAATTTTTATAAAATATTTCAACTTCTTAGTATTTATCTCTAATCCATAAATAGGCTTTAGAATATAGGTCTCTTGTGCTTCATAAGAAGAGTGGTGAACATCCCCATCTAATGGTGTGATAAAATAGTTTTCACCAAGAAAATTTCCTATTTATTTACTTTTACCCTAATAAAAAAGTGCCTCAAAGAGGTTTTCACTTTTAGATCTCAATGTTTGATTTTATTTTTATCTTTGGCTAATGAAGTTAACCTACTCTTTAAATTAAGAAAAAGGATCCAATTTGATAGAAAATCCTTACTTGTGATCTCTAAGAGGAATATGATCCCTCAATCCTAAAAAGTCACATACATACTCATCCTTTTCAGAATCTTCTAATGGCATTTTTGACACTTGTTGGACCTATTTTATCAGTTGTGTGTGATAAAGGGTTAATGGTGAAGTTGATAAATAGGTTTAATGATGAAAATGTCATGGGGTTTAAATAAAATTATATTTTCAAGGTCATTATAGATGTTATAATTAGACCCTATATCACTATCATCATCATCTTCAATAGTCAATGTTGTTTAAATATGAATAAGTTATGTGGGGTCACCTATCAGTGGTTTAAATCTAATACCATGGGTTACCATGTAATTAGTCATTAAGATTGGTTTGATCATGGCTTGGTGATGTAGCCCTAGACCTTTATCTTCATAATAAAGGTGATATATAATCTAATTAGGGATAGGATACTTTTCACTTTTGTAATAGTTAACTAAATAATCAGTGTAAATACATGAATCATCTTTAGCTAAGGGGTCTTGTTCTATGCCAAAGGCCAGTTTTAAAATAAGGGGCTTGTTCAATTGAGATTTTCCTTTAGTCTGCCACTCCATGTGAGTCATTTTTTCCTTGGTTCTTCCATAGGTATTTTTATTCTATGATAATTTGGTAATATGGAAGGAATCATGGGTATTGTATGGTCTGAGACCTTTGTTAGTTTTATAGAAGTGATTGGTAATGTCTGATGGAGGTATGAATGAGGTAGAAGCTAAGCTATTTGGGTTAAGATAAGTGGCTTATATTCCTAGTTCAATGGATTTTCCTTCTTTGGCCATTCCTTTATCATATTTGGGCATAGGATTCATGACAAATTGATAGTTATAGCTTTATTATTCTATTTCAATATGTTTACAATTTAATATGGATATATATTAATTAGTATAGTCACTTCCATTCCTGAATGGGGAAATTTTATACACTAATACAATATGGAAGGTATATCCATAATAACATAGATATAAGGTCAACCTAATAATGGATTGTAAGATAATTCTAGGTCCAAAACATAGCATAGAGTGTAATGGGTCAAAGGCCCAATGGCCACTAGCAAGCTAATAGTACCTTAATATTCCCATTATTTTTTATCATATGCCTTGATAATAATGGCATATAATTGCATGTTAGTTGTTATATATCTAGGATGTTTGAGAAAATTCAAAGACATAATGTTGAGGCCTAAATAATTATCTACAAGAATGTGTTTAACTCTATGTTTTGTTCTATCGACCTCAATGTACAATGGGTTATTATGTAGAGGGCCTAGGGATGATATGTCACATTGGTCAAATGTAAGACATTGGCTAAGGACCATGTGTCCTACCATATCTTGAAATTTGTCTAGAGTGATGTCATATAACATGAGGGATTAGTTCAAGTACTCATTAAATATATCTTTTTTGATGCTATACATACACAGTAAATCCTTGATCAATATATGCATTGGTGTATTCCTCAACTGCTCCATAATATCATAGGTCTTCCACTTGATTTTGTTAGTTAGTCTATTTATAATAAGCATGAAAGGTTGAATGGGATAATTCATAGTATTTGATTTTGGTCCCTTAATAGTAACCTTGGCCCATTGAGTTGTGATTGTGAAATATCAATTTGGTACTTGGCTTTGGTAGTTATATGGGAATTTAAATGGCCCTAAAATGGTAATTTGAGGGTGGTATTGAACTTGGCTACTAACATAGTCCAAATAAGAATTACCATCATAAGGAGGTTGGTAGGCATCATTCAGCTGACAGGCATTATTGGGAAAAAGTAAAGATCTATTGGTAGTTGGTCAATGGTTTATGGTGATAATGGTAACATCACCACTTAAAACATGTACTAAAACATTGTTATAGTTATACATGATGACATGATGACCTCCTTAGTTGGTTTGGTCAGTTTTCCATTAGTTCCAACCATTCTACTATTGTTAATTTGGTTGACATTATTACTATTTATTTTATGTTGGAGTTATCTATATTTTTATTTCTTTTATTGGTATTATTGTCAGTTGTTGTTATGTTGGTAAAATGGATTCTATTAGATTCCCAAATTATGATTGGTCATAAGAACATGGGTATCTCTTTGTTTCTATCCATTTTATAACATATTATAAATAAAATTCCTAAGTTAAATATACCAACATATGTAATATCCTCTAACATGATGATACTCACAAAATTTATGTTCTTTATACCAATCAAGAAAAATAATCCCTTTAGGGAATGGATTTTGTATTGTCCAATTGATCATATTTTCTTTAACCAATATTAATAACACAAATTTAATAGGCCCACCAAGGTCATTAAATTATCTAGAAATGGTGGTGTTATCCTTATAAGAGGGGACTAAAATTCATTCTAATTATATGTACATTTGTTTTATGGAGTCTTTGGCTAAATGTATGGAGGTGGTGGTTGATAAATAGGTGGAGGTAAATGGATATCCAATGTTTGTAGCATTTGAACATAATGTGATTCAGTGAATGCATTACCAACAAAGTTATTATTGTGGTTGTAGGGTTTTGGTCTATAATTATTATTATCCTGAGGTGGAGTTGAAGTTGATATTTGAATTAGGTTTTGATTATAGTTCTAGCCTAGATTCTATTTTTGATTCTATAGGATTTGATGTTGTTTTTAGATTTGGTTAGAAGATAACTTGATTACCCCTTTGTTAACAAGGGATTTATTAATTTGTATTCCTTTATATATAACCTCTTAAAATATATGAGTACATTATAGGTCCAGATGGTAAGATATCTCATTTTGTAGGATCTTTATAAATATCATAGACAACTAGTTACCTGGTAAATTATGAGTAAACCATCTTCCTAGTGCTATCTAATGTTTTAAGTATATAATAAATATTTCACCAATATTCTATTTATGTTGGCCCAAGTACATAATTATAATATCATGCTTGAGATTATATGAAAAATGTTATATGAACTTCTTAGAAAGATCATCAAAGTAAAATACAAAATTATTTAGCAATTTAAAAATCCATTTCAAGGCTTATCTAACTACGCTACTTAGAAAGAGAAAAAGAAAATATATGTCACTATATTGCAAACAACAAATAGTTCTCTTATATTCTCTTTAGGGTTGCCTTTGTGCTTGTATTTGTCAAATTTAGGTAGCTCACAACCTAATGAAAATGGTATTTATATATCATCCATGTTGAATGGATAAGAGAATATTTCATATAATTTGAATTTCTTTATTTTCTTTATGATATGAATATATTGAATTTCATCCTTCATTTATTCCAACTCTTGGGAAAATAAGTCAGATGGAGTGGCCTATTTTTGTTGGTATTTCATGATCAAAGGTGTACTACCTTGATTATGGTAGGCATATTTTAGAATGATGGTCAAAATGGATAGATGACTAGATATATGTATCTATGTATTGGGGTTGTACTATTGATACTAAATATCCTACTATTTGAATAAGTGCTAGTTCATATTGGCTACATAACCTCAACTGGAAAATTGTGGTTGTGTTAATGACATTTAAATATATGGGATGTGTTGGTATAATTGGGTTTGGGAGGGAACTTTCTACCTACTCATTGAATCTTGTTTTATATAGAGAAAACATTATTTACTACAACCTTTCTATTGAAGGTGTTGAAAGTTGGATCCTTGTTGTATGTCTGATTCTCTTTGGGTGAAAGGCAAATATTTCTTAACACCTAGCATATACTATACATAGGAACCTTGTGGTTGGTTAAACACTTTTTATTGGATATTCCCTTTTTTAAGGTTTATCATTTGTTTTTGTTGACCAAATATCACTTTTTGACTAATATAAACATGTTGTGGGTTAAGAAACATTTGTGATTATTGAGGTAGATTAGTTTGTGCTTATTATGGAAGAACATTCATTATCCCCTATTGAGGTGCATAGTTTTTTTCACTTTTTGTGGTGGTAAGTTGGTCTATTTTTAGTTCATTCCCTCTTGTGCACACTCAAATAATCATCTAGTTGAAGAGTGGAGGTTAATTGTTGATTTTTCGAAATAGGCATACCCATACCCTATTATTTCAATCCACTTTTTTTATTGGTTAGAGGAATCTAATATGTATTGATTGGCAATAAATTACACCCACTTTGGTTTAAATTAGAGTAAACATGTGTGTTACCCACAACATTTTGAGTGAGATCTTGCATTTGAGTAGTAATTTCTTCTATCAAAATTGGGACATTAAACATGTCACCAACTAACATGTTTTGGATAAATGGGTCTATAATTTGTTTTGCATAGCTCAAAGCATCTATTTATTTCCCTATTGACAAAGATATCTCAAAAAGTGATGTGTTATAAATAGACATTACATTAATATTTTGAGCTAGATTGATGTAGTTTTTGTATGCTTAATGTACCTATTCCATTTGATTGTCCATAGGTATTTTCAAAATTTTAAGTGTACTTTGGATCTACTATGGAATTTGGACTAAATATTGACTATAACTAGTTGATTCCTATTTAAACTATTTGTTTTGAGGCACATTACTAGTGGTTCTAATCAAACTAAACAAAATTTCATGCAGGAAGTCTAGAAGGAACATGGATCCTACTTTAATGTCTCTAATAAGAATTTCATCTTTATTCTCTAATAAATGATGATTAAATAATCATGGGTTGTAACTTCTCTCCATTATTGTTGTAACATATTAGGGTTCTTTTTATTGGATTTGTTCAATAATATGCATCACTTGAGCAAGTTACTTTATTATTTTCTCTTGTTATTAGCCTAAATAAGAAGGTTCAATCACCAAATACTGCATTAATGGGACTAATTTTTTTCAACATATGAAATATTATAAGATTTATAGGTATAAATATCATAAGATATGTCATATCCATATGTCTCTTGAATGAAAGGGTCAGTAGTCATAAAGTTCTCATAGTCTGGATTATACATAGTCCTGTTACATGTCTCATGAGTCATGTTTATATCTATGGATAGGTCTCATGAAAAATAAATGTCTAAAAGGTATCAAATAGTCTAGGTCTATAAACAAACAACCTTTGTATCTATAGGAGAGGCTCAAAGGGTAAAACGACTAAACTAGGTAGAGGTAAAGATATAACAAAATCAAAACTAGTCTAACAAGGTACTGATTTACCAAAAGGATATTATAATTAGTGGTAAAGGAAACACAAAATATCAAAACTCATCTATGGATAAGGTATTAATTTTCTTGATGGAAGTTATAATCAATGATAAGAGTATCTAGACATGGTAGAATAATTATGAACTATGTACAAAGGATAGAAACAATCTTCCCAAAGGTAGTTATAATTATTTTGGCATTAAAAATAATGCTAGAATCATAAACAAATAACTCAAACAAGAACTTTAAAAAAAATAAACTAAGATAATTAGCTTGGGTGACACTAGATAATTAGCTCACTAAGACTCAATATTTGATTCATAAGAGACTGTTTGAATAATAAAACTAGGACATTGAGAATTAAACATAACAAACTCCAAAGAAGGCACATGGCACTAACTTGGCTCAAATGAATCTCAAAATAAGGTATATACAACAAATAACTGCTAGGTTCTTGGTAAGGCATCCATTAGATCAAATAGGAAAGCAACCCAAGTAACATAATCTAAACACAAAATGTAGAACACCGAAGCCCAAATTAGATGAGGCTTTGCCGTAAACCTAATTAGTTTAGGATTTCTACTTCAAAATATTGAGATTTAAATTTATTTCAAAAATACACAAATGTTCTAAGGTAAATGGACTAGATCAAAATGGGAAACATAACCATGCAGTTGAAATAATAAGGTATACCAATGGTTTTTAAACTTGGTTTCAAATGTGATAAGTGTTTTGGAATATTTTAGGCAATGCAACAATATTGATTCAACCAAATTTCATGATAATGGTTTTTGAATAAAAAATCCAAGGCAAATATTTGAAAATAAATAGGTAACATAATGATTCCCCATTTAAAAAAGTAACACACATGCAATTTTGAAAATAAAAATCTAAGGCAAAAGTGTGACACAAAATGGGTAGTTTAAAACCTCTTAAGCTAAAGTTGTGTGAAAATAACATTATAGTTTTGGACTTATTTTAACTTGACAATACAAAAAAATAATTTTAGTTTAGAACACACATATAAATTCAAGAAAATAGAATAGAAATAAAGGTTCATCATATCCATAAAATTGTCATAAGTGTGTGTATCGTCTACCAAAGATTTCAATGATATACCAATACTCATGAGGAATTAATTATTAATATAAAAATTAAATAATAAGTGTAAGTATAATTTTTATGCCCCCATGTATCTCTCAAGAATTGATATGTGGCATGAACTTAGAGTGAGGATCACTTGATATTTGACAAGAATTTTTATGATAAGTGGGGTTAACTAAAATCTATAAGTTTTTAAATGCACCAAATGTCCCCAAGTGTGGGTAACACAAGGGTGAATCACTTCAATTGGGTTCAAAATTTATAAATTACAACATAAAGGTCTATTTTTTTGTGTAAAAACTTTAATCATATACTTCTCAATTAAGTCCAATGTTTAGCGCAAATTGACCTAGGTTTTTGTTAGGATCAAAGATGTTAACCACTCAAACTTCTAGTAATCCCAATATCACATGACCAATTTATATACCCCATAATAGATCAAGGTTGGCACAATGATGGGATATGAATCCCTAGGTCAACACATCCCTAAATAACATGTGAGGAGGAAACAAACTCCCACCCATAAGCTAAATGCAATAAAATAGAATGGAAAGACTTTTGAGGTCATTGTTGGGTCACCTAAGTCACTCAAAGCTTGGGGAAAGAATACGTGACATTATTTATGAAATGAATAAACAAAAAAGTCAATAAACCAAGTGATTTTCATCATCTGAGTTCCCTATAGGGGACAGAGGGATAGCATACATGCACTAGTTTTTTATCTGCCACAAATAAAGAATTTAATCTGTGAACTCAGAAACTAGCCAATAAAAAATAAAAAATAAAAGTGAAAATAATATTAAGAGATATAACTAAAGTGTATGTTTTTTTTAATAACACGAAATAAAATATGATTTAAATTTTTACCCCTTTGCCTTGTTTGAACTTGTAAAAAAACCTTGAAATGTTAAAATACAAGCTTGATTAGGTGGATTTTAAGCACCATATAAAAGTGTATGCGAGATTTAAAAGTGTTTAGCACTCTCTCTCTCCACCTTCACTCAAAAAGAATGTTATAGGGTTTTATTTTATTTATTCCAAAATCAAAATCAATAAACATCATTCCATTTTTATCTCCTGGGTTTCTAAAAACATAGAGTGAAGCTATTATTTATGCAACAGAGTGAAGTTGCCATTTTTTAAATCAAAGTCACTATTTTATTGAGAAAATAGACACAAATAAAATATAATTTGGAAAAATAACTTTTAATTAGGTATGAGTCAACAATTATATTTGAAGTCATTGATTATAGGATAAAAGTAGGTGAAGTCACTGAAACTAGATAGAAATTTACCTAATGATGTAACTATTTAGTAGGGTCCATGTTGTAGTTTCCAAATAGTGATGTCATTATTTAGTAGGTCAAATCCACCATTTAAATCCACTATTTATATATAAATAAATAATGGGAATGGAAAAGTTATCATTACATAGGGTGAAGTTGTTGATTATAGGAAAAATAGAATGACATGATTTTCAAGCACAAAATTCTAAACTTAAAAAATTAAATACTTTTGTTATAACAAATAAAGGTTACACATAATTATTATTGTCCACATGGGATGCATGGTCCCACTGGGTGTGCCATTATGTATTTTAGGATTTTGAAGAGCATAGAAATGTTGATTATCTCTTTGTTAGTCAAAATGATAAAAAATCATGTATAAAAATACACTAGAACTAAACATTTTTACCTTAGAACTAGGGGAATAATAAAATAATTAATAATATCATAAAATATTGATTAAAAAACACAATTATTTTGTCTCCTTTGTGAAATTTGATGTCCACTTATTGGCATAATTATTTTCATGCTCGATATATGACATTATAGATTCTTATCAATGATTTTCCATGGTGGTATCACTTCTCCAATGGTCAGTTGTGGCTTTTATTTTATATTGGATTGGATTATTGTGATGTTTGGAATAAAATGGTCATTATAACACTAATCCTAGTGGCTTCTTGAAGGCATTCCTATATAGTAACCTTACACACAAAATCTTGTTGCCATATAGTGCAGGTAATTGTATTTATAGCTCTAAGAACTAACTCTAACCATAGGAAGGTTAGGCTAAAATCTAACTTTAGTTGAGTCAAAAATAACCTAGGTTGAGTTAGGCTAATCTTGGGTTTAGTCAAATCACTCATGAAATCTTGACACCTCAATTTTAGATACTTATGAGGCATGACAACTCACTTTAGATATAAGTGAGGTTGTGACTCACCTTTTTAGAATATTTGGGAATTAATAAACAAAATTTATTAGCTCTTTTGACCTTTGAATTCATATTTAGATAAGAAAAATTCTATTAAATGAAATTCAGTAATTCAACTTAAAAATTTTACTTAAGAAATTTAATTAAGATTTATAATGTAACTAATCTTGATTAGTGTTTTTTGGCTCTTCAAAATTATTTTAAATGTTTTAAATTAATAGCTCTATAGTACAAAAGTTTCAAATTACTAGGTTGTAATTTGACTATGGTTAAAACTAAACTAGTTTATTTGTGCACATAGGGTAATACCCAAAATAAGTAATCCATACCGTGTTTTTGAGTAATTAAATACCTTATATGGATGAATTTTGGAATCTAGGTGATTTTTAGGCTTGAATTGCAGCATTTTATAGAAATTGAAATAAATCCTAGTTTAGGCATAAAAGTGATTGAAATAGAGTGTTTACACATTGACTACCTAAAGATGCAATAACACACATACAATGTGTCCAGGGGTGATCGAGGACCATGTTTTAAGATATAGGAGGATAAATAACCCTGATCTTAGTGTTAATTATCTTGGGTCCAATAGTAAGTGTGATCCAAATCAAACAAAGTGGTTTTCAATTATTTTTATCAAATCCTCTACACATGAAATGTGTTTGTTTGAGATTTGTTTTGGTGTATCCAATTTTTTATATTAACCAACGTGAGGTGAAGTTAATTATTGATCCTTAATATACTAATACATTTTGAATAAGGGTATTATTGATCATTATTTTAATAAATAGGGGTGGATAATTTATATGATTAATAATTTCATCATTAATCATGTCCTATTTAATAAATTATATCGATGGTTTTGAGGATGTGTAAATTATTTCAATTGTATATACTTATGTAAATTAAATATTATTAGAAGGGATTTTTAAATCAAGATATTATGGTTCTTTGATATTGTGTAATTGTTGCATAATAAATTTATGATGATATGGAAAAGTTTAAACTAATTCCATAAGTTTATTTTTTAAAGGAATTTAATTAATTTCTTTTAGAAATTTACAATGTGATTTACATGATGAAAAAATAGCATGAGGTTTATGAGGTATGGCATTTTTCATAAGAATAAAATAACTAGGTTGGGTTTTTGTTTGTGTAATTATTTTCTCATTTTATTTGAAATATGTGGGTGTAGTGGTTTTTGTATTGTTAATTAGTTGTTAATAATTAGAGGGTTTCTTAAGTTTAGTGATATGGTCTTTGTGAGAAATTTTCATGTATAGTTAAATTTAGTAATGTATGAATATTGAAAGTTGGTATAATATTGGTCATAGTCAGCATCAACTACACAAATAATTTCATTTAATTATTGTGTGTTAGAGGTAGAAGAGAATTTTTGAGGTTTGGAAGATATGGTTTTAGTAACCTATTTCTTTTGGGAGGATTTAATATAATAAAGATGACGTAATTTGATCATAGCATCATGGTCAAATATATTCTCTTACATGAAAGAAATAATAAATTTGAAAATCTTGTGACATGTTTTATGATAATGAACCACATTAACATTAAATCAAAAAAAAATTAGGATCATACCAGGGAAGTGGAACACTATAATAGGTGAAGTGTTTAGATGGAGATCATAACCATTTCATTTGTGGTACTATTAATGGCAGATGAGAAGTAAGTTTATTATCTATGTTGACTACTCCTACTTTCATTTGAATATTATTACTTGTAGCATCATAAGTTAAATTTTTGAAAGATTCCTTATTTGTGATATGGATTGGATCAAATTGATTCATAAGTAAATATTATCTTTTAGCTTGGTCAAATGCTTTGTTTAAATTTTATGGAGAAATATTTGGAACCTTATGCTAAATGGAAGGTTATAAATTAGTGATAAATAGTTTGAAAATATTATCATTAGTCATTTTGTGATCTAATTTATGAGCTAATAATTTCCATCACTTTGATAAAATCATGAGTCGATTCTGAGGGTGATTATGTAACATTGATAAAATAGCTAAGATAATGTTCTGTAAGATCATTATTTTTAAATACCTTGAATAAGGAATTACCTAAATATTCTAATTTTGAGATGGAATGTTGAGGCATTTGATTATACCATTTGGAAACATCCCCTATGAATGTTTTGACTGGAATTTTAGTAGTCACAAATGTATTTGTTTGGACCCATTCCTTGTAGATATTACTAATGCCTTAAGAAAAGATTTAGGGTCTTTAATTCCATCATATTTAATAGTTAGAGATATTTTATTAATATAAATTGATACAATTAAAGGACACAAGGATTAATTTTGGATATTTTGAAGAATCTTATTATGCATAAGGGGTTGTAGAATTATATTCATGTTTACATCTCTAAGAGGAAAAGGGATTAAATTTTGATTATTTTGAGGTAATATAAGAGGATGCTGATTATTTATTAATAATAGATGATTTTTAATTTACATAATTTTATAATTGTTTATAATTTACATAACATTCATTTGTTAGATTATTTATGCAAGAATTTGAGTTGTATCAATTTTTTTATTTTTCTTGTTAGTGTTAGGAGGAGGAATATTAGTGATGGTAAGATGAAAATTCCCATTGTTAGGAGTAGGGATGTTTCCTATTGGAGGTTTCCCTTAGGGGTATTATTTAAGAAATTATATATTTATCCAATGGTGTAGTAATTTTGGATAAGGTGGTATCTTAAAATGTGTTAAATGGATTAGAGACATAAATAATCACTTTCAATGAATTGAACCTTATTGAAATCAATAGTTTTAGATGGAGGATGGGAAAAAGGTGCACCATGAGGGAGTATCCTCTTTGATGGCTAAGGTGGGTAATAAATAACAACCCATGTATATTATAAATGAGTTAAGGTTATGAAGAAATATTTTCATGGGTGATTTAATGATGCTAAGTAAAAAAGAAAACATAAGAATGTTGAGGATTCTCTTAGGAATAAGTTTATAATAATAAAACAAAGTTGGCCATGTATTAAATGGGATCAACATTTTTTTTTAAAGATTCAAAAAGAAATAAGTCTTCCAACTAGCACACAGTTTGGTAGGTTGATGTAGTTTGAATAGGTGAGAAACCCAACTGAAGGTAGCTTATGTTAGGCAACAAGTACAAAGTCGAGCAAGTCAATATAGTGGATTACCAAAATATAAATTTCAAATAATCTAAGAGAGAATTAAGTTGACTAATAAGTAAAATTTCAAATAGATAAATGTATTTAGGCAAGTATGATAATATAAAAATCTATATAAGACTAGGTTGAGTTAGTCAACAATGGTAAATAGGTAAAAAAAATATAACAATCTAAAATATATTGGGTTAAACTAGTTGTTGAAGTTATGAAAGAAAGAAAAATATAATAGTCTAAATTGAGATCGTGAACAATGTTTTGTAATATGGGAAAAAATTAAAATGGTTTGAATTTATATGATTTAGTTTATGTTATAGAAAATAAAATCTAAGCACACAGGAAACTAGGTTGAATTGGTCAATCTAGTTACAACATGACACAAATCTTGTATTAATGATGGGTAATACATGTCCATAGTACAACATGAAGTGAAAAAAATTAAAAATAATATAATTTTGAATGTAATTAATTGTTTGTAAATAATATGAGGAAGTTTTTCTAAATGTTTTGATTAAAATTTTAGGCTTTTAAAGATACTCATTTGTCCATTGGATAGTGTTAGCCCAATGTTTCATAGCACTAAATATGGAGGAAGTACCATTCCCATAACACACTAAACTCAATTTCAAGGGTAATATATAAGTAAATTCTCCTTGATAGTTTCTAACAAATGCACCACACAAACAAACATATGTATGGATTCCTAAGGTTTAATAGAGAAAGAAATCCTAGGTGTTCCCGAAATACCATGAGATACGTGGAAACTAAAAACCATGTTTAGATATTAAATATGGATATGATTTTAGGGGAAATACCCTCACACCATGATATGTGTAAAAAATAGACAAGGATCATAAATAGAGTATCAAATATCCCTTCACAATAGTACATAAGTAGTTTTAAAATTGTTGGTACATAGCTTTTAGGAAAAGTTAACAAAGCAAAAAATAAGGATGAAAATAAATGTTTCAAAAGCTAATTTATAATTTTTGGAAATTAAATAAATATGCAACCAAATAAAAATTAAAATGATTTTAATTACTATCAGTATAGGTTAACTCCCTTACCTTTAGCTAGGAAGAAAAATAAATAGAACAAGATCAAATTGGTTAACCAAGTTAAACAAAAATAATAGAACAAAGTTGAGATAATAAAATTAGTCTATTGTAAAGATAGGATAAAAAAGATAGTTGAATAGGTAAACTTATTTTTTGTGAATGAAATAGATACATAACTAGGTTGAGTTGGTTGACCTAGTTGATTATATAGTAAATTTTTATAGAATTGAAAAATTGATAAAAATAATTCTAAAATTTAAATTTTAAAAATAGAGAAAATAAATTTTATTGAAAATGAATGAAGTGAAAATAATGATATAGTTAGACTGAACCTAAGATAGAGTTAACCAGGTCAATGTAATATTTTTCCTCAACATGTTATGTTGTTGCTTTAAACTAGGTCATCAAGGTAAAAGTTTGAACTTACAAAGGAAAAATATAGAATATTTGATTAGGGTCGAACTAGTCGATGAAGTATTAATAAAACTAGTAAATAACATATAACAATAACCTATGTTGATCATATAGATTTAGTTTTATGACACTAGGAATTCCATGCATAGAAAGCCAAATTAGGTCGAAAGACTCACCTCAATTAGAAGACCTATAAATAGATGGTTGAAATAGGTTTTTATGGTCAATGAATATATAAAAACATACACATAAAGCCAAAATAATTTTATAATATAAATGGAGTTGTAAAACAATTACATGTAGAGATGAACTAAGTTGACAAACTTGATGAAGTATGGAAACTTGCATATAAAATGTTAAACTAGGTTGACATGGTTGATCTTGTAACTTTTAAAGAAAAATAAAAAATATATAAATTTTATATTCAAATTAGGTTCACCATAATGTATATAATTTAAATAATACATATATATGACTTTTCTTACTCAATAATATCCAAGCTCAGAGAAGGTAATCAACTAACTATCCACTTAGGAATACTTATTTATATCAGGTTCATGACCAATAATGGATCTAACAAACCCACACTAAGGTATATATTATCACATAATGGAAAAAAGAGGTTTCTAATGTCTCTTGTCAAATGTCATTTTGTGATAACCCTATGCAGGTCTTATGATTGTAATAATAGTAAGCAATATAATCTACTAAATAAACATGAAATTTAATCTAGTGCTCATAAAAACTTATGGCATAAATGGAAAAGATAATAAATATTCAAATATAAATATATCTAATATAACATATATATAATATAAGCAAGGAGAGATGTAATTTAATACAATAGTTCTACAATATATACTTATTGATATATGAAGGGCTAGGAATATCCTTACCCTGTTAAAGTGACCCTATTGTGCCTTAATCTCTCCCTTGGCCAATCGTGGTTTGCAAAAGATTATTATGGCTTACAAGGATCACAAATATAAATCATATATAGTATAAAATACTTCTCCTATGCATCTAAGACCTTAACAAGATAAGTTTTACTTCTCTAAGGTAAAAAACTAAGAAATGAAACCTCATATAGATTATATAAATAGATTTGAAAGCAATAATGATGAAAAATTGAATTATCGTCCATTTAGAAATGTATTTCAATGGATATTTATATCCATGTATTGACCCTAAACCCTCCCATAAATTAAATTGACAAGGTCAACCTAGTCTACTTTGTTATGTGGGAAATAGAGCCATTAAGCCTCAAACCACAACAACTTTGGCCGATGGAGTTTTGTAATGTCCACTAAATTCCAAACAAGGTATACCCAATAAAAATAATATAAAAAGTGGGTAAAAGTGGTTTTATCTTAGGTAGGGGTTATTTTGGTCGGTGAATTGCTTAAGGGAGTGTATAAGCATGTTTTTATTGATTACAAAATTGGATAAGAGTAGCTTGTAGTGGTTATAGGTAATGGTATAGGGGCCAACAATCCTATGAAACAACAAATGTATACCAAACCCGTTCCTAGTGAACCATTTAAAGAGATATTGAGATTTTATGGGTTCCTACAAGAGAGAAAGCATCAGTAACTAATAAAGTTTAAAAATATTATGTGTATACAAATAACACTATTCTGTTCATTAGTACAAACCACATATTCACCTCATTTATATTTTGAATAAAAACCTACTAAAATTAGAATTAATGAGGGGGTGAATTAGTATTCATAAAACTTTACAACTTTACTTTATCATCCATAAAATATAAAATAAATATAGTGAACTAGCAACACATTAAGAACCATAAGATAAGACCATAACACATAGAACACTTATTTGAGTGGAAAAACCTCAAGGGGAATAAAATACATTGATATATACAAAGGGACTACATTATTATAAGAAAAACATCAAGATTTAGTGAAGCACCAACTTCACATAGAACACCAATCCCAACTAGCCAAGCACCCACTTGATTAGCCTTTAACAAGCAATAACTTGAAAGGAGGCACCAACCCTATATATGAGTCATCACCAACTTAGCCACATAATTTCATTGACAACCTTTAGGATACCTTGTTTCTCAACCAAGTGATGATGACTACTTCTTCTTCTGTTCACACTCTTATCCCTCTCAAATTTCCTTCTATGTTCCTTACGTTAATTAGGTCTCTTGAAGATATATTAGGTCATTTAAAATTAGCATTCATATATATTACCATTTTTGTATCTTCATGATATTTTATTTTAACCCTTATGATGGTGTACAAGACTTATTTTATCTCTTCAAAGTGTTATATCTTCTGTTTCAACTTGGTCATTCTCTAACTAGATAATTAGGCCTATTAGGCCTTGTTCTTATACTAGGATCTTGCTCATACATGTCTTATTCATACATACACACTTTCCCACTTATATATTCAATAAAATAGGACTTGGTACATGCCATAAACATGAATAAATAATTAAATTAAGTCATTAATATCATATAAGACTAAAACCTCTTTTAGGCCTTAAGGAGACCTAATTCAATTAGGCTTTCATTAGCACACGCTACTCTTTGATATTATTGGAACACATTCAAAATCCACATATGAAAGTAAAGATTTTTTTGTCACTCCACTATACCCCCAATAATATCATCTTATGTTCATGATAGTTTTTATCTCTAACCACCACTTGAAGAACACCATTAGTACTATTCACAATTAGGCTTGTGACCCTAAGAAAGTTTGTCTTGAAATACTAAAGATAAAACACAAATTGGATAACCAATAATATAAAAAAATCACATATTCATAACCTTATATAACTATAAATATTCACCAAGCTCATTATACTTAATTACACATGAAAAAAGGACTCAAACCCTTCTCTACACGTATCCCACTTAAAATTGCCAACTAGCCTTGAAATATATTCATGAAAATAATGATCTTCAACACTTGTAGTACATCTTTAAAAGAATTAAAATTCATTTATATGATCCTATGAGATCATTAGATAATTCTTAGATAGATAGATAATATTTTAAAATGCCAATATTGATCTTGCATACCAATCTCATAGTCGTTTAACTTACTATCTCATTTGAATCACATAAGTCAACTTATGAGCAACATTTTTATCATATTCACTAACCTTATAAACTTATATACAAAATTAATATGTATTAAAATTCTTTAAAAATATCTCCATGCACTTGGATTCATCCCTATTCCATGATAACACATCCCTAAACACTTTCTCACTGTGGCCTAGGTTTCTCACTATTTTTGCCATTAGGTTTATTAGTGACTAGTCAACTTGGATGACTATTTTAGCACCCATGAGGGATATAACCTATCTATCAATCACCATGGACACAAAATACAAGTATAAATTTTTTTACTCCATCCATTTATCAACATTGACTTGGTCAACTCTTATTGATACAATAAATCTTTGAGAAACAAGGCTTTTCTTGTAGGGTCTACTCACACACCTAACAAACCAATCACATGTAAAGGTACTTTAGAGAGTTGACTAAAACTCCAATCAATTAACTATCCATAAAAATCCATTATAAGCACTTTAGAACAACTTCTTTCTTATAAGGTCACTATTAGGGTTCTTTGAGGGTTTAAACCATCTTCAAGTCTTAACAATCTTTCATAAAGCTTAGCCCCTCATTCCAAACACCAATATTTAGAAATTTGAGCTAGGACCCTTCCCCATATACCATGAAATATTAGGGTCCCATACATATTTTACATTTGCTAATGAACACTATAAATTCCTTCTTATTTTAAGAACCCTTCATTATGTGCATTCTAGAGACCTCAAAACACTTTTTCATGCCTTTTATTGCAAACCATGACTTAAAACTTTGTGAAAATGCTTGAAACAACATACCATACCTTTGAATACACTCAATTTTCCATATTAGCCTTTGAAATATAACCTCATACCCCATTAGGCCATGCTTTACCTCTTTTCTCTCTATGCCTTGATATGTGTAATCATGAAAATGTGAAATTGTATAACTTCAATATGGCTAAGATACCTAATCCATAAGTCCTCCTATTGGCTCACACAACCCTTTTAGGATACTTATTTCATTGATTCCTAGTCATCCATAGCTTCTTAGACTTAAAATTTGAGACCCAAGAAACCCTCTTAGGGCTAGATCCATACCCCCAGGTCTCATCTCACTAGGACAATAATTCCAAAATAGGATAGGAACACTAGAATTTAGGGTGTCCTATTTTTGGTGATATCATCCAAGCTCATCTTTGCCTCAAATAGATAGATTTTTTTAGATCTTTATCTTTTTCCATATCATCCTCCCATGAATTCATTTAACCCATGACCATTAGTTTCCTTATAAAAATCCATTAAAATTCCATTTATAAGGGTTGACACTCATTTACAAGATAGATGCAAGAATACAATCTAGTACACTCAAGCACTCCTCCCCATTCTTTGGATATAGCTTTTCGATATTATTCAAATCCTAATCAAGTCATTGCACTAGTCTCTAGCTAGGTAAAGCACATCTAATTTTGAATTCTAGTTTCATTGATCATACAAAAATCACACCAATCACTTCAATAGGATATCTACATTAGTTTGATCCCTCTTTAGAGTATTGGTATGTAGGCAACATGCCCACACACAGGGTGTGAAGTGTGTCTAGTGTATCCTTTACACACTAACCCTTTATCTCTCTTTCCCAAGTTTGCATTCTAGTTTAATCACCAAGAGCTCATAAGAGTTTTAAAGATTAAAAAAGGCACATAGTGAGCTCTACAAGGTCTCAAACCCTGAAATTTTAGTGACAAGGTAACACAAGCATCCCAAATAGAACCTGGAAAGCTTTCAACCTCATGATAATTACATTAGTATAGGAGTACAAAACCAAACATTAGGGTTTCATATTTTTTACACTCCTATATAACCCAAAAATGAAGTCCAAGGATATATTTTTGATTATTTCTTAGTCCTGCTCCTCTAATTTAAGATGTCTCAATCTAGATTAGGCAAAATAAGTTAAGTTATAATCTCTCTCATTTCTTACTATATTTAGAAAAGGTAAAAGTACAATTTGTTTACACAAATTAGTAGTTTAATTCTTGCATATTTAATTATTAATTTACATTTCTTATCTTCTTTATTATTTTGGAATATAACTCTAGTATTTTGAAAATAATAAAACATTTGGTGAACCCAACTTCAAATTTTCACAAAAAGAGCCTAGAAACCCTAGGGCTAATTATTTATAATTTTTTACAATATTTTATTGTTTTTTACTTAATTTAAAAATTTAAAAAACTAAAAATTAATTGAAATATTTTCAATAAATTCACACAAACCCTAGTTTGCACATACTAGGTCCTATTTGCATACAAACACTTTCAAACCACTAGGAAAAATATTTTGCCAATTTTAGAAATATTTTAAGATTTTTCCTAAAATTTTCAAGCTAAATTCTAAAAATTTATAATAATTTTTTCAAATTATTATACTAATTTTGAAAATAATTCTTTTCAAACCCTAGTTGCATCAAATACATTCTCAGTTATTTTTAGTTTTCTAAAAATTCAGTTGCATCTTAAACTCAAAAAATTAATTTCAAATTCAAAAGTTCTTAATATTTTGAAATAATATTTCTTTAAAATATTTAATTACATGTACTATATCCTTTTTAATTCTTGAGGTATCACCTTAAATATATATTCAAATTAAAAAAATGATGCTCACTTATTTCCAAATTCTTCTTACATTTATTAGAAATAACAAAGAAATCATAATGGGCTCTATCATGTACATGAATAATGAAGTATATCATATGTTAGTACAAATTTTCATTCTCTATATTTTGTGATTATTTGTCACTATATGAGATTGTGTAAAGCAATTTGTTCTTAAAAATATTAATCCATCTTTGGTATCATTTCCCTTGGAGCCTCTCCCTCATACTGAGTCATGTTGCATTGTTCATCCTACTCTTCCACAAGTCACTACCCATCACTAGATAGCCCAATTGACACTTTCTATTCCTCCACATACTCAACCTATTGATTATCTTCACTCTCCTCCTAAAATAAATAAAAATCCTATATGGATAGTAGATAATGCGGTTAGAGATATTACTTGATGTATAGCTATGAATCCTCTGCCTACCTAAGAACCCCATCACCTTGTTATTCCAACTTGTCCCAAGCTCAACCAACCTGTATAAGCATATTCACACAAGGTATATGACATTATTAATCAGTTAAGAAATGCTCCATCTAAAATTTCCCTATTATAACTACTTTAGAAAAATAATGTATTCAAGGGAATTCTTTATCAAGCACTCACTCAAACCTCTTTCCTCTTGATTCAAAACTTTCTTATTTTACATCAATGATCAATACTCTAAAAATTATAGAAGATGCAATTTATTTTGATAGTGTGGACATGACTTCTTACATGGTTATTCATTAAAATTTTCCACTATTCATATAAATGAAAATCAAAACCAATGTAGTCAAGATAGTTTTTATCGATGGTGGTTCTAGAATAAATTTATGTAATATCACACTCTTACAAGCAATGGGTGTAGATTTGGCATCAATGCAAAAAAAATATAACAACATATGTGGTTCAATAATAGACCATGATAGACATTGGGTACAAAATATTACCTTAGATATCACGGTAGGCCCAAAAACCCTCCCAAAATAGTTCCAGGTCATGCCAAGTCCACTTCACTATAATCCCTAACTCAGAAAACCCTAGATATAGAGTATGGGTACTATCCTTTCCACTCTCCATAAATGTATTAAATTTATCCATGAGGGATATCAATACAAATGTCCAGTAGACAACCAACCATTTAGATATTATCAACTTATAGAGTCATCTTTGACAATTTCATCATATGGGAAACCATATCTCACAGTATAGCCACAACTTCATAGTATTTCTCTTGATCAAATACATACGTATGAGGTTGGCAAGACTAAACTTCCCATTCCACTTCACTTACAATTACACCATTAGCAGTAGCTCTTTTTCCAGTCATAATAGCTTTTGCCAATCTAGCTACTTCATTGGTCATAGTTTTTACACCTATTACACATCCACCATCACTAAAAGCAATACCAATAATTCTACTTGATTCCATAATTACTACACCAATTATAAATATTTTTATAGTAATACCTTCTTCTACTACTATAGCTATGTTGACTCCTATAGCACTATTACCCCTTGTGGTAAATTTAGAGTTACCATATTTACATGATGTTGATACATATTTATAGGATTTTTTAGATGATGATATAACACCCACACTCATAGAAGATTATCTGTGTGGGTTGGGATTTACACCAGTTAGCTTAAGATAGTATCAATATGACTCTAGAGCTCTCATACCACATCCTATAGTGATTTTAGCATCTTGCACTACAATTTCAAGATGTCCTCCACATTCATGACCATAATCAGCTCACATGGAACATAAAATTCACATGGTTACCTCTATGGATATAGATCCAATTATTCATATTTAGGAAAGCAACACACAACAAACATAGTTTATGTTATTGATATTACTTGAGCATGGGTTGATCACATTACCTATATTATGACATAGATCTATCAACAAATTGTCATGTCAAGATGGTCGCCAATTCTATACCTTTCATATAATTATAAGCTATGATACAAACACATGCAAAACCTTATAATAAAGATTGAATAAACTACAAGATTGAGGTATTATTTAGATCATAACACCACTAACAACACTAGCTCCACCACTTTCACTAAAGTCACTTACTAGTAGGGTTAAACATCCAAGAGTAGAATCAACATCTCCACCACTAGAGCAAACCTAAATTTACCTTAGACATGATGACATCACAAACACAACGTTTATAGCATATGATGATGATCTTGATGCATTTGATGATGGTCGATATCCTTTCCTCCATATTCACCCTAATAGGCTCCATCTTTGGAACCCTTCCTACCACCAGCCTAGTATTTTTTATTATGATGTATATACTTGTAAATTATTTCTTTCCAAGTATTTATTTTACATATTATCTCCTTCTTGATTGTACATAGTTCAAATATTGTCAAAAATACAAAAATAATATACAAAACACAAAAAAATTCAAAAAATTACAAAAATAATATATTTTTTTCTAATTGTATGCATCATCTATGTTTACATTATTACTATGATGCTAGGATTTACATTTGTTTTTTCATACTATTGTAAGTCGATTTATCTACATTACCATGCATCACTTGATCTTTTTTGAGTGTGTGTGATAACATCCAACTATTTGATTACTTCATGCTACCCATTGAGGGGGCATTCCTACTTCTACATTCAAGACACACATCAATATACATACCCACTAGGGGAATATTCTACATGACTAAACCATCTAGGTTATGTCATTCCTACACTACACACTTTAAGTTATCATATTGATGCACATTCCTTACTAGATTACATAGATTACTACATCAACATTTCATTAGTACTTAACACTTATGTATTTCTTAGCATATACCTAGTCTTCTACTACACATGTTTTGCATATTTTCACATTTACTTTGGTTAGTTAGATGTGTTTGTATATTCTAGTTCTTACTTTTGCTTTCATTCCTTGCTTAACATAGTTTATATGATTGCACTTTTCAGTTATTATTTATCTCCAACTTGTGCCTTAGGACATTTGCCAATGTCCTTTGTTTTTTACATGTGTGTTCCTTAGGACATTTTATAATGTCCTTTGTTTATACTCTTTCATATGATTATGGACTTTATGCCAACTTTTCTTTTTTCAGTTGTATGTATATGTGGCATTTGAACATGCATTTCATGATTGTCTTTAGTTTGAGTGACATGTGTCTATGTCCCTTGTTTGCATGGCCCCTTGGCCACCCTTGTATGTTTTTTTTAATTTATTTGTATGCTTATTTTCTTATTTTATACTCACTATGTGCAATGCCTGATTCCAATCATGCATTTATCTTTCTTCGTGGATGCCATGATGGACATCATGTTTCATCCCTCTGTACAAACTAATAACTAACAACTAATTTCTAACATTATCAATCTAGTTCGGTATCATACACATACTATTACATTGTTATATCTATCTAGGCATACCCATTTTGATCTAACAATTTATCAATTCAAATATTTCTATATCTTGACATATCTTATCAAATATTCAATGCTATATTTTGCATCTATATAACTTAACACACTTGTAGGAATTATTTTCTTTCAAGGAAAGTCATGGTAGGTTAATCATTCATAAATTTAAAATAGGGGTCATCAAATAAGCATTTATCATAGAGATAAAACCTCTTAATAGCTGAAATAAGAGTATTTAGATCACCCAATTCAGAATCTAGACATCAGACTAGGCATAACAAACTAGGTAGATAATAGACAATCTAGAACAATCATCATATTTGGCTCTAGAAAATAGATCCAAATTAATAATATAACACTAACCATAGGGGTGTCCACTTTTTTTCACTCCTATCTAGGTAAGGAAAAACTTAGGGTTTCCAAAAATAATCAAATAGTTTAATTTAATGACAGTTTTTTGCACTTCTAGATCAGTTAGATTCAAAAAATTTAGTGCAATTTTTTATAAACAATGGGTTATCATGAACAACATGATGTTTCTTTATTTTAGTTCAAAATAGGTAGTTGACATAACTTCTATATCATAATCCATGTTCCAGACATCAATGATTAGGGGCAATGTGTGTGACACATTAATCTTCTTTGCTCTCTGAGTTTAGTTTATACCTAAGCATTTTTAGCAGTTGCATGCCTTACTCCATATGTAAGTGGTTGGAATCATATTTGAGTTAAAATTTCATATTTTTGAGTACCCAAGTTCCTAAGTTAGATTTTATATAAGCATTTTACATCACTTTCATAGAGTCTTTCATACAATCTAAACCTCAATCTTTCAAAATGGCCAAGAGTGGCCTAGTTTCTAATATCTATTTAGGCTATCCACACCACATTATCAAATTTAAATCACATACATGGTATTTATGATCCATTTCACATGACATCTATTCTATATTGATGTTACTTCATAGCTTCACTTTATAGGGCAATGATGGAGCCAAAGGTCTAAATAACCTTTGTATTCTTGAGCCACCTTTTTAGAGGGATTGGACACACATTCCAAACATTGATTAGCACATTCATGATTTTTTATCTTCACATAGTTGGTGATGATGGAGCCAAAGGGCCATATTTTGCAAATTTGAGCCAATTTCTAGAGAATTGAGCACTCAACTCTATTTGTAATAATACTCTTGATTCAACACACAATCAACATCATCCAACACATTCTAGCATCACAATAGGTTTTGTATTGGTTCACGTACCTAATCAGGTGTATTTATTCATTTCTCTTCATCTTACTTAACTCTTTTACATTCTTATTTTACATATAGCATATCTAGTAATAACTAATCTAATTTATGTTTTCATTTACAAATTCACACTTCAAAGTGTTCTCTCTCTATGCACATCCAACATCACATAAATTCATGATCTTCACCCTTACTGGTAAGTTTAGGTATGCTTTCTATTTTCATTTATGTTAGTATTTCATTTTTCTCCATCACTAGAATAATTTTTTTTTTTTTTTTTTTTTTTTTTTTTGCGGGGGGGGGAGCAAATGCACTCATTAAAATGTGAAATTATACAAATTCAATATCGTTAAGACACCTAATCCATAGGTCCTCCTTTTGGCTCACACAACCCTTCTAGGCTACTTCTTTAATTGATTCCTAGTCATTTGTAGCTTCCTAGACTTAGCTTTTCTATACCCAGGCAACCCTCTTAGGCCTAGATCCATCCCATAGGTCTCATCCCCTTAGGAAAAAAGCACCCAAATAGGATAAGAGAAATAGAATTTAGTGTGTCATGTTTTTGGTGTTATTTTTCAAGCTCATCTTTGCCTCAAGTGATCATATTTTCTTGGATCTTTATCTTTTTCCCTATCGACCTTCCATGAATTCATTTAACCCATGGCCATTAGTTTCCCTATAAAAGGCCATTAAAAGTCCATTTATAAGGGTTGACACTCATGTACAAATGAGATGAAAGAATATAAGTAAGAACACTCAAGCACTCCTCTCTAATCTTTGCATACAGCCTTCCAACATTATTTAAAGCCTACTCAAGTCATTGCATTAGTCCCTATCCTACTGAAGCACTTCTAATTTCACATTCTAGTTGCATTTATCATACACAAATCACACCAAGAACTTTAATGGGAGAACTACATTAGCTTGATCCCTCTTTAGAGTATTGGTATGTAGGTAGCATGTCCACACATAGGGTGTGAAGTGAATCTAGCATATACTTTACACACTAAACCCTTCTCTTTATTTACAAAGTTTGTATTCTATTTCAAGCATTAGGATCTCCTAAGATTTTTTAATATTAAAATAGGCACACAATGAGCACTGTGAGGTCCATACCCTAAAATTTTAGTGATAGGGTAACACAGGCATCCTAAATAAAACCCATAAAGCTTTTATCCTCAAGAAAATAGTTCTATAATAAGAATAAAATTATAAACAATAGGGTGTCATTTTTTAGTGTTCCTATCCAACTTAAAAAAAAGTCTAGGGATTTGTTTCTTATTATTTCTCAGTCCTACTCTTCTAGTATCAGACCTTGTCTCAGTTAAGATCAATTAGAATAAGTTAAGTTCTAATCACTCTCATTTATTATTATATTTAGAAATGGTAAAAGTATAATTTTTTTACATAAATCAATAGGTTAATTCTTACATATTTATTTACTAATTTACATTATTCAACCACTTTATTATTTAGGAATATAACTCCAATATCTCAAAAATAATAAAACAACATGCAAGTCATATTAGGCCTTTAAATTGACCTTCTATCCACTATCCAAGATCTAACGACCTCATATAAAAACTAAATAAACTAATCTCATGATAAAACATTTCCTTATATCCTTTATAGGCCTTGATAACACCTCATGACACCTCATTAGGTCAGGCAGGGTCTAGAACTAGTCTAGTTCTAGATTTGTACTTAAGGTCTTACCCCTATAGGTTCACCTTGAAAATCTCATAAGTTCTCAAATTCATTTTATGAATTCTCAAGAAAACTTATAAAAAATTTTAAGCCTATCTTCATCCATCTCACTAAGACACCATGTTCAAACTTTCTCACTAGTATTTTTCATCTTATGACTAGTGCCATGACTAGGATTCTCAATCACTTAAAACTTGATAACTTGAATTCAAATAATCCTTTATTTTTTTACACCTTTATCACATGCCTTACATTATCCTCAAAAAAATTCATATCTCTAAATGATGATATCAAAAAATAACAATCTCCAATAAACTCATGAACACCTTTCTTAAGAACCTTTGACATCAATGACAACATCAATGCCAAATTTCAACAATAATAATAATGCTCAATAATCTCCCCCTTTGTCATTCATGGAAAAACATATTATATAATAATAATTATTATCTCCCCATTTTTATTTTTCTCCCCCTTTAACATAAATTATAAAATGATGACTATAATTACCTGGATTACACTCCTTATAACCAAAATACTCAACACACAAGACTTATGAGATTATGAGACATAATAAAAAATGTTCCCCTATATCCATGAATACATTCTTGCAATGAATCACATAATCTTGGAAATAATTATCATGATTATCTCCCCCTAAGTACTTGGCTTATTCAATGATTTCTAAGGGTAGGGATTACACCCAATTCCTATTTTAGGTGTTTAAAAGTTACCTTTGGAAGTGGTTTTGTCAAAATGTCTCTAATCTAATATTGTGTAGAAATATATTCAAGTTTGACACATAATTTATTTACCTACTATATTATAAAATTATACCTAATTAGATTGTTCTTTGTCCTTGAGTGCATGACAAGATTATTTGAGATGCTTATAGCACTTGTATTGTCATAATAGATAGGGCTATGACCATCATACTCTACCTTGTAGGCCTTTAGGGTCTATCTCATCCATAGGACCTATGTGTAACATGATTTTGATTTAATGTACTCATCATAATAATTAGATAATGATATTGATAGTTTATTCCTTCTTATCCATGAAATTAGGCACCCACCTAGGAAGAAAGCTCCTCCACTGGTACTATTAATATCATCTATACTTCCTTCCAAATCTACATCTAGATAGGTTGTAAAATTGAACTCCTTGTTTTTTTAGTTACCACAATCCATAATCCCCTTGAGATACATGAGTATAATTTTGAATTCTTGTAAATGATTCTCATTTGGATCTACTTGAAACCTTCCCACAAGACCTGTTTCTTGCATGTTGTCAAGTTTAGAGGTTGTGGTGTATAATAAACTTCCAATCATTGACCTATATGACATCTGATTAACTTTTAAAGACTCATCTTCCTTTCTTAACTTACACCCTATGATCATGGGTATATTAACTACCTTGAAATATTCCATTGTAAACTTATTCAACATCTCTGTTATGTAAGAACAATCAGGTATTCATGATGTAAAATATTTGAAAAAATAATTTCACGATTCATCATGTGACTAAAATTGTTATCTAATTTTTTGAGTACTAAATTATACTATTATTTAGGGAAATAAATCATGAAATAAAATGTTATTCCATTGATTAATTAGCCCAAACCAACCTCACATAAATAATGTTCAAAAACACAAAAACATGGAGAAGGTCAACCACCCCAAAAGATAAATAAATTAAAGACAATTCCTTTTTTTCACCTATATTTAATATTATTTAAAATAGGTTTCCATGAGCTATGAATGTTAATTACATTATCTATATTGAGGTTATCTAGTCTTTTTTCAATTTTGATAGTTTCTCTAGTTTTTTATTTCCAATAATTATCGTCATTAATAATAAATTTTACTTCATTAATGTTTATTTGGTGTTTATTATTTAAGTAACATTCACCCAAGGCATAGGAATCAATACATGATTTGTTAATGTCATTTGTATGTTATTTTAATCTCATTTTTTATGATAGACTAGTTTCTCCAATATATGGTCTACCACATGAACAAGGAAGCACATAAACATCCTTTTTATAATTCAAGTTAATCAGATATTTATCATGATAGAGGGATGTACAAAGAGTTATAAGTGGCTTAAAAGTGGTTTAAATCCTAGTCTTCTTTACAATTCTAGAATTTGTTTCCAAAATCCCTTTAACAAAATGACTGGTAATTCTCTAGATATTCTGATTATCATTTGTGTCTTTTAGTTTTCTACTTTCAACCCTACATAAATATTTCTTGATTTCCCATTTATTATAACCATTGGACGTAAGAACACTAGTGAGATACTCTTTTTCTTGATTAAGGTGTTCAAAATCATAAAATTTTCTGGCCCTAGTAGCTAATGGTCCAAAACCATAGGCTTTTGGTGAGGGTGATGATGAGAATCAGCTTTAATATATAAATGAATATGAGGTACTTTTATAAACACCTCAAGAGAAAGGGAACGATATTCTTTATTGGTGATAATGACATCTAGGAAATGGAGTCTATTATTCATTTCTTTCTCCATGGTAAATTGGATATCAACTTTCTTGTCATTTAAATGTCTTAGAAACTTATTAATCTCTTCATAACCATGTGACCATTTAACATTAGTATCATCCACAAATATATCCCACTACACAATTTTTAAAGCATAAGAATATAATGCATGTCTTTCAAAGTGTTACATAAAAAAATTAGCCACAATAGGTGATAAAGGTGATCCCATGGCTACTCCATTAATTCTCTCATAGATATCACCCTTACAAGTGAAGAGTTTAGAGTGTAAACATAACTCTACAAGATCCACTATTTATGAATCAATGATACCACAAATGACCTTAATAGCTATATCAAGGGGGATATTAGTGAATAAATACATAATATCAAAAATCAACATAATATCATCTTCAGTAATTATACAATTTTTTATTTTGCACACAAAGTGTTCTAAATTTTTTATGTAAAATGATGTGTTACCAACTAGACATTTTTGTTTCTAATGCTATTAAGGTTTTAAAAAATTATGTGGTGGGATAGATTTGTGGATGATACTAATGATAAATGGTTTCATGGTGAAAAATAACATAATAAGTTTTTTAAAACATTTAAATGATAAGAACATTGATATATAATTCACCCTGGAGAAAGAAATGAATAATAGACTCCCTTTCCTAGATGTCATAATAGCCAAGAAACAGGATGGTTCCCTTTACCTTGAAGTGTTTATAAAATTAACTCATATATATTTATATATTAAATATAATTATCATCATCACACTCACCAAAAGGCTACAATTTTGGACTCATTAGATATTAGGGCTTAAAAAAATTCTGATTCTGAACACCTTAAGCAAGAAAAAGAATATTTCACTAGTATTCTTACTTCCAATGGTTATAATAAATGGGAAATCAAGAAATAATTTTATAGGGTTGAAAATAGAAAACCAAAAGACACAGATGATAATCATAATGTTTAGAGAATTGTCATTACTTTTGTTATAGGGATTTTAGAAAAAAATTCTATAATTGTAAAGAAGGTTGGGATTCAAACTTCTTTTAAACCATTTACCACTCTTCACATGTCCCTAAATCCTATTAAATATCTGATAAGATTGAATTATAAAAAGTGTGTTTATGTGATTCCATATTCATGTGGTAAAACATATATAGGAGAAATAGGTCGATCCCTATAGATTAGATTAAAATAACATGCAAATGACATTAATAGATCACATATTGATTCCTCTACCTTGGCTAAACATTCCCTAAATACTAAAAACCAAATCAACATTAATTAAATAAATTTTTTTGTTAATGAGGATAATTATTTGAAATATAAAATTAGAGAAACAATCAAAATTGAAAAAATACTAGATAACCTCAATAGAGATAATAAAATTGGCATAGATAGCTTATGGAAAACTATTTTAAATCATATTAAAGATAGGTGAAAAAAAGGATGTCCTTATTCCATTTATCTTTTGGGGTGGCCAACCTTCTCCATATTTTGGTGTTTTTGAACATTATTTATGTGCAGTTGGTTTGGGATTTTTAATCAATGGAATAACATTTTATTTTCTACTTTCTTTCCCTAAGAATGAGTACACATTTGGTACTCAAAACGTCGAATAAAAATTTTACTCACATGATGAATCTTGAAATCCTTTTTTCAAATCCCTCTTATGTACTTGTATTCTAAGATGAATATGCCCTTTTAATATTGAGTTATTTTAAACCCAAGAAAGAATGATAGTTATTTTAGAACAAACAACTCAAACTCTTTCTTCATCACCTATAAAAATGCCTTGGTCATGTTATCATTATTTCCACCAAAGATTATGTCATCCACATAGATAACCACTATCAACTAATGGTCATATTTTTTCTTGATGTATAGATTACTATTTGTAACTCCTATTGTGAATATTTAATACAATAGATACCTATCCAACCTAGCATACCAAGATACAAGATCTTGATTTAGACCATAGAGAACCTTTTTCAATATTCAAACATATTCTTTGTCATCTGATAATGATAACCCCTCAAGTTTATCAATGTATACTTCCTCTTCCAAATTCTCATTCAAAAAGGTATATTTGACATCCATCTGGTATACCTTGAATCCTTTGAATCTTGCATATTCTAGAAAAAATATGATGGCCTTTAATCTTGCTACTGGTGCAAAGGTCTCCTCAAAGTATTCCCATTCAACTTTTGAATATCTCTTGCATACCAATATAGCCTTGTTCCTGGTGACTTCTCCATCTTAATTCAACTTGTTTCTAAACACCCATTTTGTGCCAATGGCATTCTTGTCTTTAGGCCTAGGAACTATTTCTCAAGTCTCATTCTTCTCTATTTTGTCTAACTCCTCATTCATAAAACCTATCCAAAATTTGTCTTTGCTTTCTTATATAAGACTTTTAGGTTCAATATTGGATAATAGAGAAACATTATCTTAATTTAGATTACTTACCAATCTTCTCCTCATTTTCATACCTACATTCTTATTTCCAATGATTTGAGATTCAAGATGATTTCTTTAAATCTTTAATGAAGGTCCTTTTGATTCTTTTCTCTCTCTCATCAACCTCTATAGTCTCCTCTTCATTATTTAAGTCCATATTATCTAAGATGTCCTTTTACTGTAAGTGTGATCTCCTTGTCTCATCAATCTTCACATTGGTGCTCTCCATTATCTTTTATTGCCTCTTATTATAACATATATAGGCTAAACTCATTGATGAATATCCTACGAATATTCCTTCATTAGATATGGAATAAAATATTTCCAAGTCTTCATCATTGTTAAGCATGAAATATATTGAGATGGGGGGGAGTGAACTAGTATATTATATATCTTTTATTTAATCCGATTTATTTTCTTTAACCACTCAATCATACATTCAATATATGCAATAAAACTAAAATAATAATTTACACCACACAAGAGAGAGAGACAGAGAGACATCGATTTTTTATGTGGAAACCCAAAATGGTAAAAAACCATGGATAACAATCTTGAGTATATAAATGAGCATCAACTCAAAATACAAAGTTTGCAAGCACCAACTTATAGGAGCACTAACACATTTGCCAAGCACCAACACATCAAATATTTGTGAGAACCAACCCACAAGAGCACCAACCCCTTACAAATATTCATGAGCACAAACCCATAGGATCACCAACCTCTCTTGTGTATAAAATGCAACTATCTCTCAATGTTGCTTACTCAACAAATGATAGAACTCTACAATATCTCATGCTTTTCTCTCTTCAAAAAAAATACAAACCATGCACTCTCTTGAATATTACAAATAGCTTTTCAAGCCTTTATTTATAGCTTTCCAAATGAACTTTAGCCTTCACCCTTTGTGACCCTTCAATCCTCATGAAAAATGGTGCCAAATTTGCATGACCTTTCGTATCCTTGTATATGAAAATTCATATGGTGACCCTTCATAAGAAAAAGTGTATTTTCCTCTTTTGTCTTTATCTTGGTGAATTTTCATATTCCTCAAAGTTTCCCTTCATGTAAAAATGTGCCATACCTCTTTTGTCTTCACATGGTGACTCTTCGAATTCCTCAAGGTGACTCTTCATGAGAAAATGCATCCCATTCCTCTTTCATATTTTACCCCATGAATATTTGACTTCTCCATGGGCCCTCTTTTTACTTATATACAACCAAATATATATTTATTAATATTAAATAAATATTAACACACATTAGCCAAGATATGAATATTAAAAAACACCATTAAATGTAATGGGGTCTTTATCACCAATAATGCTAGACCTTTGACATCAATGACAATATTTCCAACAATTTTGTCCTTTATCATTGATGGAATCCTCAAAATAAAACTACCACATCCTAAAACATATACATACTACCATCTAACAAACATACAGTAACTCCACCTTATTGTAGTAACTTGTATCTATTCCCTGTACCTATTTTTTCACCTGTACCTATAGTTGTTATTCTCCCCCTTTGACATCAATGGTAAAGGGCATACCTAGAGATAAAACATAGCTCCCCCTCAACTAATGCTGAACCTCAATGGTAGGAAGTAAAATAAATTACTCCCAACTTCTCTCATAAATACTCAAATTTTTTTTTTGGTAGTGCCTTTATGAAAATATCTACAATCTACTTTGTAGTACTAATATATTCCATCTTTACCTATTGATCTACAACCTGATCTCTCAAGAAGTGATATCTAATGGGAATATGGTTTTTTCTTGAATGCATCACTACATTCTTTAAAATATTTATAGTACTTGTGTTATCACAAAAAATATAAATAGGTTCATCATATGTTACCTTGATATCTTCTAATATTTGCTTCTTCCAAAGCACTTGAGTACAACACAATACTTATGCAATATATTCTACTTCAGCTATAGAAAGTGATAATGAATTCTAATTCTTGTTTAGCCATAATACTAAGCTATCACCAAGGAAAAAAGCTCCTCCACTTGTACTCTTTCTGTCATCCAAGCACCTTGCCAAATCTGAATCTATATAAGCAACCAAAGTGAAATATCTACATGTGGGATACCATAATCCATAATCCAATGTCCTCTTGATATATCAAAATATTATTGTTACCAACAAAACATGACTATATTTTGGAGATGACTGTTATCTTACAACCATACCTGCTATATGCATGATGTCTGGCTTTGATGTTGTCAAATATAAAAGACTATCAATCATAGATCTATACAAAGATTGATTTGTAGTAGGTAAATCATCTTTTCTCACCTAATTTCCTATACACATTGGTGTGCCAACTGGTTCACAATCCTTAAAACTAAATTTATTCAACATTTCCTTGGCATATTTACTTTTAGATATGAAAATTCCTTTATCTGACTAAAATATTTGCAATCCTAAGAAAAATGGCAATTCTCTAAGCATAGACATCTCAAATTCTTTTTGCATATTGTCAAAAAATTCTTTTGTCATCTTTTCAATATTTCCTCCAAGAATGATATCATCAACATATACCACCATAATAAATTGATGCTCACCTTCTATTTTGATGCAGAGATTACTATCAGCAAATCCTCTCTTGAAACCTTAATCCTACAGGTAGTTATCAAGTCTTGCATACCAAGCTCTAGGAGCTTATTTCAATCCATACAATGCTTTCTTCAATCTACATACATGGCTAGTAATATTTGAGAGAATAAATCCCTCAAGCTACTGAATGTAGACCTCTTCTTCTAGATTCCTGTTCAGGAAGGCAGATTTGACATCCATCTAAAACACTTTGAAAATTTTAAATACTACATATGCAAGAAACATTTTAATAGCCTCTATCATTTCCACTAGTGTAAAAGCTTCTTCAAAATCTATTCTCTCAATCTGAGCATATCCTTTACATACTAATCTTGCTTTATTTCTGGTCACTTCTACATTTTCATTCAGCTTATTTCTAAAAACCCATTTTGTTCCTATCACATTGTGATCTTTTGGTTTAGGCACTAATTTAAAAGTATCTTTCTTTTCTATTTGATTTAATTCTTCATCCATAGCCTTAACCCAATGTTTATCATGTCTAGCTTCTAAAAAAGTTCTAGGCTAAATTTTAGATAACAAAGAAAAATTAACTTGCTCATATTCACTTACCATCATTCTTTTGGTGTGAATTCCTTCATTTATGTCCACAATGATGTCACTTTCATTATGATTTCTATGAACATATTTGGATGGAGTTTTTGTTCCCTTTTTTTCCTTCTAATCTTCTTCTAATTCTTCAAAACCTTCCTCTTTAATGATTTCAAGAATGTCTATTAGATCACTGATTCTTTGTGTTCCATATTCCTCTATATTGACACTTGCACTTTCAACAATTTTCTTAGTTCTTTTGTCATAACATTTATAAGATTTAATTTTGCAAGAATAACCAATAAATATACCTTCATCTACTCTAGATTCAAACTTACCAAGTTTTTCATCTATCCTCTTTATGAAGCATCTGCTACTAAAAACTCTAAAATAATTAGCTATTGATGGTTTTTCTTTCCATAGCTCATAAGGAGTATTTTCACTATTGACTCTCAATAATGCTCTATTCTAAATATTTATCTTCTATCTTGGATTCATTTAGCATTTTACTCACGATATCTCAAACTGTGTTATTTTTTTGTTCAACTACTCTATTTTGTTATGGAGTTATAGCTGTTGAATAATGTCTCTTTATTCCATGGTCTTCACAAAACTCAAAAAATTGATCTAACATAAATTCTCCTCCTCAATTTGATCTTAGACACTTAATCTTCAAACTGGTTTCATTCTCAATTAATTCTTTAAATTCTTTGAAATGTCTGAAAGCTTCTAATTTTTTCTTTAAAAACATTACCCAAGTCATATGTGAAAAATCATCAACAAGCAACATGAAATACTTCTCACCTTGAGTACTTTGAATTTTCATAGGTACACACATATCAATGTGAACAAGCTCCAGCATTTGAGTAGTCAAGTACTCTTTTGTTTTTAACCACCTTCTAGCCTGCTTCCCATGCTAACAAGGTTCACAAAGTGTGTCAAATGGCTTTGTAATCTTTGGAAGATTTATAAATCTTGCTTCTTACTTATGTTGACAATATTTTCAAAATTTGTGTGCCCCATTCTCTTATTCCATATTCAACTTTCTTCAATCTATCTCAAATAACATCTTTGACCTTTGATGTCTGATAGCATATACAAATTATTGCCTGTTCTCTGAGCATCTTCAACCAACATATCTAAATCTTTTTTTCTACTTTTACAACCTTCTGCATAAAACTTTAGTGTGAGCCCCTGATCACACATTTGACTTACACTAAAAATATTATGCTTAAGACTTTCTACATATAAAACATTTTCATTTATAGTTATACCATTATCCAAACTTAGTGTACGTTTTCCAGCAATTTTGGCAGTAGTATTGTCTCTAAATTTCACTATGCCACCATTGATCTTTTTCAAGGTTATAAACTTGCTCTTATCTCCTGTCATATGTCTCAAAAATTCACTATTAATGAACCATGTATTTTCTTCATTTCTTTCATACAAAGCAATCTGCACCAACATAGATTTTTTAGCTTGTTTCTTTTACCATGACCATGTCTGAACTTTCTTCTTGATGAATGGAGCCTTGAAACTCTAGTCCTTATTGACTGACTTGAACACACTCCTATAGTACCAAGCTATGTGTTCGAAATTTTTGAACTTATAACATATTATGGCCTCTTCATTAAATCCTGATAGAGGAGCAAAAGAGTTGTGGTTTCTACTTGACTCTGCATGATTTTCCTTATCCTTATTTCTGAAACTGTTAGCTCATTTTTGAAATTCTAATTTCTTATTACCGTATCTATTACAATAAAAATAGTAACCATAAAAATAGGACCTATTTTTGTATCTTTAACCTGATTTCCTTTTGTAGCTTTGTTCCCTTTAGCCTTATTTTTTTGAGATGTCCTTTGTATTCTTAACTTCATCCCTTTTTATTTCTTCTTTTGTAAGAGCTTCAACATAGCTCTTTCCTTTTTCCTTGTCTATGAAAGTAGTAACCTTATATTTATATTTTTTAAATCCAATACCTATCTTATCTAAAATTTATCTTTGATTTTCTAATATCTTATTCAACATATTAGTGTTATTATTAAATTTTGAATCATTGGCTGCTCTATCATTGATTGCTTTATTTGTTTTCTCAAGATCTGCTTTTAAAGAAGTAATTATAATAACATACCTTTCACATTATTTACTTGCTATTTTCAACTATGGCATGATATCTTCTTCATTATTCTAGGCTTCTTTAAAGTGTGCTTTCAAATCTTCAATTATTTCCTTTGACTCCTTTTTAGTTTTCTCGATCGGGAGCTTTAATCTTTGATTCTTCTTTTCAAGAGATTTTAACTCTTCTAAGGCACAAATGAGTTCTCCTTCAAGATTCACTTTAGATTCATCCTATTCTTCTTCTTGATTATTTGTACTTTTACTTGTGTATGTATTTTCATGTTTGGTCATGAATAGATTCTCTTCTTCTGAGTCACTAACTCCACTATCTTCGGCTAAACTAGGATCTTTAGAATACAAAATTTTCTTCTTGAATCCCTTCTTGAATTTTCCTTTGAAATTCTTCTTGTATGTAGACTTTATTTTTTCATTGTCATCATTACATTTATTTAGGCATTTAGATACAAAATGTCCAATCTTTCCATAATTAAAACATTTAAAAGTTAATTTTTCTTGATATTTACCTGTGCCCTTTTTCGGCTTGCAAATGAATAGAGCTCCATTGTCATCTTCATCATCGCTAGAATTATCACTTGATTCTTGAATTTTAGCCTTCTCTTTATTTGATATCTTGAAAGCCACTTCTCTCTTTGAAGGTTTATATTGTTCAGTCTACATCTCATATTCCATAAGAATACCATGAAGCTCATCCATCTTTAACTTGGCTAAATTATTCATCTCTTCAATTGCCAAAACTTTTCCATCATATCTCAATGGTAGAGATCTCAAGACCTTTTGAACCACAATCAATTATTCTAAATTTTATCCAAGACCTTGAGTCTGATTAACTATTTGATCAACCCACAAGAGATAACTTTCTATATTTTCTTCTTCTCCTTCCATCTTCAAACTCTCAAACTATCTTTTGAAAATCTAAAGCTTAGCTTGCCGAACCTTTACATCACGTTTGTAAATATTCTCAAGTTTTACCCAAGTTTCATGATTATATTTACATTACATAACTCTAATAAATTATAATTCACATAAGCCACATAAAATATCATTTAAATCTTTAGCATTATTTTCACTTGCCTTCTTTTATACCGATATAGTTACCAGTGTCTATGGCTCTTCATATTCCTCCACCATTGCTTTCCATATGTCAAATATAAGGGCCATAAAATAAGTATTGATCCTTATGATCCAATAAACATAATTCATCCCATCAAACAAAGATGCCTTATTTTTATAAAATCCTTCATGTGATACAACCATTATGCTTTCTTGATCTTCCTTCAAGCTGTAAAACTTTTTCAAAAGGAACCTACTTTGATACCAATTATTAAGAATGAAATATACTAAGAGTGTGGGGGGTGAATTATTATATTATATATATTTTATTTAATATGATTTCTTTTCTTTAACCACTCAATCATATACTCAAGATATGCAATAAAATTGAAAAAATAATTTGCATCACACAAGAGAGAGAGAGAGAGAGAGAGAGAGAGATAGATAGATAGAGAGACTAGATTTTTATGTGGAAACCCAAAGTGGGAAAAAACTATGGAGAACAATCTCAAGTATATGAATGAGCACCAAATCAAAATACAAATTTCATAAGCACCAACTTTTAGGAGCACTAACCCCTTTGCCAATAACTAACACAACAACTATTTGTGAGTACCAACCCATAAGAGCATCAACCCCTCTTATGTATAAAACACAACTATCTCTCAATGTTGCTTACATAATAAATGATAAAACTCTACAATATCTCCTTCTTTTCTCTCTTTGAAAACAAATACAAACCATGCACTCTCTTGCATATTAAAAATTGATTCTCAATCCTTTATTTATAATTTTTCAAATTACCTTTAGCCTTCACCCTTTGTGACCCTTCAATACTCATGGAAAATGGTGCCAAACTATCATGACCCTTTGAATCCTTGCATTTGAAAATTCATATGGTGACCCTTCATAATAAAAAGCATCATTTCCTCTTTTGTCTTTATCTTGGTGACTTTTTATATTCCTCAAAGTATCCCTTCATGTAAAAATGTTCCATACCTCTTTTGTCTTCACATGGTGACTCTTAGAATTCCTCAAAGTGACTCTTCATGAGAAAATGCATCCCATTCCTGTTTCATCTTTTACCCTGTGACTCTTTAACTTCTCCATGGGCCCTCTTTTAACTTATATGCAACCAAAAATATATTCATTAATATTAAATAAATATTAACACACATTATCCAAGATTTGAATATTAAAAAGACACCATTAAATGCAATGGATTTTTTTATCACCAATAATTCTAGACTTTTAGCATCAATGAAAATATTTCCAAGAATCATCTCTTTTGATGAAACATTTTATCCTAAACACTTTAAAGTGTTCAACATTGGTAGGTTTTCCCTTTCATATTTCATAGGGATTTTTGTTTCCATTAGTCCTTGTCTATCCTCTATTCAAAATGTACATAGTATTGCTTACTACCTCTCTCCAATATCCATTAGATAATATAGACTCATTTAGTATAGTTCTAGCCATCTCTTAAACTGTCATATTCTTCCTTTCCACTACCTCATTCTAGCAAGGTTTTTTAGATCATGATAATTGTCTTCTTAATCCATGAACCACACAAAATGTCTCAAACTCATTAGACTAAAAATATCTTCCTCTATTAGATCTTAGGCATTTAATATTCCCATTCTTCTCATTCTCAATAAGATCCTTGAATGCCTTGAACTTTTCAAGAGATTATGACTTTTCTTTCAATAATTCAACCCAAGTCATTCTTGTTTAATAATATGAGTAACATGAAGTATCTATTTCTTTGACTTCTTATAGTCTGGTATAGATCATTGTGTATCAACTCTAAAAGTCTTGTATTATATTACTCCTTAGACTTGAACCTTGTTCTAGTCTACTTACCATGTTTACAAGCCTTGAAAAGTATGTTTCTAGGTTTGGTAATCTTATGCATGTTCTTTACAAACTTGTTAGTGTTAATATTAACTAGATTATCAAATTTTAGGTGACCTAACCTTTTTTTCCATATCTAAATTTCATCTATCTTTCTAATGAATCATATCTACTTCTTGATATCTTTCAAGATATATAGATTATTCTCAGTTCTCTTAACATTCACAATTAGCCTTCCTAATTTTGATCTCCTTATCGTACACCCTTTATCATTAAATGTTAGTATGTGTCCTTGATTGAACATTTAACTTACACTATGTAGGTTATGTTTCAAACCTTCCACATATAACACATTTTGTGTCTTGTTCTTCCCATTATCCAAACTAAATACACCCTTGCCAACTATATTGGGAATTGTGTTGTCTCTAAAGCTCACTATTCATATAACATTCTTATTTAATGAGATGAACTTATTTTTATCTCCTATTATGTGGATTGAATAACCTATATATATCATTTCATGCCTTCATCTTAAATTTGAAAGGCAGTCTGAGCTAACATAGAATCCTCTTTAGTCTTATATTCCTCCTTGGGAAATAGTTCATCTTGCCTCTTATGCTCAATATGATCCATCCTAACTTGTTTTGTATTCTATACAAATGTTTGATCCTTATCATGAATTATAGGATATTCATATGTCTTATTGAATCTTATGGGCCTTCTAACTCTATTAGAGCATAATGTTGCATAATGTCCTATATTATGATAGATGTAGAAAATAACATTTTTGTACTCATGGAAATGGCTTAGGCTCAAGATCTCACGTGCACGTGACTTTAAAATTTGAAGTCGGTAGTCATGGATTCAGTGGTTGGTGTGGCTATGGCTAACGCTATGGGAGGGGCTTCCTCTGTGTGTGGGGGAAGGGTTTAGATCACCCCTAATATGATTTATTCTATAGGTGGGGGCTCTATTCTAGCCTCAAATTTTGCAAATGGATCTCCTACTCATGGTTCAAGCCTTGGCTTCGGGGGAAGGACTTTTGCTAATGTGGTTGCTTTCGAAGCTGGATTACATGATGCTCTTCCTCACACATCATCTGGGCCTTCTCATGTTTTGCCTAACAAATATCCTCTCATGGCCAAACCATGGCATATGGATTTTAATCTTCTCTCATAATCCTTTAACAAGTTCCCTATTTGGGTCTGGCTCCCTAATCTTCCAATACATCTTTGGCATGATTCAGTTTTTGAAACCATTGGAAATGCTATTGGGGATTTTTTGTTTTTAGATGTAGATACTTTGAATTTTCACCATTCAACCTGTGCACACCTTCTGGTAGAAGTGGATGTTTCTAAGGGCCTTCTTGAGGTTATTTTCCTGGATTCCCCAAGGGGTACTTGGACACAAATGTTGGATTTTGAGGGTATCCCTTTTCGGTGCAAGAAGTGCCACCTGACGGGTCATATTGCTGCTCATTGTGCTACTAAGAAATCTAAATCTAGATGACCACCTTCTTGGTGGTCTGAGGCTTCCTCTGAACATTACATAGTTAAACAACCTATGGAAGTTCTGGCTATTCCTAAGAATGAGGATAGTATCCACTCCAAACCACTGGTTGTGGAGGATTCTTTGGTGAAAGATTCTATTGAAGTTCCTACAGAGGCTATGGTTAGTGATCTATCTAAGCCAGTGGTTGAGGTGGCATTGGTATCTTCCCCTATTTTGGAGGATCCTCTTAGGAGCTAGACTTTGTCTAGTTCTCATAAGGAATTTGTTGCAGCATCCGTGTCCCCTGGGTTCCATGGATCATTATCTTCTGAGGCATGGGTTGTTGAGGCAACAAAGTTAGAGGATGGATGGACAACAATTAAGAGGAAGAAGTCTAAGCCTTTGGTCCCCCCTCTAGATATAAATCTTCTATCGTGTAAAAAAAAACCTCATTTTAAAAGGAAAATCTAATGTTCCCTTTTGCTGACTAGTTTTTTTGGGTTAGTAAACTGGTTGCTTTACTGGTTTGCTGGTTACTAGTATGGGAGGTTTCTCACTTTGCTGATCCAGTCTGTTAACTTTTTATTTAGTGTTTTGATAGTAGTTTTATCTGGTCATATCTACTGGTAATAGGTCCCTATAAAACCTAGTTTAGTTATTTTATTAGTTATAGGTTCATTTAAAAACTTGGTCGTGCTCAATGGTTTTCTTTTTGATGTATAGGGTTTTGGGGCCCCTTCAAAACTTACTTTTACCTTAATCTAAAAAATTTTTGTACTCACCTCTTGACTAATTATTCCTTTTATCATTATCCCATGATGACTTATCCTTCATATAATTGGAATCCTTGATTGGTATTTTCATGTTGGTACTCTTGAATTATTCTGAATTCTCATGCTTTCTCTCAAACTTACTCATTTTCTCTATGAGCTTCTCATGTTCAACCTTCAAAGAATCTCGCACTATCTTCAACTAGTCATACTCAACTTATTTTAGCTTAAAACTTGTGTTGACACCTTATAACTAACACCTAAGATCATTTATAATATTCTTTTGATGCTTCAAATCATGAATGGAACTTATGATCTTAGCTTCAAGGTTTACTTCAACTTCTCCTTCTTCATTGTCATAGTAGACTTCATCATACATATTATCTTCTTCCTATTGATAATGAGACATATTGTGCTTATTATGATCACCTTCAAGCTATTAGAATTATATCAAAGGAATATGATCTTATACCAAATATTATAATCATAATTAATGATGTGTGGGGTTAATTAGTCTACAAAAACTTGTACAATTTTACTTATCATTCATTAACTATCAAAGCAATATAGTGAACTAGTAACACATCAAAAACCATGAGATAAGAGCATAACACATATTATTTGAGTGAGAAACTCTAAGAGGGAAGAAAACCCACTAATATATAAAAAATTAATATATTTAAATAATAAAAACATTATTATTTATTAAAACACTAACTTCACATAGAGCACTAACACCAACTAGCCAATCACCCACTTAACTAGTCTTTAGCAAGAACCAACTTGCAAGGAGGCACCAACCCCCTAGATGACTCAAAACCAACTCAAAAAAATAATTTATTTGATCACATTTAGGATACCTTGTTTCTCAACCAATTTATGATGACCACTTCTTCATCTCTTCACACTCTTAGCCCTCTCAAACTACCTTCTAGTTTCCTTTGCTCAACTAGGTCTCTTCAAGACAAATTAGGTCATTTAACCTAGATAGTCATCTATATTACCCATGTTATATATTAATTATATTTAATATTAACTCTTATTGTAGTATAAATTACTTTATTTATCTCTTCAAAGTGTTATATCTTCCTCTTCAACTTGCTCATTCTCTAAATAGACAATTAGGCCTATTAGACCTTGTTCTTATACTAGGATCTTATTCATACATATTTTATTTGGAAATACACACTTTACCACCTATATTTTAAATAAAATATTCCTTATTAAATTCAAAAAAATATTAATAAATAATTAAAATAGGTTTTTCATAGCATATAGGACCAAAACCTCTTTTACGCCTTAAGGAGACCTAATTCAATTAGGCCTTCATTAGCACACATTACCCTTTGATTTTATTGGAACACATTAAAAATCCACATATGGTAGAAATAGATTTTATGACACTTCAATAAATCTATACTAATATCATCTTAGGTCCATGAAAATTTTTAGCTCTAACCACCACTTGAAGCATGCCATTGGTACTATTCACAATTAGGCATGTGAACCTACAAAAAAATTGTCTTGAACTACCAAAGATAAAAACCAATTATCTAACCAATCATGGTAAATAATAATATATAAAAAACCTTCAATAAAACAAAAAAATTCACCAAGTTCATTATACTTTATTACACAAGGCAAAAGGACTCAAACCCTTCTCTTTAAGTAGCACACTTTGAATTGTCAACTAAACTCAAAATGTGGTCATGAAAATAATGATATTCAAAAATTGTAGGTCCACTTTCAGAGACATAAAATTCATTTGTATTATATTATAAGGTCATTATACCATTATCATATAGATATATTTTATGATGAAATGGAAATATTGGTCTTGCAAACCATTCTCATAGTCTTATACCTTATTGTCTCATCTGAACTAGATAGGTCAAATTATGAATAGCATTTTCATAATATAAACTAACCTAAAAAAACTTATATCCAACATTAAAATTTATTAAAATCCTTTAATAATTTATCGATGCACTTGGATTCATCCCTATTCCATGATAACACATCCCTAAATAACTTTTCACTATTGCTTGAGTTTCTCACTATTTTCACTATTAGGTCTATTAGTGGCCAGCCAAATTAGATGATAATATTATCACCCATGAAGTATATAACCCATAAATAAAACACCATAGACAAAAACTACAAGTATCATACATTTTCCTCCATCTATTTAGTAATTTTGACTTGGTCAACTTTGATTGCTATAATACATCTTTATGAAACAAGGATTTTCCTGTAGGGTCTACTCACACACATGACAAACCAATCATACTTGGACATGAATTTTAGAGTTTAACATAACTTTTAATCAATTAAATATCCATAAAAATCCATTTTTATCACTTTAGAATAACTTCTTTCATATCAATTCACTATTAGGGTTATTTGAGGGTTTAAACCATATTTGAGTCTTAATGATCATTCATAAAGCTTGTCCCATCATTATAGAAACTAGTGAATATAAATTTTATATATGAAACTTAAAAATATTCTATGAATATCTTAGGTTATCATGTAGAGGTTACATGTTCCAATGAACACTTGAAATTCCTTCTTGGGTTGAGAATCCTTTATTCTATGCACTCGAGAGACCTCAAAACACTTTTTGATGCCTTTAATTGAAAACCATGACTTCAAAATCTGTGGAAATTATTTAAAAAACATATAATACCTATAAAATTAGTCACTTTTCCATGATATCCTTGTAAATATAACCTCATACCTCATTAGGCCATTCTCTCTTTTTGGTCTCTAGGCCTTGACTTGCATGTCACATTAGGCCTTAAATCTGACCTTATAGCCAATGTCCAAGATATTAAAAACTAATATACAAACTCAAGAAACCTATATCATGATAAAACACTAATTTAAATACTTTATATTCCTTGAAAACACCTCATGGCACCTCATTATGCTAGGCAATGTCTAGAACTAGTCTAGTTGCAGACTTAGACTTAAGGTCTTACCCTTGTAGGCTCACCTTGAAAATATCCTAAGTTATATAATGCCTCATATACATTCTCAATAAACCATATACATCCTCTTAATCCTTTATTCATCCATCTCAACAAAACACCATGCTAAAAATTTCTCACCATGATTTTTCATGTTATGAATAGTGTCATGACTAGGCTTTTCAAGCACTTGAAACTTGACAATTGGCCTTGAAACACTCCTTATTTATTAAAAACCTTTATAAAATTCCTTACATTCTCCTCAAATAATTTCATACCTATAAATGGTGATACAAAACAAGAAAATATTCAATGACCTCATGAACACCTTTATTAAGATCCTTTGACATCAATGCCAAACTTTAACAACATGAACAATGCTCAACAAAACTAGGCATATCATTATTATTTATAAATACATTATCGATAAGAACATTATAATTTTATTTATCATTTTATATACTATCAACATCAATATGATGGGTGGATAAATAAGAAATAATATTATATGTAGTAGAAATATTTTTTTTATCACTATATGTATAATAATCATCATCATTCCAATTTTAATCATGGTCGTCTTATTCTTCACTTGTGGAATAAACATTTTAATTAGACACACTTTCATGTTCATTAAAATTGGGTGTAATATATTTTCTATATTTCCAATCTCATTAAAAGTATTATAATATGTAAGAGGGATGTAATGTGTACTTTCATCATCGACATTTGAAATTGGAACATTATTTTGTGCATAAAATATAAATAAATGAGAAATAACTATATTTTGTACCTTGATTAAAGCATCATGACATGAATGAGAAACACAATTTTTACTTTCATTATAAACATTTTAAATTAAAACATTCTTTGTGCACAAAAGGATAAGGAAGTATAAATAGCTACATCGTATACTTTTTTCAAAGCATCATTACTTGCATATTTGATTTCAAAAGACAAGGGAATAAAAGATGCATTGTCACTTTCTACTTTAGATACATCATTGCCATATGATAAATTAACATATTTGTATGTAGGATGCAATTTTTGAGATGCAAGATTGTCATTATTTTCATGTAACTGAATTTTAACTTTATTTTATTTATATTGTTTAATTTTAAAAATATATGTAGTAAACATTTTTGAAAACCTAAGAGTATCATCAAATAACACATCACCAATGAGGTTATTTTTGAATCATATTAATAATTTTTTTATTATTAAATTAGAATAGAAGTAGGAGAAGAACATGCATTTATACTAATTGAGCTAATGTTTAGATCATGAAAATTATAATAATATTCATTATATATAATCATGTTTGTTATTAGTATCTAACAACAATTTTGTTAATTTTTCCATTCTTTATTATAATTATAAATAATTCCTATGAATTCACTAATCGAATGGGGGGAAAGAGGTACTTTTTACTCATGTTAAAATTTCTAAAAAGTAAAATGAGAATAAGAGGAGAAACAAATAATAATGACAATAAACAATCAAACATAAGAGGGAAATCAAAATTTAATTTAAAATGCTATAAAAATGTCTTTGAAGAAGGAAATCTTACATAGTAAACTAGTGTTTTGCATATGCTAAATAAATAAAATAGGTTCACCAAAATATTTTATAGAATTCAAGATTAATAATATTTTAGTATAAAAAATAAAATGATTGATTAGATTAAAATCAATCATTAAATTAGCATTAAACCATCATTTCACTTTTAAATATATGATATTAAGTAACTAGGGTTTGACCAAAACATGAAAAAGAGATGAGAAAATTATCTATTTGAGGCACAAAAATCTATTAATTACTATATTTGACTCTAAGTTTGACTATGTAATTATTCTATTTTATTTTTATGCTTATATGGGATAATAGTAATGGATTTGGATAGGAGAGCGGTGCACTATTATATATTTGGGGCATTATTATCTAGGATCCTCATGTGATGAAAGTGTAAATTGAAATTCTATTCACATTCATCTATAGATGCACTTCATCCTATTACAAACCTAACATCTCATTATTAGACATGTGTTTTCATATTATCTTGTTTAAAACCCTAGTGAAGTATTGCACACAAAATAAATAGAAATAAAATGCTAAATGAGGTTAAAATTTTGTGAATTAGAAATGAATGAGTTACCTCAGAATGCCATTAAACTAAAAATTTCATACATAACCCCATATAGGGAGCTCATGATTATGTATTTCTCCCTCTAAAGTGTGCATATGATTAAATCATATGCAAATACAAATCTAAATGATCTTCACCTATGTCATTGTCTTTGTCAAAACATGCAATCTAGATGTGATATGTATAAACTTTAGATAATTTTAGAGATTGAGATTTTTCTAGTGTGATTTTATTTATTATGTTAGTGAAAAATTAATAAGTGATAGGTGTAAAATTAATTATGGAACCTTTTAAATATAAGGATCCCAATTTTCAATTATAAAACCCATTGATCTGCCTACTAAATCAAATAATGGTAAACAATCATAAAAAGAGACCCAAGATAAATGGACAACATTGATCTGCCTACTATATTTCTAAAACGTCTAGTGGACAAGAGTGGTTTTTCTATACAATAGAGTAGTGCACTGTTTCGAAAAAGAGAGGTCCTATTTATAAAATTAAAATAATAGAATGAGATAAAATCATGACTATGGATCCCTATGACTTAGATGAAAATTTACATTGAAGATTAAAACTCCAAATAATTAGTGAAGTCAAATTGAATGAGATAAGACTATGATAATTGACACCAATGTGATCTAAATTCAACATTAGAATATTTTAAATATAAAATCCATAAAATACATAATACGTGTGTTCACTTAAACTAACTTACATGTATATACCTTACCAAATCTATAAAATCAATTTGAGATTGATATTAAAGCTTAATAATATGCACAAAATTTAGTCTTCACCAAACATAACCTCTCAATTTCTTACCATAATGAAAGATTCAAAGATACCTTACATAGGTATCCTACATATGACAAATAACTCCATGCCATTTTATAGACATACATGGAATGTAAGCATTACATTACAGGAATGAAGACCATCATCCATAAATTTCAAAATAATATATAATGAATGAAGACCTAAGTAAATTTATAAAATTATAACCATCAAGAGTGTTCTACCTACCTACAAGAATTTCACCTTAATTTTAATCTTAATAAATGTAATTCAAATCAGGATACAAACTTCTTATGCTTACCTCTAATTAAGACATTAATAATAATAGAATCATGTGGCCATGAGAATTATAAATGGCCCATGTTATGTGATAATTACCTCATGTTTTCCACCATATATTAAGCACTAAATATAGGAAAAAAACGTTTCATACTACCATCTACAAGAACAGATTATGTGTCACTTTGGACATGTGAGTTTTTTAATAGTAGAGTAATATATGCCATTTTTAGAGGTGCACTATAGTAAATTTGTAGGAAAACTTAAATTTTACTATAAAATTTTAAATGTTAGTATTTACCTATATTTCCTTACATGAATTATGTGTACACATATGGATCATTCACACCCTTCTATCATATTCATTTTCATTATATAGTCCCAACCTTCTCGATGTGCTATCAGTCACATGTATAAATTCCATAGTCTATACCTAATATATTTATTATATTAATGAAATTATTTATTGATCATTAGATAATTATTATTATATTTATATATGCCTCCACTTATACTTAGAGTAATCCATATTTTTGAAAATTTACATGTATGTCAGAGTATTCTATTTTTTTATAAAGTGTCATTTTCTAATTTAAAATCATCCTTATGGGTCAATGTATGCACAAAAAGGTATGGGATTTCCTTTAAAATTTGACCTCCTAAGGTCTATTTGAGATAAATTATGAAATGATGGGATGATGAGTTATATAAATTTGGTTAGTTGTTTTGAGCTTATTGAATTGGATGAACTATTTGGTTTGTTTGAACTTATCTATGCTGATAATGGGTTACTTGTCTCACATGATAAGCTTTTATATACTAGTATAACTTAGTCAATTTATAATTATTATTTAAGAAAGATAAATGAGGACAAATAATATCTATAGAGTATATAAATTATAAAATAACTAAATAATGTAACTCTTAGTATATGTTTATCTCCTTGAATATATTAAAATTTTGGGTTGAATCACTCTATATATTTGATCAATTATATCAGGTTATGCTCTCCCAATAAATGGCATCCATAAATGGAATGAAATTTGATGAGGATAGACCTAAGGATGACGAATTAAATAATATTTGAAGGATTTTGGATTGACAACCTTGTTTGTTTGCTAGCTAATTTTTATACCTGTTTGTATGTGTGTTGAGATATGAACTTAAATAATAAAAAACTACTCAAAATTATATAATTTAACTTTGAATTCTAAAAATATTAACATGCAAAAATATATGTTGTTGGTATATATATGTAAGTGATATTCTAATTAAATCAAATGGATTTTAATTCAAGAAAGTGTAGGAAATGATTTTTGTTTTAAATCTTTTTTTTTAATATTTTTTTAATGTAAAAAATATATAAAAACAAATCTAAATAAAACACAATGGAAAACAAGAAATAGAATAAAACCCCCCAAACCTAACTAGAGTAGAGGAAATATTGGAATAAGATATTGTTAAATATATAATTATATATATCCATAGGCTACTATCTCTTTATTTTTCTTGGTGATTACCTAAGGATTCTCTATTAAAATGAATGTGAAAGTAATGGAATTATAGGGACAAAGTGAAGAAGAAATAAAAATTGAACTATGGATAGTTTTTAGAAATAGAAAAGTACTATGATGAAAACTTGTCAGCCTCTTTTTTCAAATTGTTACGGTGACCATATGGTATATATAATACATGAGTTGATCCTCAAGATAAATACATAAATGAAACTACAACTATCTCAAAATTTGAATACTCTATTCTCTATGAAATTTTTAGATCCAAATTTATTGGTAAATAAATCTACTTATTAGAAAATAATGGTTGTTTCATGTGAGAGTTAACAAGATCTAGTTGAGAGTTTACTAAATTTAACTTGAAGTTAACTAAAATTGGATTGATAATGATCATGAGTGAACTAGAGAATTGGTGAGCTAAATATAGAATAATATGAAACAAAATAAAGGGTTAAACATACAAAATGTATGGAAACATGTATGCATGTATTACAATTAGAATTGAATGAAATGGTATCAAATACTCCAATATATAAAGGTGGTGGTTGTGTAGTTTCCATGATGGTTATTGAAATCGCAAGGGTGGTTTTGTCATGCATATCAAAACTCCCAAGCTTGAAATTTTGAATTCTAAATTTTACAAGTATGGAAAGATATGAAAGGGAAATAATGATAAGAATATTTATGAGAATATTATATTTTTTGGATGTCTATGCATCATCATAAAATATCATAAAACTATTGTATCATGTAAAATTTAGGTGTGTTCATATTTTCCCATTGGGAAAATTCTTGACATTAATCAGTTAGTAATTTTTTCTTTAGTAGTGATAAAATTAAGTTTATAGAGGTTATATCAACTAATTTTGTGTCATATAGAAGTTAACTAAGACATTATTGTGACCTATAGGCAAAGAGTGAGAATTAAGTGCAATATTATGACAAGAGCTGAAAAAGAACTAGTTAATCAAAATGTGGATGAGACCAAAATGTGAAAATAACATACTTTATAATGAAATTACAAAAACAAAAATGTGATCATTTTACCATTTTGGCTATATCATGTCAATTTAATCCTGAAAAACTCCAAAATTTATCAAATTACATGAAAAATAGAGCTTATAAAATAAACTTTTCCAAAATTAGAACATTTGGAAAAAAAATTAAAAAAATATAACACTATAAATCAAAAAAATTACCCTATTTGGAAATCATTTTCACAATGTGAAATTGATAAATTTATAGATTTGGATAACTAGTCAAATCAACAAGCATGAAGAGAGGATGGTGTGAGTACTAGAAATAAAATGTGGGCACATGAATGGGTGAATTTTCTCAAATTTTAATCAAAAACCTAGGTTTATGAATATTAATTGCAAAATGGCCTAGGATTAGTGGAAATTGAAATTTTTAGTGAAAAAATGTTTGTGTTAGTATAATAATTAGGAATGTGTGATGTTTTTATGTTATCCTTTATATGAATTAAACATATTTTTATTGTGTTTATAGACTAGGATACTTATCTATCAACCATATAACTTTAATCATGTGCTGAGTTTATGGGCACATGATCCCATACTAGAGAGGAGTTTATGTGGGGGTGTAGGGTCCATTACAAATATTAGATGGCTATGGATGGAACCATTTAGAGATGTGACTTAGGAGGTTGGGACCTTGACAATAGGTGATATGATTACCTAATCATACCAATGTTTGAGAGGTTAATAAGAATATGAGGACATTATCATGGCTTGAAATATAACATGATAGGTGTGAGATAAATGGTGATAGTTATATCCTCTTTTTATGGAATCGATACCTCAATAGTTTAGGCTATATTAAGTAGTCAACCTCCTCATTCTTTAGTTATTCAAAATAGGAGATAGAGAGATATGGGATGTTAGGTTTCAAAAAATGGGAAGGTAGTTTTGAATCATGGGACAATGATATGAGGGCCAAAATGTTTTGAGAGAGGAATATGATGGAGGTGGCCAAAAGATTTGGAGAAGTGGCTATTTAGTAGCTAGTAGTGGTTCTATATTAGGTTGTTTATCTCAGCTCATGTTAATTAGGTTATTTATTTGTTTTAATAATTGTTTAGGTTTTACTAAACACTTGAATGTGGATATTAAATATATAAGTATATTGATTTTATATACCTAAGTTATCACCTATGATCCTATGACTATCATTAATCTTCTTTTCATATACAAGTAAGGCACTCTCATTGTACTTGATAAGATTTACATAGATATTATATGATATTGTTAATATTTGTTCTTCATATCAATTTATTACATTAAAATCCTTCATATGATGTTTTTTTTTTAACACTTGATATATTTATCTCTTAGAACAATCTATTTTCCATTCCTTTAATGGTATAAGATTAGTAAGTGTTGTATTCATCCATATTTATTTTTTTTCAAGAGTTTGTTTTATATATCCATATTTTTTATAAAATAATCAACATTTTTGGATTTCCTACATCCTTAGACCACCATTAGTTTTTAGTGACTCTAACCTACATCCTTTTTGAATCTATGTTTTATTTCACAATGATAATAATTTAATTGGGAATTATGGTTCCATCTTACATTAATTTCAATTTTACATTATGGTTTGGTTATTTTTTTCAACAATGGTAGTTATGCATCCTTAGCATAATTATTGTATCCACTAGTTCCCTACATTCTCTCCCCCTTGAGGTGATAGTTATCTTTAGTAGGGTTTTATTTCTACATCGGAAGGTGATGGTCCATCACCTTTAACAATTTTCTCCTTTGCATTGGAAGGTGATGACCAACATGAAGTCAAATTTAAAATAGGGGATATAATCACTATTAACCTCAAGTTTCCCTCCCCTTTGTGGTGACATCACTCTTGCATCAATTAAATCAATCAAAGGGGGCACTCATCCTCACCCTAAGCACTTTGGTCACATGGTATGGTTACATGGAGGGGGATTAATTTTTTATTTGTACTAGTGGGGGATTAAGTCCTAAGATAATTTGTTTCAAAAATATCTTCAAGAATTCAATTTATTTTCAATAATTTTAATTTTATGCATTTTTATTTGACCCATTTATAATTGGAAAACTTGTTAAAACTATATACTTTTATCGGTAAATTGAAATTAAATGTTGTATTTTGAAAAGTGTTTGTTTTTAAATACATAATATATTGGTGTAATTTATTTATTAAAGCACACTAAAATATAAAATAGTAGATTTAATTTTGAGGGGGGCTCAATATAAAGTCTTTTGGGGGGTTGTCTCATTGTTGATTTATGCACCCTTTTTACATTCTCTTACTCTTTGCTATTTTTAGAATGGATTCTTATTCTACATTAGATCAATGTGATCTATTAAAAACACATAATTAAAACACATGGAGACCAATAATGAGAAACAATCATTAAATATAAAGCCTTATGGACTTAATGATTGAAACTAATTTAACTTTTAAGGGGTTATGGAATGTAAACCCTATGTTGTTAAAGGATTCAAGTATAGTAAATTAGGTTAGAAATATGAAATAAATAAACAAATTATTTTTATAATAATTTACCAAATATAATTTAATAAAAATAGTAATGAATGACACAAATAAGTACTTAGTTGTAAATTGACTAAGACATATGATATGGAGGCTAAAAACTTGAAAAAAAGATGATTAAGATGTCATGAATAAGGTCCAAGTGTTATAAACCCTCTTGGATACTATCATGGTACCTTAGATATTAATGCATCATACTAGTATCCTACTTTCAACACTAGTGTCCTTGTGGAGGAGCTGATGTGATCTTTTGGTAGTAGCTATGTCTGAGTCTGATAGTCTTGTTCGTTTGTGGATGAAACTTGGTTCATTGTCTATGACTTGTTTTAGAATGATTTGTGAAAAAACCCTAGATCTCAATTTTATTATCATATTTAAGTGTCAAAAATAACAAAAGTGTGATGTTAACTAGGTAAGCTTCACATTCTCAACACCTCATTGTGTTGAGAGTTAACTAAATACTAATACTATGGGGAGGGATCGTCTCAATGTAATTCTCTAGCCTAAGTGTTTTGTGGAAGTGAAAGTGAATGATAGTATGGGTGTCAAATTGAGTGATTTTCATGAGGCTTGATACTAGAAATATATTTATTCTAATCTTAGGGTTGATTTAGATGATTATACGTTGAATTAGGGTAGAATAGGGATCAATAAACTTGATTGTGCACTACTTTTTCTATACGTATTTGTGTATTTTGCATCTAATTTCCATCTAGTGGATAAAAGGATAAAATTAATTTATTTATATTTATATAATGTTTGTGGAAAGTGTGAAATAGGTTTAAGCTAACCCTAGGTGTCTTAGGAATTGAAAATATATTTATGGGGGTTTAAATTAGGAAAGGGGCACTAGTGTTTTACTTTAGTCACTAGAGTGATGCACCAGTGTCCAAAGAACTATGATAGTGTCTAGGTGGCTTAACCTAAGGTAATAGGGGCCTTGATACCTAGGGGAATGTTTGAGACTATTTTTGGAATGCTTAGGGATTGTAAGGCCCACACAAAAGCTAGATAAGTATTGAAAGAGCACCTAAGATAGGTCTAGGGCTAAACCAAGGATAAATTATTTCAAGTGACACTCAATACACTCAAATGACATTTATATGACTACATTTACCCTTTATTCTATAAATGTAGCAAAGTGAAATGACTAGGATAAAGTAAAAATAATCATACCTATAATTTCCTATGAGGTAAAGCCCATGAATTTAGGTTTAATTTTGCATCAAATGTTCTATTGTATATCATGAAAATAAAACATGTGTGAATTATTCCTTACTTAAGGAGGATAAAAATTAGAGACAAAACTGACTAAAGAGGTAAAAGAGAGAGGGAAGGAATCAATACACGTTATTGGGTACACAAATCAATGGAAAAACTTGGTAATATCCTCTATATGTGTAAATAGTGATCAAATGATGAATAGCTTGCACTAATCTAATGTTTTACCCAATCCCCATGTGTATGTGGCTTAAAAACTTAATTTGGTTTTGAATCCATCATTTCCCACCCCTTTTCTATGGATCATACATCGTGACTAACTTGGATTGGATTGATGGCTTATCTAACTATCTTATGTAGGTGGGTTAAGAACTTAAGTAGCTTATGAATCCATCATTACCTACACATGTGAATTAGATGAATCTATGACTAAAACTATATGATGTAATTAAAACTATGTAATATCAATCTGGGGGCACTCAAAAAATCTTAAATTTAAAATGGCCAAGGGGCCTCTCTTGGACTTGGGAATGTAGCTCAAGGACTATGTGGAAATGACAAACACTACAACTAAAATAAAACATCAAGTTAGTGTGAAACTTGGTGAAAATGGTGTCTTAAGTATACATCATAGATAATTACATGTATTTTTCATTCCATCTAAGATGCGCTAGTGTAAAACTCATCATATGAAAATAATGTGCCACACACAAGCCCCTACTTTCGATATCTATACATATGCATTTTAGACTAAGTTATAATAATATATGTTTATGTATATATAAAAATAAAATGGGAGTGATCATGCCACACATGAAGACCCCAATGTAATAAATTCCATATGATTATGTAAAAAGCAAAGCATAAAATGAGCATAAATGACAATTTGTGGTTGAAACTAAGCAAACCTAAAATGTGACTATTATACTTTTTTGTCTAATCTAGATTTTACTATTTATGGGGATACTAGATAGTAGTGTAGTCCTTTGGATAGTAGTGCACCACATTATTATCCTCTATGTAGTGATAATGTCTATGTTTTTTATTCCAAATTTAAATTGATCTTTCTTTGACTATTTTCCACTATATTTTCCTGATTTTGAGCTTTGTAATTATGTGTCTATGTGCTAAAATTTTTAATCTAAGTGAACTTAAATGGATTGATCTATATGAAAAACCCCTGTGAATACCCTATCTTTTGAGGGAATATATTTTTACCTATGCAATAATTATCCTTAGAATAAAAAACTCTACATGATGTGTGTTAGGATAGAAAACATATATGATATCTACATATTAAACCAATATCATGTATATATATGTGACATCATAATGTAAGATAATTTTAGCATAACTTGGTAATGTATGATATATTTTACATCTAACATTCATAATGTTTTTAATATAGATATAGTAATGTAAGCATGTGTATGAAATACATAATCTGAGAATAATTTGAGTAGCTACCTCAGGGGATGGGCCATGATGTCCATCAAGGCACCCAAGGAGGAAGGGGAGATGCATGAGATAAATAAAAGAATCATAAAATAAGTGTAAGTGTATCAAGTAATAGTCAAGTTTCATTTTCATTATGCATACATGAAAGCATGCATACAACACACATGAGGAATGCAAATTATGCCAAGGGGCCATAATAAAATGGAGATGGGCACATATCACTAAATAACACCTTTCCATCTAATGAAATTTAGGTGATTAATGAATCTAGTAGGTCCTAATAGATCAATGGAGCATGTCCATCACACCAAAATAAATTTATGGTGAGAAAAAGGTCAACAAATCAATGAATCTTGAAGACAAATGCATAGTTTTCAAGTGTCATAAATGTGGTAAGTATCAGGTAAATCAATAGTACATGTTCAAACCATGATAAAGAAGATTGATGGTGTGCATAAGGTCAAAATGGTCAACTAAGCTCAAGATGAACGTGAGACTGCCATATGGTACAAATATAGGAACATGATGGAACTAGCTATAGGGCCCATAAAATGAATGGGGAGCTAACAAATGTCATAATATAAGAGTCCTAGATCAAGATCGATAGTTGATATTAAATTCAAAGCTAGGGATACTTTAAATAGAGAAAAAAATATGACCTAGGTTAAACCAAAGCAAATATTTCAAAGGGTTCCATTAAATCTTAATCAAGACCTTTGTTCAAAGATCCAAAGCATGCAATTTCAATTTTCTTATGGTTTCAACATCATTTCATGATTGTGTTCCTCGTGTGTAGTGGTTTCTCGATTCCCATAATGCTTAGAGGCAAAATAGGTCTTTTTAGGCCTAATAGAAATCAAAGATGGGCAAATATCTATTGAAACAAGATCAAGCAACCTACATATCTCCATTGAAATTATAGCTATATGAAAACCAATGAATGGGATTGGTTTTCATCTATAATAAACCTATGATCAGGTTTGAAATAAGGGCAAATTTGTGATTAATGAAATACATGTCTTGTCTATTGATAATGGTCATATTTTTGACAAATATGTACCTATACCCACTCAAATTAGACTTAATAATGGCTCTTTCATGTCTATGGGTATGAATGCTTTATCCTTATGATAAATCCAAGTGGAATGTGGTGTAAAAGTTCAAGGAGTAGTTTTGGGGATTAGAGAGTGTAGGTGGAGCATTACATTATTTTTTAAAGCCTTTAAAGATTTTCATTTCTGGATAAGATCGTGACTCATCATCTTCAAAATATATCTTGTCTTTTAGTGCATGTTTCTCAGCTAATGAGAAAAGCTTGGCTACTATTGGAGTAAAGAAGGTTAGCTTGTTGATGAAGGATTAGTACTGATTGAATCAAAGATGGTTCAAAATTTATGAAATGTGGTGGTATTTGATTGATTGTTTTCTATACAAAATCTTCTTTCTTCCTCTCTTTCTTTTGCTTTCTATATATTACCCATTCTTTCCCATTTGTAAACTCTCTCTGATTTAAGATTCCTACAAAGGCTCTTTGAATTTGAAGAGTAAGGGACTCTCTAAGATATATTGGCAATATATGCTCATCTTGATAAGGATAAAACCTATAAATAATTTGTAAGAACTACCTTGTAATTAAATAAAGGACTTTATTTACCTATATCTTGCCTTGGATTAGGTTTTAGTGAGTTTTACATGATGGCATTATGAAGGAGAATCTTTCATGCCATTATCCTTCTTTATAGCCTATTTTAAGTTATTTTCAATTCTGGATTCATTTTCTTTCTACCATTAATGTATGCTTGGTGTGGGTCTTAAAATCCCTCCTTGTTTCCATCCATTTCTTCCTAAACCTAATCTATGAAATACTTATGTAATTAGTTGGTTTGTGAGGTTGTGTGAGCTAGCATTATCTTGTGTTGATTTAGTGTGGATTCAAGCCTTGGGAGGCTTCCATTTTTATTTGGTGCATCACCTCTTATATTTCTTAGGATATCATTAGTTTAGGTCATCCATCAAGAGGAAGACATCCTTCTCTAGAGGGTCAAACTCACCATAGGATACCCACAACCTAGGGTTGTTCCCATATTGTGATTGGGAGTGGGGGAGAATAAATAAATCATCCATAAGAGTGAAATATCATGCCATAATAGTCTCTATTGTTTCACTTTAATCAAGTCTCAAAACCTTGTAGGGTACAATTCAAGTTGATAATAATGACTACATATATGTATCTAGAGATAGATTGAATACTTGATAATGATTTACTTCAATTGGATAGAACAATATTGGGACTTAGATAAGGGATACTTAAATTAAATAGAATAAAATTTGGAAAAAATAATAAAACTTTGGTCATTATGTAATAGGTTAAGTTTTCAAAAATAATGATTTTTTCCAAAATTGCCAAATGGTATAATAAGTGGATTAAATGTGCATTTATACAAATCCAAGTGGGTGAATATTAACACTACCTATCCTAATAATATGGAATAACCTATAAGGGAAGTTTTAAATTTTAAAAATAGTTATTTCTAGGGTAATGGGCAAGATTGAATGATGATTTTGTCCTGTATAGGTCAATTATGACTTGGAAGGGTAACATTTGGTCTTAAAATTTTAAAGTGTCTATATAAATGTTTAGAGAGGATTTTAACAATTAATAATATATTTTTAGGTGTGAAACAAAAAATCAAAAGGGATTGGTATTTAAAATTACATAGGGCAAAGTGATGTGGAAAAAATAAGACCAATTTAAGTGCTTAATTCAATTAAGGTAAAAGGGGACTAGACTGACATTATCAAGTATTTATGATTAAATTTAAGTATTTGTATTTTCCCCCTTTTAATATATATTAAAAGGAAATATGTAACTGAATGTATAAAACACACTTTTACTTTTTTGAGGAATCTCCAATCATACAAGGTATCCCATAGGAAATCTTAAAAGGATGTAAAATTAGTTAATGTCCATATGTGAAATTGAAAATTGAATTGTAACTTGAATTTGTAAAAAAATTAAATAACAAAGGAGTAAACTTGTATATGTGAAACTGATGTTTCTCTTTTAAGTTTTATTGAAGATGATGATTCATTAAATAATTATAGATTTGATGTTTCCCATGATGTTACATCCCATTATGCTTCATATAATCAAGTAGTAAGTTTAAAAATATATATATTTAATTTATGTAGAAGTATTTAATGAAAATTCCTTTGATACATTTACTTGTTTTTATTTCAATTATCTCTTTCTTTACATAACTCAAATTAACTACCTCTTTTCTAATGATTTGGATGCAAGATAATGTTGTAATCAAGTAATTTGACAAAGAGAGTAGGTTAGATCAAGTGTTATTCCATAAAAAACATGAAATCAACACACTAACATACCAATATATATATGCCTAGATATTATATGGAGCTTAATGAACAAACAATAATTTAAAACCTAACTAAAATTCAAATAATAACAATCTTTACCTTTTTTGAAAGCTCCAAATGATTTCTTCATTAGATTTCTCAGATTGTGCTCAAAAGGTCTTCATCAACAGGGCTTGGATATCTCCATCTCCTCTTGGCACCATTCTTACCTTGTATTGGCTTGATTTTGGCATTATAACACTATGCATTTGCTTTATGGCTCAAATCTAGCATTATAACACTACTATGTTTCAAGCTCTCCAAATGAAGAGCTCTAGGCTTGCTTTTATAGGATTCAAAATCACTTGGAATATGGTTAAATTAGAACCTTGGTTGAGTTTATTAACCTTGGTTGAGTTTGAAAGGTGTCCAAATGGTCATTATTAGGTTTGCAGAGGTGTGTTTGTCATATTCCTAGGATATTCTTTTGATATTTTTCAAAAGTGACAACTCACAAAAGGTAATGATTAGATTTTAAGATGCTCTTGATATTTGAATTTTACTTTTTGATAATTTATGTAATTTCTCATGGATAAATTCAATTAGTCTTTGATTAGGATTTGCTTAGAATTTGGTTCTAATTAACCCTTTTTAGGATTTTTGACATTTTTGAATGATTTTGAATTAATTGATCGTACATTTGTTCAATTCAATTAATTAATAGGAAATATTAATTTACTTCAAGGTTATAAATCTAAATTTGAGACATTTAGAAATTCTTAGGTTAAATGGGCAATGGTTGGTAGGAATTGGTCTAAAGTTGGATAACAAACCATTGGTGGCCAAATTTAGGTGTCTACAAATGTTCCCTATGATAAATTCATGGGGGATAACATCATAGGGGAGAGGGTGGTATATGATGATAACTTTGGGTAGAAATAAGGAAATATAGAATAGTCATACACTCACTATGATTTTTATTTGATGTTTTATATGCCTAATATATCATTGTCTATTCATATTCATGCATTATTACTTTGGTAATGTTATTGATGTTTATGACTATGTAAGTTTGTTTCTAAGACATTGGCTTGTAGAGTTCCTGATCATCTTCTTGCATATACCACTTGAGTTAGTAAAACTTGCATAATACTTCTTGTTTGCTATGGTAGTTTGCTTGCCTTATTTCAGACTATAGTTTATGAACTTATGCTAGATAATAAAGAGCATTATTATAATCTTAGGCCCCAAGGGGGAATTATTAATCACTTATGATATCATAACATGCATTAAAAAATTAATTTTTTTAATAAAAAATATAAATAAAAATTACATGGGATAAAAATACTTACCCCTACATAACATATGGAATGATTAAAACATTATTTAGGTTGAAAACGTTAAATGGAATACATGGAAAATAGAATGATTAAAATATTGTTGATATGAGAAAATAAAAATGGAATTATTAGGGTTAGACACTTTGCTTAAACAACATTATTTTTGGAAAAATTAATGGAGGTGAGTTGGGAGGCAACCAAGGGTATACCTTACACGTTTTATATATTAGGTACAACAAAGAGATTCCATGTCCTAATTCATGGCATCCATGATAATGGAATACTACCAATGGATTAAAATGGGCCATAGGTAAGTAATAGTGGTTGATAAGAATATGGAAAACAAAAAGGGGAGGAGATTTTAAATTGATACACAATAGTTTGTTACAAAGAAGAAGAAAAGACATTGTTGGAGAAGAATCATGAACCTTAATCACTATGATACACATGCAATGTATTATTTTTATTTGGGTTTTCTTTCAAATAAGAGAAAACAATTTTTTTTTAGTATGTATTTCTTATAAAAACTTTTTGGAGAGGAAATGGTAAAACCTATTTTAGCCTAAAATAAGGAATAACGGCTGAGATCCTTTCGTAGGATTCCAAATTTGTAAATCTTAATCAATATTCTAATTTTTTCTTATATTAAAAAAAATAGTTATAGGTAGATTTGGGGTTTTTTTAATGGGTTATTATAATAATATGTTTACCCCTTTATTATATTCATTGTACATGATTTTTTTGAACCCAAATTATGGGCTTATGGGCAAGGATTCACCCTTACCCATAGGGCCAAAATAAAGGTCCATTTACCCAAATGCTGGATTAATAGTTTTAAAATTGATTTGTTTTAGGAATAAAATGGTTCTATATAGAGGCATTATGAGGTCAAATTTTAGACATGTGAAGATATTACATGAAAAGACAAAAAAGATAATTAATTTTACCATTGAGACATTAATTCAATAAGATTATAACATACATAAATGTGATACAAGAGTCATATGGTTGTGTGTAACATTTAAATTGCATACATATGTCTATAAGTAACATTTTGATTGCATACATATAGATGTAAGTAACAGTTTAATTACATACATATAGTTGTAAGTAACATTCCAATTTGTATACACTTGGTTATACCCATTTTATAATGACCTATACATTGTGTATAATTTAGTGCTTGTGCATTTTGAGTTATCAATTTAAATATTGATCATCATAACATTGGTATTAAATAATTCACATCTGAAATCATATGTTAATAGGATAGTGTTTTATTCATTTGATTTCCAAACCTAAATGGAATAAAATTCAATAACAATTGGTTAATAATAAGATTTATGAATAATATGGTTTTCAATTAAATATGACAAGGGTAATTAAAATGGTCATATTAAATGAAGAGATACAAATTAGCCAATTCTCGCCTATTAATTATTATTATATAGTGAATAAATTATATAATTATGAATACACAAGTGTAATACACCCAAGAAGGAGATCACTGAATTCAAGGAGAGGCACTACTTTTTCACATGAAGAAATAATTTCCAAGGAGAAATCAATAGTAAGGAGTATTGTTGCCATTTAATACAATAGTCATTAAATGGATATGAATGAAAATGTCAAACAAAATTATTATCAGAAGTAAATAGAAGTGTTAATTAGAATTGTTGGAAGTTAACAAAAATGTTTATGGAAATATCAATGGTCACATCATTTGGTGAAGAGGTGCCTCTTCGATGGGACACCTCCTTTGTGAGAAAATTTTAAAATATATATAAGGGAGAAGAGATGTGGAAGTATTAGAGGCATCTAATTATGAATTCAATCATCTAAATCATATAAATATCATGCTATACTACCACTCTCAAGGATGAAAACCCTTGTGATTATAACAACCCAAGGATGAAACCCCTTATGGACTTATATTTTATTTAATTTATTATTTTAAAATTAATATTTATATTTATAAAAAATAGGTTTTTCGAGAAAACCAAATTAATGTAAAATATTCTGATTTGGAATATTACAAGTGAGAGAATAAGAGTTGATTCAAATAATCACAAATTATGATAATGGTAGGAAAACTAAAGAATATTTAATAGATATATAGTAGATTGTCTTATTTTTCCATACACGGTTTTAATAGGTTTTGTTTCTCTTAAAAAAAATAATTGAAGGGTTTTAGTATCCCTTGAGGAAGTTTAATAATGGTTTTTAAGAGTCTTATGTAGTTTATAGAAAACCCTTGGATAATGAAAGTTAAATATGTAAAAATAAACAAATAAGTGTTTAACCCTAATTTGGATATGGATCATATTTTAATGGTTAGGGTTAATGATATAGAAATGATATGGCACAAGGGTGAATATTAGATCTAAAATAGGATAATTAATGTGCTAAACTTAGATTTACCATATGTTAAATTTTAAAAACTAAGATAAGATATTAATGGAAAGTACAAATATGCTAGATATAAAAATGATATAAAAAAGTACATAATTATTTTTGGTGTTAATAAATGCTAGATTTGGTACATGTGGGAAGCATGTAGGAAGATAGTTATGGATCAATTATCAAATTTTAGATCAAGTGCCTCTATCTCTTTTAACCATTACATTAGCCTAAGAAAATTATATCAATGTTAGTGTTTGATCTTGATGCTAGTGTCCTATATAGAATATGCACTCAAACAAGATGTGACTACCTAAATGGTTCTAAGTTTTTATTCACCTTTGATTCATTGTATTCATATCTAGGTCATGGACTATTTATCTTGGTGAAATGGTAAAACCCTAACTTTGCATCTTCAATATGACCTTGTGGAAAAATAGGTTAGTGGGCATGAACTGACCCATAATGACCTCGCTATCAAAAGGCACTACCTACATAGCTAATACTATAAAAGATGGCCTTATACTCATGTAGTTCTCACCTACATGTTAGATTGTGTGTGAATCATACAATGTGTAAAGCAAGTACAATCATGACCTAGCTTATAACTTGAAAAATGTGACCTTATGAATATTCCTTTAGTACTTCAAGCTTGTAGGTAGGCTATTCCATTGATTGATACCATAATAAGGTATAATAGAAAATATTTTGGTGAATTGAGTACTTATTAAGTGCTCTTTTGGTCTGATTACTATATGAGAAATAAATAAGGGTTGATATTATATTTATACCAATCATATCAAGAGATAAATCACATTAAAGCACTTAGATCAACCATTATAATAAATTTTATTTAGAAATTAGATGAATTTAGGGAACTAAAACACTTGTGTTGGGTTCCAACTATAACATCAATGTTATTATCTGACCTAGATGTTAGTGTCTAAGGAGAAGGAGAGCAAGCATAGGCTTAGAACTTGTAGAAGTGTAAGATAAGTAAATTTTAAGTATTATGGGAAAGATGGGATGTCTTTTTCATCAATATAAGGCTAGTTAGACTAAGATATAGGTCAATGGGCACAATATAGAGTAGATGCAAGGCTTACAAAAATAAGGCATATGTAAAACTAATAAGAACAACCAAGGTCATGAGTTTTCTAAGTGTACAAGACTAAAGTGCTTCATAATCACAAAACATCATCTACATTTCCCCCCTTTAACATAGTAATGAAATTGATAGTTTAAATGAAATAAATAATACCTGGGTGTGTATACACACCTTATATTTGCTTGATTTATATTTGAGGAATTTACTGGAACTAGGTTTGAGTGATTTATTAGTGACTAACTTGAAACCAAGATAATATTATAGTGTATAATCAATGTAGGTAATATGCTTAAAAAGTACTTAAAATAGATTTAAATTAAAAGAGAAAGGTTTAAGAGTACCCCTATTTATCAATGTAACCACCTTGACTATTGGAAAGTTATTTTTAAAAAATATGTAACATTGTAAGGTTCTAAAACTGAGATTAGGATAAATATAGATAATTCTTTCAAAGTGCATATATATAAAGGAGAGAGAGAGAGAGAGAGAGATAGAGAGAGAGAGAGAGAGAGAGAGAGAGAGAGAGAGAGAGAGAGAGAGAGAGAGAGAGAGAGGAGAGAGAGAGAGAGAGAGAGAGAGAGAGAGAGAGGCACATGCCCCCAACTTCAGAGAAAAAGTGAGTTATCAACTGGTAGTTAAGATTAGCTCAACCATGCAAACCATTGATACTTGTAACCTGGTGAGTTTTGATGATCAAGTCAAAACTAAAGACATATAAATATTGAGTGATTTATTCTCCCCAATCATACCAAAAGGTGAACTAACTACTATAGTAGATTGGCTCCCTAAAGTATTTAAAAGTTTGCTAGGTATCATTACATGTAATAGTTTTGAAATTTGAATTTAATTTGGATTTTTCAATATCAATAACATGTTGCATAACATATGTACCTTGGATTTTTCTCATGATAAAATTGTTTAACAATGGTACCATGTATAAAATTATGTGACAAAAGTGTATCAAAATCATATAACTATGTGATTTGGCTATTTCAAAAAATTATGTAAGTGTGGAGGACATGCTTCTAAAGCATGCCTCTACTATATATGGATAAATATAAAACTAATATAAGTACTAATGTGGATGACATGTTTCCAAAACATGCCCCCATTGTAAATTGGAGATGCTAAAAATTGAGGTGTGGATAACATGCTTCCAAAGCATGCCCCCACTAAATCTATGAATTATAAGTACCATATTGCATGAATGTGGATAACATGCTTCCAAAGTATGCCTCTACTATAATCTAAAAATTATGAGTATTTGTAATCCATGTCACCATGATAATCCCCCACTAAATCTATAAATTGGTGTAAGTACCATATACTATGAGTGTGGAAAACATGCTTCTAAATCATGCCCCCACTATAATATGGAAATTGTGAAAAATGTGAAAGCCATGTCACCATGACATGCTCCCATTAATATGGCCCTATTTGAGGTGAGGGAAAGATAGTACTAGTAGTCAGCTCACCTCAGAAGGGTAATATAACTATAAATCTATAAATGTAACAATGTAGTATATAAATGGAAATATGTATGTGTAAATTTATCATTGAAGAACATAGAACCAATTTGATCACATGCAAGTGTAATATGCATGATAAAAATCATGGAAACATATAAATAGTAATAATACAATCTCAACAAGTAAAAAATCACACATACAAGAGCCCTCAAAAGTAAGTCAAAATGCAATGGTCCAAGGTGACTACAAATAAGAGGCATGTTCAAATGTTATGAAATAAAATGGATATGACTCAGTCACCTATCCGTAAAGCAAAGAATAACATATTAAAATGTCCAAAAATGCAATGACATATCCAAATTTCCAAGAAAGTAATAATAGGTGCATGGGCTATATATAATGGACCATATTCAAATGCTCAAAAAATTAAGGTAATAATAAGGCAAAACACTCAAGGATGTGTGTAAAGCAAAAACATAAGCAACCAACATAAACATGTCATAGTGTCCCATGGATCTGATGTGTTAGCAAAAAAAATCAAGTACATAACATGTAATGTACCCTATGTAAGGTATAAGCATGAATAATAGGCATGTATAAATACAGATGTAACATCAAACATGATATTATAGAGTGATCATCAAGTTATATAACCTATGTATATCAAGATCATAGAAGATGGATGCCCCCAACATCTTGATGATGTGAGTAGAGGTAATGCCCAAAACCCATAAGTGTATCATGTATCTATGTATTCTTGTGCATATGTATGTAAGAGGAAATGATATTTTAGTCCTCAACATGGGACTAACACATAGGTGCTGAGGAGCCAATAGAAAATGTAGGTGCCAAAAGTGATTTTGGTTTTTTGAATGATTTTTTTGGTATTTTTTATGATGAGGAAAGATCATCCTATAATCTCATCCAAAGGATGATCATAGGTATCTCCCCACTTGTAACCTGGTGTAAGAATCTGGTGGTACTACTAAAGAGCATGTATAGGTTCAAAATCTATCACTATGATATTTGTGATGTTTGGCTTATGTATAATGGGACTCTAGGGTCATGAAGTACCAATATAAGGAATATGGGTTCTTAGAACCCATATTTGTGTATTATGTGGTTTGTTTGGAATAATAATATTAGGAACATGTTTAGGTACTTTGGATATCTAAATATGGTGCATAGAAGATGCAGGTTCTATAGAACCCATTATCTATCTCTAATGTAAAGGTATCTCTAGTACTAGCCACTTAGTAAAGAGGATTATTTATTTCTTACCCTTTTGTGGTGGATTAGAGTTAATAAGCTTGATAATTAACTACCTAGGTATGAATTTATCTTGTTCAAGAGGATTCTCATATGGAATACCAAAAAATATAATTACCTAATTGGCATGAATGTACTTAACATGCCCATACACTATAAAAGGTATTACTCAAAGATTTTATATCCAAATTTGTCCCAACAACATGTCAAAGAAACCTATATAAAGTATAATGGAGAAAGTAGTAACCATATGTATGGGACTAACCCATAAAGGTAGATCAATTTCAACAAGAACCTTTTGTGAAGTCTTGTTGAATGCTTGACTAATCTATTAGAGGGGTGTAAATCATTATGAATATAACCCAAATGCATAACTAATGTCATGATGCATTTTTTTTTCTCTTCTACCTTTATCAACCATAACATTATGTATGGGGTGTTTATCAAGGTGTGTTCAAATGAATAGAGAATGAAGATTAGAGTCATCATCCTTAATTTCACTTTAATTAGAGAAAATAATAAGTTTTTGAACCATAAGAGGTATATATCTCATGTAAGTGCCAATCAACCCATATAGTGGGCATTCGTAATATGATGGAGGATTTTCACTATTGTCATTTGAATTTCTAGTTCCTTTTTGGAATGGTCTTGTAAAGGACTATTAAATATTTTGAGTTTATATTGATCACCAGGTTGTGAACTTGATTCCTTTGGAGTATTATAAAATTTAATATTTTGGTCATCAATGAGGTCCTATATCTTATTATTTATGGTAAAACATTTGTTTTCCGAATTCTGAGGGCCTTGGTGATAGTCACAATAAGCATTTGCATCATAGCCTTTAGGTAGAGGTCTATTTACATTAACCTCTATAATAAAAAAGAGAGATATAAGATGAAACTCTACCAACTATAGGAGTAATTAAGTAGGAGGCTTAGGTAAATGTGTAAACTATATCCTTGGTGCATTAGATAGAATAAACTGATTAGGCTACTTTGAAACTATGTTCATCATGGTGTTTGTTTTCTTTTTAGGTTTAGGAGGTTTTAACTTATAACTTGGTTTAATTGTAAATTTTATAATATATGTATATGCATTTGGTGTGTTTGATACATACTTGAGATTATTCAATGACATAATGTTTATTTCATAGTCATGTAAAACATAGCATAAGTCATCGAAAGATTGAAACTTTTTAAAAATAATGGGCTCATGTAAATGAGCAAAAAAATTTGCTTGAATATTTCACGCAAATCTTTGTCTACCATAAGATTGGTCATTTTGGCTAGCATTGTATTTTATATCAAGACATATTTTTTGACTATTTCATTAGTTCCTTATTTTATCTTTGTAATTTGAGCATAGAAAACCTATTCAATAATGCTAATAGAAAAGTTTTACAAAAACTAATCTGCAAGAGGTTTGAATGCTTTCATGGATTGGAGAGGTAAGTCATACACCTCAAAGCATAGTCCTTGAGGCTCCTTGGAAATTGTTTGGTCAAAATTTTATCATTTTTAGCATAATTAAGACATGTTACATAAAAGTTTTGAATATGTTATTCAGGATCACCCTTACCATCATAAAATGTGAACTTAGGTGCAATAAATCTAGTTTGCAAAGGGTGCAAAGAGATCTCAAGTGAAAGAGGGTTATGCAACACATCTTATGAATATATGGCATGTGGAGACTTTGAATCCTTTTTTTTAAATGTTTTAAACCTTATCCTACAAGGTTTTTACAACTTGGAGTGATTGAACTATAGGCCTAGTGGGATTTTGATTAATAATTTGAGAAGTCACCGTAGGAGTTGGAAACATGTTTTGAGTAATAATAAGCATTGAAATTAGTATTTTTTGAAATAACATGTAAGTTATTAATAGATATATTAATAGTAATTTCAAGGAACAAAGGTTGAAACACATAATTAGTGCCCCCATTAGATGTATTAAGTTTTATTGTGGTCTAACTTATAATACATTTTTATAGATTCACCATTACTAGGTGAGGTAACTATTATTTGATCTTGTTTACTTATTTCTTCTTTTGTAACATATAAAAATTCATCTATTAAGCCCTTATTTTTTTTGAGATGATTAATCAATGTTTATTCATATTCCATTTGGAATTAGGTTTTATACCAACATTTTCTATTGTTACACAAATGAAAAAGTTTTTAAAATTTTAAATATAGTACAACAATTTTTTGTAAAAAAACCCTAACCTACCTAGGGTTTGATGTTCAAAGGTAAAGTTACCAAAATGTTTAACCTTAATTTGTATATGTGTCCTATTTTAGTGATTAGGGTTAAGGATATATAAATAATAGGAAATAAGGGTGAATATTAGATCTACATCAAGATAATTAATGTGATAAACTCATATGTACCATATGTTGAATTTATAAAATTGAGATAGGATATTAATGGAAAGTAAAACTATTCTAGATATTCAAATGATATAAAATAAATTACTTATATATTTATGATGCTAATACAGTGTTAGATCTAGTACAAGAAATAAGTAGGTAGGATGATAGTTTTGGATCAATTGTTAGATTTTAGATCTAGTGTCATTGGTTCTCTAGATAATTGAATTAGCCTAGGATAATTATGTCAAAATTAGTGTTTGATCTCAATGATAGTGATATGTATATAATATTCACTCAAGTAGGATGTGACCCCTTATATGTTTTTGGGTTTTTCTTCATCTTCACTCTAGTGCATTTAGATCTGGGTCATGGACTGTAGTTCCTAGTGAAATGTTAAAACTTTATCTTTGCATATTCAATATGATCTTGGGGAAAAATGGGTTAGTGGGAACATGTTTTTAATTTAAACCATAATGACCCCACTATCAAATGGAATTTCTTACATATCCAATACTCCAAAAGAGGGCTCCAAACTCATAGTTTTCCCCTACGTGTTGGCTTATGTGTGAATCATGCAATGTGTAAAGTAAGTACAATAGGGAACTTGCTTGTAAATTTTAAAATATGACCTTATTATTGATAATTTAGTACTTCAGACCTATATCTAGACTATTCCTTTGATTTATATCAAAATAGAGCATAATAGGAAAGATTTTGGTAACTTAAGTGCTCTTTTGGTCTAATTACTAGGTGAGGAATGAATGAGGGTTGATATTTTATAAATACCAATATTATTGGGAGATAATTCACATTAAATCACTTAGTATATCCATTTTAATAAATTTTATTTTAAAATTTTATGACTTTATGGCATTAGACACTTGTGTCAAGCTAGGATAGTAACATTGATGTTACTATTTGACCTGGACATTGGTGTCCTAGGAGAAAGAGAGTAGGCATAGGATCAAAACTTGTATAAGTATAAGATAAGAACATTATAAGAATTTTGGGAAATATGGAATGTCTATGTCATTAATATAAGTCTAGTTGGACTAATATATAGGCCAAGTGGTATAAGATAGAGCATATGTGAGGCTTATAGAAGCAAGACATGTGTAGATCTAAGAGGAAAAACCAAAGTCATGAGTTTGACTATTGTACAAAATTGAGGTGATACATAATCACAAAATATAATTTATAATAAACATTATAGAGGTTATAAAAGGTGTAGATTTTATCCATAAGACTTAGCATGATTCCACTATAAGTTAGAAGTTGTAACTTTCATGACAATTATCTAAGAATAATCAAAAGAAGATACATGGTTTAATATCATTGGTTTAATATTATGAAGGATTGATGACTAGATTTAGTATGTTTATGTTTAGATGTTTAAGATCCATCACTTGTTTATAATCTAATGAATACATGAGGTATAAAAATCAAAGAACTATTTGTATTGATTACTACCTTCTATGAATGATATCTATAATACTAAAATTTGGAATAAACCTACATAAAATAAACTATAGTTATTTAATATGCTTGGAATGTGTTATTATACATGTTTGAGCTTATAAGGTTTTATTTTTTCCATTTTATATGATAAATTAAAATCAATAATAAATAGGGTCTTTTCACAATGGTACTCATTCTTGGTTATCTTATAGGATTACATGTGTAGCAGAGAGCATAGGTGTGTGGACACTTGACTCAATAGTATGTTGATAACTATAACCAAATTTTTTTCCATGGTAATGTTATAGTTTTATACATTATCAGTCCACTTATACCTTCTAGATTACATGCATTCATGATGTCATATTGATATAGGATGTGTCCATATTCTATATGATTTGTACATGGGAATGTACAACACACCATTATAGATTGATTGTTAATGTTTGCATCATTGTTATCTAATCCTTCATGAAGAGAAGGGTCACTCTAGTGGGGAGATGTGTGAGGGACCATTGGTTTGTGGTTGGAGGAAAAGTGAAAAAATGATGCTCTCTCACCCCTTATAGTTGAATCTAGTTACTACAAATATATACTCGGAGCAAGTATTTAAAGTGATGTATTATTATATTTAATGAATTGTGTAATTTGGGAAATTTGTACAATTATGTTGAGGTAATTGAGGATTTAGATTTTATAAGCATTATGTATAGTAATTTACATCACTATCTACATTTATTACTTATAATTTATATGGTGCTTAGTTGTACTTGGATTACTACTTGAGTTGTACTTGATATCTACTTTCTATAAACCTTCACAAGGGTGATTAATGTTACTTTATGAAGTATAAATTGTAGGTTTCAACTTATATAAGTATTATTAAACTAATTTAAAACAATGGTTTTTTTCATTACTTGTACGTTATATTGTGTTTGTCTACAATATTAATTGTAATAAATTTTACAATAAATAAGTGTTTCAAATTATACTAGTATACTTGTAGTTGTGTGAACAATAAATATTGTAGATCACATTATTGAGTACATTTCTCAATAATTGAAAAAATATGATGTTAATTAAAATACAAATAAAAAAATATTCTTTTATAGTTTCCTCGAGTACTTTTAACATGTTGTATCATAATACAGTTTAAACACTTGGACCTAATGAGTCCACTAACATTAATTTCTCTCTCTTCCAGTAAGAGAGAATGGTGCATGGGAAGGCCATTACAAAAAGAGATTCCTATTAGAATTCTTAGCATGAATCTAATTAGCTAGTAGTTGAACAAGATATAAAACTTGACCATATCCTTGTTATCATAAATGAAACATAAGACAAAGTAATCACCCTAAAGTTTGAAGTTCATGGGAAAGATGAGGATGAATAGCCTGAGGAGTAGTGGGTTGATCAGGAATATCCATAAAGAGGGGAACATGCTAAGGAATAGAATGTTTCAAGATCCCAAGTAACTTTATAACTTGCAATAGACATGAAAAGGGTGAACCCACCCAAGTTTAATGGAATAATGTTGGGTGATGGAGTTGAATCCTAGGTCATAGAGATGGAAACACATTTTGAGATTCAAAATTAATCATAAATAACCAAATATGTTTGGGGATATTATTATATTATTATGGAAACATCAACTTGGTAGGCTAACAAGACTTTTGAGATGGGTCTTGGTTCCCTTATTCCCATCTAGGAGTAATTTATGTCTTTATTCAAGGATTAGTGTCTACCAAAGTTATACTTTGATTAGAAGTTGATTGAATTTAAAAATCTAAGATAGAGATAATTGGTAATGATTGAATACTGGGAATAATTAACCCATATCCTAAAACATGTTCTCTAATATCATAGAGATGAAAAATTTAGAATAAGGAAATTCATCATGGGGCTAAACCTCATATCATTAGAAAAATGGATGTTTATGGACCAAAGACCATGGATTAGGTTTTTGAGAAAACTATCAAATAAGAGTAAAAAATCAAATATATTATAATGGTCAAGGATAAGTACCAAAAAATATTTAGTGTTCCTACACCCTCTTTCAAAAATAAGAAAAAATGGAAGCATGGTGTAAATTCTAAGATCAAATTCAGCAATCAAAATGTAAGGAATAATAAATATGGAATGGTTTCAAGGAAGGATATAAGGAAGTCAAATAGTCATAAAATAAGGGACCACATGGATGGTGTTTTAAATGTCAAGGGGATCACTATATGAAATACTATCCCTAGAAGGTAGGAAACAAGAATCCTTCCACACCACAATAGGAATATTTTCAACAATGTATCCATGAAATAATTTATAATCATCAAGTTTAGTTCCAATCCTCCACATTAAGATATTAGGTACCTTTTTTAGGCATCATATTTCAACTCTAATATATACTAGAGACACTAAATGTTTTATCTCTACTTATATGCTAAGGAAAATACCTAAGAAGGCTAGTCACATGGAAAATTCTTGGTTGATGCAATACAATAATGAATATATGTTCAGGTTGATAAATGTCTTATATAAGCATAGGTGAGATTAACTAAATTCACCATGATAGTATACCTATATGAAACACCACTAGGATCTTATGATCTGATCCTAGGAGTGAATTAGATTTGTAAGCATAAAGCAAAAGTTGATTGTCTTTATAATAAGGTTGAATGATTATATAAGAAGTTTGAATGCTTAGATGATTGGGGAATCAGACCTAAATCCAATGTGAAAAGAGAGATTTGAAATAAAGATAAATTTAAGCTATCTATTAAATAAATCTTAGTGAAAGGGATGATAGGTGTTCTTAGTTAAGGTTGATGGAATTGAAGAAACCATAAAGCCTATGATTGAGGGTTTTCCCTTCCTTTAAAAATCATAGGATGTTTTTCTAGAGGAGGTACCAAGATTACCTCTAAAAAGGGAATTTGATTTCACAATTGACATTATTATAGGTTCATAGCCCTAATCAAAGGCTCCTTATAAGATGAAAACAACATAATTAGTATAGTTAAAAGACTAACTTTAGGAAATGTTTGCCAAGGGATTGAGTAGTGTGCTTAGGGAATATCTCAATTAGTTCAAGATTGTTTTCTTTGATGAAATTTTAATCGATTCCAAGAGTGAAGAAGAGAAAATTGAGTACTTGCATCTAGTTTTGTAACACTTGTGTTCACATAAGCTCTTCGATAAATTGTCAAAATGTGTTTTATTTTAGAAAAAGGTGTAATACCTAGGTCATATAATCTCAGGTGATGGAATTTTAATATATCCCACAAAAATTATATCCATCTTGGAATGGCCAACACATAGGAAAGCACATGAATTTTGTAGAGGTATAATCACTAAAGGGGTGGGAATCAGTGATGGTAAATAATACAATTCAATTCCCAACTCTTAAACCTTCAACATAAATCAATCTTGATTAAGAAATATAAACTTGAAATCTCACACATTCAAATCATATAAAAGAGCATAAATCACATGAACACATCATATATGTGAGAAACCCTCTAAGGGGATAAAGCCCACTAAACCCTATAAGATGGTCTATAGTCCTATAAAGACACGATACAACATTTAGACCAGCACCAACTGATCAAGGAGAACCCAACCCTAAATTTAGTCAAGTACCCACTTGACCTTTAGCTAGTTCTAATTAACAAGGAGGCTAAAACACCCTAGGAAACCAAGAACCAACTCAACTACCTCTAATCTAATCTCCACCTCTAATCTGATTATAAACACAACTGATGATGTACTCCTCTTGGTTACACTCGTCACCCCTCAAACTCTCTCAAGATCCCTCTAGGTCTAACTTGCTCAAACTACCCTTTTTAGGCTCATTAGGTCGAATGAACTATGTGTCCTCCTAAATAAACTTGATCAGACAAGCATGACTAATTCTCTTCACACTTTTATTTTCCTCAATGACCTATACCTTCTCTTTCAAATGTTCTCTTCTTTGCTTGAATCCACAATCACACAACTCTTCTCTTTTTGACTAGAAACCATTGCTTTAATTTCCACTATTTATAGAGTCTTCATGAATATCAACTTCTAGGTAAACTAAAATAATCTCCTTAACCCTTAAGACATATAACATATCTCAAACCATCCTCAAATGTTGGACATAACATCTATGGGTCATACTTAACAATTTATGCCTTTTAATTAGGCCATAATATCCCTTATAGGTCTCATGGAGATCTATTCACCCATTTAGCACTCCATCAAACAAATTAAGAACATAATATCAATTTCAAATACATGTATCCACTCCATATGACCCTTATTACATCTTTAAGTGATTACTCCTACTAAAACACTCTTTTTCTAAAGCATAATTTATTCAAACATCATTTTGTACATAGTAACACCATTAATAAACAAATAGTCAGCTTTGAATATTCATAAATTTATTTGTACAAACATTTAGATATTATAAATAGGTTATCTAGATGTGCCTTGAAGTCTTATATAACTTTGGTTTTTACACCACCATGAAATTTTATATATAACAAAAGTTATAACATAGAATATGAGCACTAGTTTACCCTCGTAAATTTGAATATTTAAATTCCAACTATCACTAAGCATATGTTAAACCTTGAACACGTTGACCTCATCTCATGCTCCCTAAAAAATTTGAATAAATACACACTATCAATCTCTATGTATTAACCAAGTCTTTATCTTGTAATGTTCACCATTGATCTAAGCTCCAAACTCATATGATTATTCCACTTGTTATCTCTGTGTGTTTTTTGCACATTTAAATCTTTGAATTTTACTCGCACCATCAATATTATGAAAATATGAGCACCCATGAATCATTGTTCTTCTATCCAAGATTTGTGAATGTGACACATGTCACTAGTACATTCATTCTTTGACATATTGAATTTTACATGCACCATTGGATTAAGATTTATGATTTAACATGTATCATTAGATGTAATGATTAGTTGACCTTAGACTTCAACATATTTAAACTTGATGGTCTCTATCCCATCACTATCTGATAGAGAAAGTTTTAAGATTTATATCTTGAGTTAGAAAACACTTCAAGACTCCAAATATTTAGGGTACCTTCTTAGTACTATAGATAACATTTCCATGAAATCCTTTGCCTTGGTTGAAATTTTGAGTACCAAAAATAAATGCACAACCTTGAAGTTCATTCATGTCTACATGATGGTATGGCTTATCTTAAGTTAGAAGATTCATGTTTATCATTCCAAATGATCAAGTGATACACTAGAGATTTACCAAGACATCTATGGATGCCTTACAACCTATTCTTTATCCTTATAAACCTAAAAATGTGCCATGTATATCCAATATATCAAACACAACCTCTTTATCATTCATGCACTATTATCACATGCTCTCTTTGACATCAATGACAACCTAATATCAATGACCATGATCATTAATCTCCCCCTTTGTCACTGATATAAAAACACCCTCGGAATGACTTTATTTATACAATGATTTCATTCTAATATTTCTCCCCATTTATCATTAATGATAAAGGGCCTCTTCCTCAATATGCCAACAAACATTCCTCAATAATATGTATGCATTTAATTAAAATTATTTAAGATTCTTATGATATTTACAAACATTCAAGAAAATGACTCAATTGCTCCCTCTTTGACATACACCATTTTGAACTTGGGCATATCTTGATCCTTGGACCTAAAAAACTACTCATAGAGCTTAAAAAGATCCCCCTAACATCAAGCTCCATCTCATGTCATTGTTATTTGATAACCACTAGTCTAAACTTGTGCTTCTCTAATCTTTGGACTTGTCTACCTACATGACTCACAATAATTATTCACTTGTGCATGAATATTCAATACCTTGTTAAAATACATGACTTGGTTTGATTAAGTTATCATGTCAATCTTCTTTAATTCACAACAATAACATACATCTTCATACTTATATCATGACTGAAGCATCTTCACATATGTTCCCCCTTACATCATGCACATCTTCTTTAAGACACTCAAGCTAACTAAGTTAGCTCTCCCTTAGCCCATGTCAACCTTGTATTAAATATTAATTATTTTATCAATAAATAATTAACAAGTTCTTACCTTTAGGACTAGAAACCTTGAACACACCATGAACATATTTGAACAAGATCAACATACCTTTCTATGCAATAGAATATCTTGAAAACTCAGTATACTTGATTAGACACCTATAGATCATCATAATATACCTTTATACCTTCAGACCTTTAGAAAAAACATACTCATTCTTCATCTTTTAACCAACTAGACTATCCTTTAGATTTGATCAAAACTTTGACTTTAGGATCACTATTTATAAAAATATCTTATCATGTCCATCCAAAGTAAACAAACACATCTTATTGTGACATTTATTATCATGAAAAATTAACCAAAGCTTAACTAACAACCACCATGCTTCCTTTGGCTTGTCAAGTGTCTCCTTGAAGTTTAGATAGAGACATCTTGACCCACAATGTCCTAGAATAATGTGAAACCAGGAGTTGTCCACAACTCCTCATAGTTATTCTCCTCAGTGTTCTGATACTAATAGTTCTTATTATTTTTAGGATTAAGAGAAGCAAATTTATCATCCACTAAAATATTCTCCCTTTATTTTATGAAATAATTGATAATACATGGAGATAATAAATATTCATGACATACCTTTTCATCTGAAGAAAGAACCTTATCACTAGGCATGAACAACTGATGTTTGCATGAAACTTGCTCAACAATAACAAGATGTTTAATTTTATCCATACACACCTCAAAACTAGGCTCAACTTTAACCTTGGTCTTTTCTTTGAGCTCAACTTTAACTGAATTTTTATTCTCCTTTTCTATCTAGATAGATGACACATTCTCTTATCATTCCTAAATTTTTTTCATATCTGATTCCTCTTTTGATTTAGCACAAAGTCCATATTGATATTTCATCTCAACTAAATTAGTTTTCTTAGTCTTCACTTATTTCTTGTATAATATCTTGCAATATGACCAACTTGATGACAACTAGAACAGAAAACATCATTCATACCTTCTTTTTGATGAATAGTATGAATCTCAAAAAACACACCATATTATCTCTTAGGTTCATTATGCTCAAGCTTAACTATCTTTGGTATCCATACCTAGGTCAATCTTTTGCCATGCATTTTGGGCCAAAATCTAGAAATATGTCCCATGTAATGAAAATTATAGTAGATTACATTATCCATGCCTCTAACTAACCAGTTGCTCTTCCTTCTATAATTTCTTGCCTTATGATCAAACCTATGAAAAAAATAATGATGACCATTAAAATGTCTTTCATACCTCATAACACTTGGTTGCCTGATGGATATTTTCTTATTGATCTTAGTGTTTACATCCTTCTTTTCTTGAGATGACCTCTCTTGCTCTTTCTCAGTCTTGTTTACCTTGACAAAAAATTGTGCATGCTCATTCTTTAATGAATCTATCTTGGTATTCAATTGAATGCTCTCATCATCTTTATCTTGTTCTAATTTATTTTTTTATTCTTCAAGCTTGCCTATTTTCATTATGACATTTTCATGTTCATCCTTCAGACAAATAAGATTAGTATTTGATTGAGAACATTCATTTTATTTAGATCTCATGATTGAACTTACAACATCTAACTAAATTTTGAGATCTTCAATAGTCTTCTTATCCCTCTTAGTTTCTTTAGCCATGTCATTCTTTAATCTAAATGCTTGCTCTTAAATAATCTTTACAAAATTAAGATTGGACTTCAACTCATCATGCTCACCTTGATTTGAACTCAAATTAGCATTTGTCTCTTCTAATTGAGTTTTGAGATGTCTACATTCTTCCTCTTTTGAACTTAAATGAGTTTTTATAACCCTTAATAGATCCTTAAGATCTCACATGGTCATCTTGACTTATTTGACTATTTCACTATGTTTCATGAGATTTTCATTAAGATTCTCAAACCTTATCTCATGTTCATCATCCTTGGAATTAGAATTACTCTTCCCATTCTCAATATGACTAATCTATTCTTCAATACTTTTGACCATTGATCTCAACTCAATATTTTATTTCCTTAACTACTTAGCCATCTTTGTATATTAGATCACCTTCAAGTGGTTAAACTTGCAAAGAAGGTCCTAATATGATACCAATTATTAGATGTACAATCATTGAGAGGGAGTGGGGTTAAATAAATGATTCTATATAATATAATTCAATTACCAACTCTTAAACATTTAGCATACATAAATCTTTATTAAGCAATATAAACATGAAATCACATACATCCAAATCCTACAAAAGAGCATACATCACATGAACACATCATATATGTGGGAAACCCTCTTGGGGAATAAAACCCAGTAAAACCTACATGATGGAATATAATCCTATAAATATAAGATTAAAAATTTATACCAACAAAAATTGATGAAGAAGTAACCACCCCTAAATTTAATTAAGCACCCACTTGACCTTTAGCTAGCTCCAACTAGAAAGGAGGCTACAACCCCCTAGTAAACTAAGTAAAAAATAAGCTAACTATGATCTGATCTCTAGATCTAAACTTATGTCAAACACACTTGATGATGGAATCCTTTTACTTACAATATTCACCCCTCAAACTCTCTCAAGATGCCTCTAGGGCTAACTTGTTCAAACTGCCTCTTCTAAGCTCATTAGGTCTAATGACCTGTGTGTCCTCCTACATCAACTTGATAAAATAATCATGAATTATTCTCCTCAAACTCTAATGGTCCTCAATGACCTATACCTTCTCTTTCAAAGTTTATCTTCTTTCCTTGAATCCACACTTGTATAACTCTTCTTTTTTTTACTAGAAACCATTTCTTTGGTCTCCACTATTTATAGAGTCTTTATGAATATCAACTTCTAGGTTAGCCAAAATACTTGCCTTAACCCTTAAGACATTTAACATATCTAAATACCATCCTAATAGGTCATCTATAGCATCTATATGACACACTTAAGAAGCTACACCTTTCAATTAGTACATAATAGCCCTTATAGGTCTCATGGAGACCTATTCACCCATTTAGCACTTCATCAAACAAATTAAGAACATCAGATCAATTTAAAATACATGGTTCCATTCCATGTGACCTTACTCCTAGCCAAAAACTCTTATTCTAAAGCAAAATTTTCTCAAACATTATTTTGTACATAGTATCACCATTAAAAAACAAATAGTCAACTTTTAAGCTCCATAAATTTTTTTGTATAAACATTCAGACATTCTAACTAGGTTCTCCAAATGCGCCTTGAAGTCCTATAAATTTTTTATTTTTACAACACCATGAAATTATCCATATATCAATAGTTATATCATAAAACATGAGTATTTTTTTACCCTCACAAATTTGAATATTTAAATTCCAAACGTCATTGATCATATGTTAAACCTCAAACACATTGACCTCATCTCATATTCCCTAATAAATTTTACTAAATATACACCATCAATATCTATGGATATACCAAGTCTTTATCTTAAAGTTCTCACCATTGATCTAAGCTTTAAGCTCCCATGATTATGCCACTTGGTAGGTTTTCATGCCTTCTACACATTTTACTCTTTGAATTTGACTCGTACCATCAATTTTTTGATAGTACAAATGCACATGAACTATTGATCTTTTATCCAAGCTCCATGAATGTGACACATGTCACTAACACATTCATTATTTGATATATTAAATTTTACATGTATCATTAAATTAAGATGTATGATTTAACATGCAATATTAGATATACTAACTAGTTGACCTTATACTTCAATGTAGTTAAACATGATGGTCTATGACCCATCATTGTCTGCTAGATCAACTTTGAAGATTTATATCTTGAGCTAGAGAATACTTCAAGACTCTAAATCTTTAGGGTACCTTATTATCACTTTAGACAACATCTCTATGAAATAATTTTACCTTTTTTTACTTTTTTAATAATATAAATAAATTCACAACCTTACGAGTTCATTCATGTCTGCATGATGGTCTATGATGGTCTAAATTTTCTTAAGCTAGAAGATGTTTGTTTCTCATTCTTAATGATCAAGTGACACACCAGATCTTCACTATGGCATCTATAGATGCCTTAAAACTTCTTATTTATCCTTATATACCTAAAAATGTGCCATATCTCTCCAAGATATCAAACATAACCTCTTTGTCATTCATGTACTAGAATTACATGCTCTCTTTAACATCAATGACAACCTAACATCAATGACCATGCTTAATAGAAGTATGCAACTTTATGGGATTAGTAGGGTACTAAAATAAATTTGTACCAAACTTCTCTAATACAACTAAATTTATCACTTTCTTGTGATGGAGGGAGAAACATTTTGTATTGTATTATAAGTGTGAAAAAACCTTCCAAACTTTGAAATAGAGGCTTACTTTTACACTAGTTTTGTAGATACTAGACCCAAATGGTCATTTTTATGTATAATAAATGCATATCGAGATGGTTTGGGTGAAGTGATAATGTAATAAGACTCATTAGTTACATATGAATCTAGGAAATTGAAGATCTATGAGGAAAACTATGATCCACATGATTTAGAGTTGGATGTAATTGTGCATGTCGTATACATTTGGAGGAATTATTTGTTGGGTAAACCATATAACCTCAAAACAAAAAATATAGGGATCAAGTACATATTTCTTCAACCCAACATAAATACACAACAAAATCATTAGTTAGAAGTTTTTCTAGAATATTATTTCAACATCAACTCTATAAAGGGTAAATAACATAGGGTTGTAAATGCTCTTAGCTGCATAAGGTACATAGTTGTAGTGGATAATATTAGGAGTACCTTCTAAGACCAAATTTTGAAATTATATCTAGGAAATAAATTTTATGAGTATGTCAAGAAAGATATATAAAATAATCCTCAAAATAATATATATAAAATATTTTAATTTAAGAGTACTTGATGGAAGGATCTATGTTCTTGATGTAGGGGACCTAAGGGTGATCATGCTTAAAGAGTTGCATAAAAATACCTATTCAAATCATCCTGATGAATAAAAATCCTATCATAATTAAAAACTCTTTATTTTTGGAGAGTAATCAATAAAAATGTATATGATTTTATGGCAATATGCTTGAAATGTCAGCAAGTGAGTATTGAACATATACATCATATTTGGATTTTTTTATCCACATGATATAAAATAATGGAAATAGAAAGTCATCAACATGGATTTTGTCCAAGGGATAAATATGTTAATTAATATATTGAGATATTTTAAATTATGTCCCTAAGGTTTCCAAGAGTGTATATGAGTCAATATATATACATCATTCTCAATGACAAAGTATGCCTTAGTGATCAAGAATGGACCCTAATTGGTTTACTTGGTTAGGCAAGGTAATTTATTTTGGTGATGTGTTGAATATGTTTAAGAGGTCATATAAGGTCTTAATGCTTCTTGTGGTATGTTTTTAAGTGAAATTAATTCATTAGAATAGTTTTATGAAGGTCTAGGTTATCCTAGTCAACTTGGTAGATCTTCTTGAATAAGCAAATTGATGACATCAACATTCACACATGTGGAGGTGTCATAAGAAAATGGCCACATGGTTTTGTTGAGTTTTTCTACTAGATCATGTGTTTAAATTTTAAATTATTTAAATGAGGTTTAACAAAATTTATTGTAGTGCAAAGTTCGTCTTCCAAGTAGATTTCACTAGTTTCCATAGTCAAATTTGCATTAAAAAGTGACTGTTAGAATTGAAATATTTGAATTTACAAAGGAAAACCATCCTAATTATTTTGTGTATAAATTTTGATGCAGGATGAATTTTATGGTGGTATAAAAATAAAATTGGTAGATAACTTCAATGGAAATCTAGGAAAAATAATTTGGAGGTTTGACTAGTTCTACACCTACATTTATTATGGTCTAAAGTTGACTACGGGGTTGACCTTCTTTTGTAAATGACCCAAGAAGGGTTTTTGAATTTTTATTGATAGTATTTGGATGTTTCAAGGTGAATTATATATTTTAGAGTATTTTAGACTACCTAAGGATAATCTATTTGGATTTTTTAGGTTTGACCAATCCATCTTCAGTATGAAACATTACTTCAAAGTTGACTCTATATTCATTAATGATATTTTCATATATAAGGCCAATTTTTAATCTATTTCACATATAAATAGGGGTATGGTGATGGATTTTATCACTTAAATGTGTCTTAAGGTTCATGTGTTATATACCTATATGCTTTGATTAGGTCTTGTGTTCCTAGTTATGCTCAGTGGAGTGCTAAAAGGATGAATAGGTCTTGATGGACCTATAAAGGCTTCTTAGGCCTAATTTAAAGGTGTTAATTCTTAAGGGTGGTTTATAAAATATATGTTAGCCTATGTGGATGATATTTATCTTATTTTAATTTTAATATAATATTTAAGGGTTAAGGCATGTCAAATGGCTGACCAAGAAGATGATGTTCATGAAGGCTCTATAAAGAGCATAAAAAGGTGAAGGTTTATAGAGTTGATATACAAAGGATAATGAAGTATGAGTGTTCTTGGTGGATAAATTGAAGATAATAGTAGGTTTAGGAATATGTACATGACTTATAGGTCATATTTATGATTTTATAATAGTGTTTTTGTGGGGTTAAAAATTGAATATGATCAAAGAAGTGTAAACTGATCAAAAGGGTATTTTGGATGCATTTCTTGTATGTGAAGGTTTGAGAGAGTGTCAAGGGTTGAGGAGAATTGATATTAACTATTTATCCATCAGATTGAAATTCAATAATAAATTTGGAGGTGTTGATATTATAAGGTGTTGTGTGGGTGCTCAACATCTAGGACAAGTGGGTGCTTCACTAAAAGTCTCATGTTTGTGAATATTTTATAGGATTGTATTCAATTTTTTTCCATACTTGAGAGTGTTTTTTATAACCTATGAGGATTTCTCACATAATCCATGTGTCATGAGTGTTGATCTTGCATAGTTTCCTTTGTTGATTCCAATAACTAGTTTATATGCTTCATGAATGCTTGTATTGAGAGATTGAGAGTTTGAAGTTTTGGAATTAGAATTGAATTGATTGCATCACTTATTCACCCCCTCTCAATTATTGTACCTATAATAATTAATATCATATCCATACCTTTTTTTCAAGTTTAACCACTTGAAGGTGATCTTAGGTATAATGGGTAGTCATCAAATATAAGGTGGTTTCTCTAATAATAAATAATCACTATTAAATGGATCTAACTATGATTTTTGGGGTGAAAAGATGAGGATGTACATCATGTCTCTAGGTTCTAACATTTGGTAATCTATTATGGATGGTTATTCCATACCTCTTACTCCTCCAACTACTGTAGCTGACAAGAAGTTGAGTGAAAATAATTCTAAAGCTATGAATGATATCATTTATGGCTTATTGGAGGCTAAGTTCACCAAGGTAATTAATTTTAAATCTACCAAGGAAATTTGGAACAAGTTGTAGATCATCTATGAAGGAGATTCAAAGCTTAAGTTGGATAAATTATAGACCTACTAAAGTAAATTTGAGGGCCTCAAAATAAAATAAGAAGATAGTGTGGGATCCTATCTTTTAAGGGTTGATGAGGTGGTAAACATGATCAAAGGTATTAGAGAGGAGATTGAACAAGCTAATGTTGTACAAAAGGTAATAAGGTATATCACCCTCCAGTTTGATTTAAAAATTTATACTATAGAAGAGATTCATGATCTTAAAAATATTAATATGGATGAATTATATATCATCCTTATTGCCTATGAAATGAGAGTCAATGAGGACAAACCACCAAAGAAGGAAGAAACCTTCAAAGTGATCAAGGAGATAAAAGGCAAAAAGAGAAAGTTAAGTATTGAATATTTTGATCTTAATGAAGATCAACTTGAAGCCATCATTTAAATAAAATTGAATGTGGGATTAGTTAAGTATGGGGGGAAGCTTAATTTCAAATGTTTCTCATGTGGTAAAGTTGGTAATTTTGTAACTAAGTGCCTAGATAGAGGCAAGTCTAAACATAAGGAAGCTCATAAGGAATCTCATGAGGTTGAGCATAAGAAATATGAAGGTCCTAACAAGTACAAGAAATTATTCAATAAGAGAAAAGGAAAAAAGGAATCATACAAAGGTAGTAAGAGTCTTTACCATGAATAAGATAGTAACTCATCTATTGAAGTAGAAAGAAACACATCTGACTGTGATGATTCATCTCATGATGAAGACAAAGAGACACAATTCATGGATCTTGGGGATGATGAAGGTTAATTTTATTTAGGTAGAGAAATATTTGGTGGAGATATCTCATAGGAAATTGATGATAAAGTCACTCTTGAAGATAAATATATGAAGACCTTGGAAGAAATGAAGCTACTATAAGGCAAAAAAGAAGAAAACATCCTTGATTAAATCCTATGAAGATCAAATTGGCTTATTTAAAGAAAGTTAGATCAATGAATTCAAAGAGCATTATGAGATTACTCAAGATATTAAAACTCAAGTTTGTACCCTTGATAAGGAGATAAATAATAAGGATGAAGAATGTGTCACATACAAATCAGAGATGGAGTCTTTATAAGAGAAACTAGATAAAGCTATGAGAAAAATTGAAACATGTTATAAATTTGAGAAAATTATAGATGATATTAATGAATTATTGAGTAGTCAAAAGGTATCATATGACAAGTTAGGCCTAGGATTCTATGAAGATGTTTAGAAGGATAAGAAGATAAAGAAGATAATGTTGATATATCATAAAACTAATCATGTTCAAAAGAGTAATAATAAAGACAAGAAGGATGTCAATTTGAATAGGAAGGATGATTTCAAAATCTATAGAAATTAAAATCAAGTCAATAAACCTAATATAATAAGGTATGATAACTCATTCAATGACTACTAATACTCTTGTCATTAGTTTGGTCATAAGATCTTTGATTACAAAAGAAAAGCTCCTAGTAAGAAATTTGCATGGAATTATGAGCAAAAAAATGACAAGCATGAAGAACATTATCACTAAAGATATTCAATAGGTCCACAAGGAAATAAAGACATATTATGCTATAGGTATCAAGGGATTAGTCATATAACAAGGTTTTTTAATGCCTTCATCAAGAGACCAAATGATCAAGTAGATGAATTGGATAATGAAACTTCAAAAAGTCATCATATGGCTCATACACAAGTTATGTATAATCAAATAAATTTTATTTATTTCAAGTGTCAAGAGAGAGGTCACATATCAAGGTTTTATAGGAATGGTCAATATTATACCTTAAAGAATGGTCATCATAACATAAAGAAAAAGAGCCATAATAAATGGAGACCCAAGGAGGTGAAATAGAAATAGATTCAAAATGGACTATTTAACATGATAGAACAAGGTACATGTTCAATTTTCAAAGATCAAGCCTTATCTACTCAAGAGGATGAAAATATCAAGCATGATTCTGAGTCAAAAAGAAAGAATAAAGCTAAGAACTTAGTTAAAGTCAATTTGATGATGAGGAAAGACTACAAAATAAGTGAGAACATGGAGATGTGGTAGTCTATTGAGTTTTGGGACATTTAGTCCCTCTATGATATGTTTGTGTTTCTTCTTATACTTCTTGGGAGACCTATTTCATATATAGAAGGAATAATGTGTGATATAGATGATGAACAAAATGCCAATTAGTATAGAGGTATGTAGATTTTTTGATTGGTCTCTAAGACCAATGAATTTTTGATAAAAAATTAATGATCTTATGTTTTTAATTCTTGTTTTGATCATATAAGGTCAGGTTAACGGGGAGAAAAATTTTCATGAGCTTAATCCATAGGTGTGTGATGAAATGTTTCAAGAGTTCTATTCAGGAACATTGGTCCTAAAAGCATGTTTTAGTCAAATTTTGATGCTTGGTTTGATAGGTAAAATCATGAAGTATGAAGGTAAGTTTGGTATAGAGTGTGGGGAGATCTTACCCATGTCTATTCCAAGAATTTTTATACATTGGATTGGTCATAGGTACCTTTAATGATCATTTGTTTAATTTGACCATTTTACTCAGTGTTCAAATACCTAATGAGAGCTCATCATGAAGAATTAGTGTTTTTGTTAGGACCTGGAAGCACCATTGATTACCATGCAACTAAACATGCAGAAATAACCAGAAGTAATAAGTAACTAGAATCAAAAACAACACAAAACATGAGAGACAATACCCAATTGTATTAATACTCTTCTAGAAGGAAATACAACAAAGAAGATTGCCACAGTCTTCTTCCTTACACACCTCTAGGGCTCCCACACCTCTAGGGCATAAACAATAAATCTCTTCAAGAGTTCACTCTCTCTCTTATGGTCCCAACACATAACCCAAACACAGAGTTGGTGTTCACCTCCACCAGCTAGTAACAACACTGTCAGTCAACCAGTTAGTAACAATACTGCCAGTACACCGAGTATACCCACATACTCAAACTGAGTACACAATGTACTCCAAGTAGATCTCCCATGAACTTGCAACAACCTACAACTCAACTGATCTTACTTTGGAAGGATCTACCTTGCCTTCCTCTTTGCTCTCCAACTGAGTACACACCATACTCCAAGTAGATATCCCTTGATATTGCTCCTTGTTGTGTTGCTGACCTCCCTAATCTTACACACCTGCAAATCAATCTAGTTTTGCACACCTGCAAACCTAGATCTCACACACACATACACCTGCAAATCAATGATCTTACTTACCATGCAGATCTCCAAATGTGGCCTTGCACACCTACTGACCAAGATCCTACATACATGAAGAATCCTTCTGATTCTCCAAACCAGCACCCATACTTGGCACTGTGGCACTAGGAGGAACACACCTTGCTCTCTTCCCTCTGAAGGAGCTAATTTTTGCTCTCTTACTCTCTAGCACAAATTACAATACAACCCATGAGTCTATTATATAGATCTCATGCAAACAATAATTAGACATCTAATTATAATAATTAGTTCCATATCTCAAGTCTATAATTGGCCTCTCAACATGTAAACACCTAGTTTGTTAACTAACTATTCGTGAACTGGCAGTTTTAGAATCGCACAGGTGATCGACATCGGTCCCTGTCTAGCTGGAGATGATCGACGTTGGCCGACACCTAACCAATGTCAGTTGCTGTCTTCATTGTATATGACCAATGTCAGTTGATCAGACCGACGTCGGTTGCCCTGCAACTCAGCAACCTCTCAACAACCTCCTCCATGTCTGCATCAGTGAAGCTTTTAGCTCCACAACCTAACAATTTTTGAGATCTATAAGGTTAATAAAGTGTGGAGGCAAGTTGGATTTGATGTGTCCATATTCAAAATGAGGTGAGGAGTTATCATAAGGCTTTCATGACAATTCTAAGGTGTTTTGGCATAGTGATAAGGGTATACATAGGGTATATATGCATAAAATGACTAGTTCCATGTGTTAAATGAAGATTGGTGAGTGATAAAAATGAATTTGTGGCATATAAAGGTGTGTTTATCTCATATAGGTATGCTCTAGATGGTTTCAAGGTTTGAATATCATTGAAAGGCAAGTTGAATATATTTTACAGATCTCAGGTGTTACAGTCCTTGTGATGTAGGGTCATCCATGTGGACCCCAAAATAGCTCTAATTTTTTATTTTAGTGTCTTGTAGGTTCTTTTTAGGTGTGTTACATCCTAATAAAGTCATTTGAGTGAACTAGATTAGTCCAAGTGCAATAAAATTTGAACTATGGAGTTTCCCTCTAAAACTACCACATTTGAAATTTTGACCCTTGTCGAAGGATTTACATGCATAGTTTGAAAGTGGAAAAGGTTAGAACAAGTTAAATAGTTATCTAAGATGTCTTAATATTTTTTAAGGTCATAAACATGTTATTTAATTTTTTTGCATAGTCATATAGTGGGAAAATATTAAAATGCAATGTAATTTTCAAGTACTTCCATGTAGAAACCTCCAAGAATTAGTTATGGTTCTTGTAAAAGGTGGTGGAGTTAGTTTTTGAGATGATTATTATGTTTTTAGTTTGAATGAGGGAATAGATAATTAATTTAAGAAAATAAATTTAATGAAAAAGAGGAATGAGATAATGAAAATTCTAAGTGCATTGTTAATTGCATGGTTGTGACTAAGAATATGTTGTGTATTTAGATAGATAGTCTCATTTGATAAGACATCCAAGCTTGATAGTAGGAAACTTGCATATATAGCCTTGTAAAAGCAAATTGGTGTAGCACTTTAACCTTTTGGTAGAGATTAATAAGTATTTATACAAGGTAATGTGTCTTTTTTAGATTCAAATGACATTTTAGAAATATTGAATGAGTCGTTAATGTATGGATGTCAATCCATAGGTTATAATGGTTGTTACAGTTGAGAAACCCTAGTTTGTTATTGCAATCTTTATCTTGAACACTAATTTAGAATCCAAAGGGAATAATCATGGAGGTGAGAGTCTTGAAACAATTTATTAACATTAAAATAACCCATTGAGATGTTGTAAATATTGATTACAAGTTATAAACACCAAACTCTGAGTGAAACCGCTATTTACTACTAGCACTATCTACAATACAATAACCTATAGATTGAGATTATTGTCTTTGAAAATTATTTGGAATATAAATGATATGAAATAAGGGATTAGATATTCCTGTTAATTTAAAAAAACCTATTGATAGTTCATACATGTAGTAGGACTTGAAAATGTTTGCAAAACCTTCTATAACCCCTATTTCTTATTATAACACATAGTCAATGAGGACTGAGATCTTATGATTATGAATGAGATAAGGGTTTTTAGAATGTGATTACCCAATGAAAGAGTTTTATTATCTATAGATAGACCTAAATAAACCATTTTTTCGTTTTGAAACCCTATATAAAATAATAAATAGCATTTTGATGAACCTTGGACTACACAAACATTAAAAACCCTACCAACTAGGGTTTAGCCTATTGGGAGAAATATAACTAGTGAAAAAATCCTCATTTTTTTGTAATCTTGTGTGTTTTTATATAACCTAAGTGAATAAAATAGTTATAATCCTATATTATACCTGAAATATGGACTTCTAACAATTGACCTTGAATAAGGGCTTAAAAAGGCCAAATTGGGAAGGCTAGAAGAAATAAAGTGAACCTAGAGAGAGAGATAGGGTCTCAAATTTGAACCATATGTGTATTTAAATAATAAAAAATAGATTAAAATTATTTTAATTCATAATTTTATTAATTTTCCATACTAATCCATCTGGAGGTGGTAAAGGGCTCAAGGAAGGCTAGTTTGGCAAGAAGAGTTACTTAAGTGTGAGATAAGGTTTGAGATAGTTCCAAAAGTGTTGTGTAGAGTTATTGGAGAATATTATAAAAAAGTTAAAAGACCTTGTTATCTTGTTTTATTCTATTTAAATTATATATTTTCATGGTGAAATATTTCATAAGCCTAAAACTAGTAAAGTGATCATTGTTCAAGAACTAGAGAAGGGAAAGACTTATGCAAGCTCTGCATCATTTGGTATCAGAGCATAAGGATGGTCAGAGGACAAGAGTAAGAAGGCAAGATGTAAGAAAGATAGATGAAACCAATATAATATCAAATAATGCAATATAATGTGGCCAATTTAGTCATTTAAATGAAGAACATGTAGGCTAGAATGGTAGCCATGGAGACAACTCAAAGAAGAGTCATAAATAATGATGATAGTGATAGAGAAGATGAATCTCATAGAGCATAAGAGTAGGAATAAAGATAAGATATAATAGAGGAGATATTTATCAATTCCATGATGAAGATGGGTTCAAAACCAAAGATAGATGTGTCAATGTATGAAGGCAATCTAAATTTGGATGAGTTGGTGGATTGGATAATAACCATGTACAAGTATTTTGAGTATGAGGAGGTGGATGACACCAAGAAAGTGAAATTTTCAGTCACAAGATTGAGAGGACATGCTTCTTTGTGGTGGGATGGAATCCAAGAAGAAAGAAGGAGAAGAGGTAAAGCAAAAATCCAATATGGGATAAGATGGTGGTGAAGATGAAGGAAAAGTTAATGCCTAAGTATTACCACACATTTATTTATGAGGTTGCATAATTTTAGATAAAAGGAGTATTCAATGAAGGAATATACTAAAGATTTTCATAGATTGACAATCAAGATAGGACACTTGGAAGAAGATGATGAGAAGGTAGCAAGATATCTAAATGGTCTCAAGTTCTCCATACAAGATGAGATAAATATACTAACCTTGAAATCAATTGAAGAAACATACCAATTAGTCTTGAAATCTAAAGAAAAGTTGGCAAGTAGACATAGAAAAAAAGAAAGAGGAAGAGGAAAACAAGTGAGAGTAAGAGGAGAGTATAACACACATGCATATGGGGAAGGAGAAAATAGTGAAAAATGAAATGAAACATATCCAATAGGTGGTTATAGAGTTAGGAGACCATAATATAGAGGTGGAGATGCATCTAGAGGAAGAAAAATTAGTAGCTTCATAGGAAAATGTTTTAAATGTAACAAGTATGTAGGCCATAAATATTTGGAGTGTCTAGAGGAGAAACAAGAAAGGATTTATAAAAATGATATAAGAAATCAAGTGGTATAACATATAAAGGAAGAGAGGGTTCGATCAAATTCACATTTAGTGGCAACCAAAGAAGGAGAGGCAATCTTGATGAGAACGACATTGCTAAAACCACCGAAGGAGAAAGAGAATACATAATGTATAACACTCTTCATGACAACATGTAAGTCCCATGATAAATGTTGCAAAAATGATTATAGATTCAAGAATAATGGATAATTTGGTTTCAAATGAGATAATAAGTAAACTTGGTCTCAAAATATTTCCTCATCCTACACCTTAAAAAGTTTCTTGGATTCAAAAGGATATTGTGTTCTTGTGAATGAACAATGCTTGGAAGAATTTTAGATTGGCACCTATATGGATTAAGTGATGTGTGATGTCATTACCATGGATGTATTCCATGTAATAGTAAGAGTACTTTATCAATTTGATAGGTCAACTAGTCATGATGGGGTGAAGAATACATATTATTTAGATCACAAGGGAGTCAAGTATACATTATTACCTTTGAAACTAGATGAAAAAGTAGTTTGTTTCCTTTTTAAGGTATTGATTATAGGTTATAAAGAGTTGGTGCAATAGCAAGATGAAATGAAGATGGATGAAAAACCGAAGGAGATTGAGGTAACCCAAGTTGAATGTGCATCTATGCCAAGTAACACTTCTTCAAGTAAGTTTTTGAATGAGTTGTTTTTAAGTTTATCTCAACATTTGGTAAACATATATATATTTGAACTCATATAAGGCATGATATGCAAGATCCAAAGCATGAAAGAAAGTTTTGAAAAGGAGATGAGTAATGTATAACATGTCCAAGAAAGATAGACAAGTGAAGACCAAATCATGAAAGTGTTGAGTCAAGATATTTATAACATTGATGAGATAAAATATTACCTATGTATAGGGGAGATAGAGGGTGGTTTTGAAGATGGTATATAGCAACAAATCAAACACTTATGCAAGCAAATGGCAAGTAGGGACTCAAAAGTTGATATGTATGAGATTGAGTGCACCAAGAAATGAGAATGGGTGAAGAATGAAGGAGAAAATTTTTTAGAAGTATTGATATATGGAAGTAATTTTGTAATGGATCAATTTTTATAATAAGAAGCATGGTATGAACATGCCTATCAAGCAAAAAAAGACAACAACAGTGTTTTCTTTAACAAGTTTATGGCATGTGTAGGTACACTATTGAAGAGAAAGAACCAAAAGAGGCCTAATTATGGGGACTAGGAACACATTAAACTCTAAAAGAGGAAATTATTAGAAACACACTTCAATTTTTAGGTACACAATAAGGAAGATCAAACACCAAGTTGACATATATGACAAAATTTATTTAGCTTGGTCGTATGATGTAGGGGCATCCATGTGGACCCAAAAATAGTTAAAATTTTGTATTTTAGTTTATTTTATGTTTATTTAGGTTTTTTGGGTCCTAATAAAGTCATATATTTAACTATATTAGTCTAAGTGGCATAAAAATTGAATTTGGTGTTTTACTCCAAAACTGCCACATTTGAAAATTTGAATTTCTGAACCTTGTTGAAGGAATTACATGCATAGTTTTAAGGTGGAAAAGGTTATAACAAGTAAAATATATGTATAATATGTATTAATTCTTTATTAAGGTCATAAAAATGTTATTTAGTCTTTATGCATAGTCATATAGTGTATATAGTGGGAAAATATTAAAATATAATGTAATTTTCAAGTGCTTCCATGTAGAAACCTCCAAGAATTAGTTATGGTTATTGTAAAAGGTGGTGGAGTTAGTTTTTCATATGATTATTTTTTTTTTAGTTTTAAGGAGGGTAGAGATAATTTATTTAATAAAATAAACTTAATGAATAAGAGGACTGAGATAATGAAAATTTTGAGTGCATTGTTAATTGCATGACCGTGAGTGAGAATATGTTATGTGTTTAGACCTTCCACTGGTAAGTGGTTCTATATTGTGATTTAATTTGGGTTTATAACTTTTTATTATATCTAAATTTATTTATTAATAGTTTTGAGAGAGATAAATAGTCTCATTTGATAAGAAATCTAGGCCTAGTAACAGGAGACTTGCATATATAACCTTGTGAAAGCAAATTGGTGTAGCACTTGAGCCTTTTGGTAGAGAGTACTAAGTTTTGATACAATTTAATGTCTCTATTTTAGATTAAAATTAAATTTTATAAATAATTAATGTGTATTTAATGTGTGTAAGTCAATCCATAAGTTACAATGGTTGTTATAGTTGAGAAACCCTAAGTTTGTTATTATAATCTTTAAATTGAATGCTAGTTTAGAAACCAAAGGGAATAACCATGGAGGTGATAGTATTTAAATAGTGTCTTGATGTTAAAATAACCCATTGATAATTTTTAAATATTTATTATAAGTTATAAAAACTAAACTCTGAGTGAAACCCATGTTTATTACGAACACTATCTACAATACAATAACCTATAGACTGAGATTATTGTCTTTGAAACTTGTTTGGAATCCAAATGATATGAAATAAGAGATTATATATGAATATTAATTTATAAAAACATATTCATATGTCATACATGTATTAGGAGTTGAAAATATTGGCAAAACCTTGCTATAACCATTATTTCTTATCACAACACACAATCAATGATGATTGAGATCTTGTGATTGAGAATAAGATAAGGGTTTTTAGAATGTGATTACCAAATAAAAGAGTTGTAATATCCATATAAAAACATAACTCAATAATTTTTTTGGTAAAATTTGTGAGAGAGACAAATAGTCTCATTTGATAAGACATTTAGGCCTGGTAGCAGGAGACTTGCATATATAACCTTGTGAAAGCAAATTGGTGTAGCACTTGAACCTTTTGGTAGAGAGTACTAAGTTTTGATAAAAGTAAATTTGTCTTGTTTGGATTAAAATGAAATTTTATAAAGAATTAATGTGTCTTTAATGTGTGTAAGTCAATCCATAAGTTATAATGGTTGTTATTGTTGAGGAACATTGAGTTTGTTATTATAATCTTTAAATTGAATGCTAGTTTAGAATCCAAAGGGAATAAAAATGGAGGTGATAGTATTTAAATATTTTATTGATGGTAAGATAACCCATTTATAAGTTTTAAATTTTTATTATAAGTTTTAAACACTGAACTCTAAGTGAAACCCATGTTTATTGCTAACACTATCTACAATACAATAACCTATAGACTGAGATTATTGTCTTTGAAACTTGTTTGGAATCCAAATGATATGAAATAAGGGATTATATATAAAAATTAATGTATAAAAACCTATTTATATGTCATACTGTATTAGGATTTGAAAATATTAGCAAAACCCTACTATAACCATTGTTTCCTGTCACAACACACAATCAATGAGTATTGAGATCTTATGATTGTGAATAAGATAATGGTTTTTAGAATGTGATTACCAAATAAAAGAGTTTTATTATATATATAAAAACATAAATCAATCATTTTTTTGGTTTAAATCCTTATATAAAACAATAAATAGCATTTTGATGAGCCTCGACCTACATAGTCCTTAGAAACCTTGCCAACTAGGGTTTAGCCTATTGGGAGAAATATAAATGGTGAAAAATCCTCATTTTTTGTAATCTTGTGTGTTTTTATGCAAACTAAGTGAATAAAAGAATTTTAATCTTTTACCATAACTATAGTATGGACTTATAGAAGGTGACCTTGAATAAGGGTTTTAAAAGACCTAATTGGGAAGGCTCAAAGAAGGAAAGTGAACATAAAGAGAGAGATAGGGTCTCAAATTTGACCCAAATGTGTATTTAAAAATTAAAAAAGAGAATAAAATCATTTTAGTTTATAATTTTTATTAATTTTCCATACTAATCCATCTGTAGGTGGTAAAGCGGTGCAAGGAAGGCTAGTTTGGCAAGCAGAGTTGCATAAGTGTGAGATAAGATTTGAAATAGTTCTAAAATCATTGTGTAGAGTTATTAGAGAATATTATAAAAAAATTTAAAGACATTTTTATCTCTTTTTATTGTATTTAACTTATCCATTTGCATGGTGAAATAACTCATAAGCCCAAAACTAGTAAAGTGATCATTGTTCAAGAACTAAAGAAGGGAAAGACTTATGCAAGCTCTGCATCACCTTGCTTAAGGAATAACAAGTCAAAAATAATATCATGGATATATGGGTTCCAAAATGAGTCATACCTTAAAATTTTGTCAAAAATTTTAAATTTTTTACCTTTGGGTATGAGAAAAGTGTTAGGAGCTGGCATTGACCAAAAGTTGGTATGTTGACCACATTTCTCTTTGATGCCCTAATTTTTGTACCATATGGGTTAATAACCTTGCCAAATAAGTTGATGTTTTAGTCTAATTAATATATTAAATAGACAAAATGGTACTCAAAAAGTGTTTCACAATCATCTATAAGTGTATAGTGTGTCTTATGGTTGAGGATTTGTGCAAATGGATGGCTAGTTAGTATGTCAATTTGTGAAGGAGATATGGTTAAGAGGAATATTTTGATGATGATTATTTTAATTAATAAGTGGAATATGAGTGTAATATAAATATAAAAATTTTATTACATGAGGGTGCATGCACAAAAATTTATGGGATATGTAAGATTCAGGTAGGGCTACTAGGCCTCTAGACAAGGCTAAGAGACTCAAATGAACTTTTTGGTAATTTTATCCAAAATAAAAAGGTATGATTATTATTATATGATTTTTTAAATATATTTTTGAAATATTTTATTTTTTTAGAGTGGATTTAACATTTTTTGGTGATTATGAAGTTGACTTGTGAGAGAAAATTTAAAGGTAACCATGAAATTATATCATGGTTAAAGATGTGCTGAAGGTGATCAAGGGGTTCCCAAGCATAGAAAAATTATGGGAATTAACTCTTAGTGTTCTCAAGGTGTAATCACTTGCATTTTATTCATATTATTCATATCTTGTTCATATAATAATACATGGTCAAAGCAGAGTGTTGTCAACGAGAAGGCTTGAGGTGGTCATGGTAAGGATTGGTATGCACAATGATAGGAGGAGTTTATATCATATCTCATAGGAGATACCTTCATGATTTTTTATTTTAAAAAATTTAAAGGTCCTTAATATCAATAGGTAATCCCACTTTATCATTGTGTCAACGGGGGAGAAGGTGTTTGTAAAGGAAGAAAGAGTATGTGCATAGTTTTGTTATTCAATTTGAAAACATTTAAAAATGTTGACATAAATTACAAAGGGGGATATTGTTTAGGTGGTTTTAATGATATCCTTATGTCATAAAATAGTGTGCATTAGTTAATATATATATACATGGTTCTCAATGATAAAGTGTGCCTTAGTGATCATACATGTACCCTGATTGGTTTACTTGGTCAGGTAAGGTGATGGATGTTGGTTATGTGTTTACCATGTTTGATAGTTCATATGAGGTCTCAAGGGTTCTTTGGGTAATTTTGGAAGTGAAATAAATTAATTATAATAGTCTTGTTAAGGTCTAGGTTATCCTAGCCAAATTGGCATATCTTCTCAAGAAAGCAAATTGATAACATTAGCATTCGCATGTGTGGAGGTGTCAAAAGAAAATGGTCACATGGTTTTTTTTATATTTGTTACTAGATCATGTGTTTAAAGTTTTAGGTCTTTACATGAGGTATATAAAAATTTACTACAATGAAAATTTGGTCTCCTAGGTAGATTTCACTAGTTTTCATAGTCAAATTTGCATTAAAAAGTGACTGTTAGAATTCAAATATTTGAATTTACAAAGGAAAACCAATCCTCATTATTTTGCCTATAACTATCTATGTAGGACTAATTTTATGGTGGTATAAAAAGTAAAGTGGTAGATAAATTTAAGCTAAATCTATGAAAAATAATTTGGATGTTTTACTGGTCATAGAATTCATTATGGTCCAAAGTTGACTGAGGGTTTGACCTTCTGTCAAAAATGACTCAAAAAATATGTTTGAGTTTTTATTGATAGTATTTGTATGTTTCAAGGGGAATTATCTATTGGAGATTTTTTTATACTCCATGAGGATCATATTTATGTATTTTGGATGTTTGACCAATCCATATTTAGTATGAATCATTGCTTCAAAATTGACTTTGTATTCATTCCTAGTATTTTCATGTATAAGGCCAATGTTTGATCTATTTTTCATATACAGATGGGTGTAGTGATGGATGTTATAAATTAAAGGTGTATTAGGGATCATGTGGTGTGAAAGCATATGACTTAAATGGGTTTTATGTTCCTAATTTTTCTTGGTAGAGTGCTAAAAGGATGAATAGGTCTCCACGGACTTATAAGGGCTTCTTAGGCCTAATTGAAAGGTTTTTATGCTTAAGGGTGGTCTATCAAAGATATGGTAATCCTAAGTGGATTATATTGATACTATTTAGAGTTTTATTTAATACTTAAGGGTTAAGGCATGTCAAATGGTTGACCAAGAAGGTGATGTTCATGAAGGATCTATAAAGAGCATAAAAAAGGTGAAGCTTTCTATATTTGATATGTGAAGGATAGTGAAGTATGAGTGTGATTTATGGATACATTGAAGAGAATATTAGGTTGAGGAATATGTGAATGAAATATAGGTCATATTTATGGTGTTATAATAATGTTCTTACAAGGTTGAATATTGAAGATAAGCAAAGAAGTGTAAAGTGATCCAAAAGGTTGTTTTGGATGCATTGCTTATATGTGAAGGTTTGAGAGAGTGTCAAGGGTTGAAGAGAAGTGATATTAAATATTTTTACATCAGATTGAAAGGCAACAAAAACTTTTTGGGTGTTGATATAATAAGGTTTTGTGTGGGTGCTCAACATCTAGGCTAAGTGGGTGCATGTTCATGCTTAGGGGTTGGTGCTCCTTGTGAAGTGGTTTCTTCACTAAAAGTCTCATGTTTGTGAATATTTTATAGGAGTGTATTCCACTTTTTTGAAAACTTAAGAGTGGGTTTTATCCCCCATGAGTGTTTCCCACATAATCCATGTGTCATGAGTGTTGATCTTGCATAGTTTTCTTTGTTCATTGCAACAACTAGTTTATATGCTTTATGAATGCTTGTATTGAGAGATTGAGAATTTGAAGTTTTGGAATTATAACTGAATTTATTGAATCAATTATTAACCCCCCTAGTGTTATACCTCTAAAAAAATTAACATGATATTATCTTGGTGGTTTTTGATAGACTTACCAACGCTACCCATTTCATCCCAAACAATTTGATTGATGATGCATAAGTAATGGAAAAAATAGTTGTGAAAGATATTTTTATATTGTATGGGATTATATAAAATATCATTTTGGATATATATATATATATATATATATATATACTTTATTAACTTAGAGGTTATGATATAATCTTATTATAGCCTTAGGTATACAATTAAAATTTAGTACAATCTATCATCCAAAAATGGATGGCCAAACAAAAAGAGTAAATCAAGTATTGGAGGATATTTTGTGAATGTATTGCATGGATAAACAATATAAAATGAAAAAATACCTTCCACTAGTGGAATTTGGCTACAATAATTTCTTTCAATTAACCTTGAAAATGGCTCCATTTGAAGCATTATATGGTAGGATGTGTAAGACACCTATAAACTAGGACAAATTAGAGGATATGGTGGTTCTTATACTTGATCTACTAGTTGAAATGGAATAATAGGTGAAGATAATTAGGCAAAGTTTTTATAAAGCTAATGATAGGCAAAAAAACTATATTGACTTGAAAAAACAAAAAGGTAGTTTTCCATTGGAGATAAAATGTTTCTATGAATCAAGTCCCAAAAGAGTTCTATTAGTTTGAGAAAACAACCAAATTGGCACCTAGATATGTGGGACCCTTTGAGGTTTTATAAGTGATAAATCTTTTAGTATACAAACTTTCTTTGCCATTATCCTTAGCTCAAATTCACAATGTTTTTCATGTATCCTATTTAAAAAAGTATGTGGTTGATCCATTGGATGTTCTTAATTAGAATACATTAAAGGTTTTAGAATGAGGAATAATAAAAATTGGAGCCAATTATAGTGATTAAGACACACAAGTAAGGTTAAATGGGACCAATATACTTTATAAAGTGCCACTTGGGAGGACTCGAATGAGTTTTGAAAACTATTTAATCATTTTTTTGCTAATAAGTTTTGGTGAACAATATATGTATTTTTAGAGATGTTTTTATATGCATCATCAGGATGATGACCCTTTTATGGGGAAGGATGTTACATCTCATTATAATCCATATAATGAAGTAGTAATTTTAAATAGATATTAGACTATTTTATTTAGCAAGATAATAATTATGATTAGGAATATTATGTCTGCTTCTTTTAATTCCATTTATAATCCAACATATATGATGATATGGGCATGCATAGATGTAAATATATCTAAATTCTACACCAATATTTAATTATAATTAATTTTATATGTTTACTTGTATTTATTTTAGGTATCTCTTTTTTTACATGACTCAGACTAAGTACCTATTTTATGATGAGGTGGATGCAAGATAATGCATCCACATGAGAAATTCAAGGGGGAGAGCATAATATGGGAGATGGTGGTAGAAAGTGGTAACTACAAGTAGAAATCAAGAAATATAGAATAGTCACACACTCACTATGATTGTTGTTTGATGTTTTATTTGCCTAATATGTCATTGTCTAGTCATATTCATGCATGTTTACTCTAGTAATGTTATTAATCTTCATGACTATGTAAGTTGGTTGTTGAGTGTATTTATTGCATTGTATTTTTGAGTGTTTAACCATCTAGTTTCATCTAGTTCCTAAGTTAGAATAAGCAACATAATACTTATTTCTTGATATGGTGGTTTGTTTGCCTTATTTTAGACTCTAGTTTATGAAATTATGTTAGATAAGAAAGAGCCTTCTTAGAACTTTGGTACCAAAGGTGGAATTATTAATAGCTTATGATATCATATCATGCATTATAAAATTAAAATATTTAATAATAATAATAAAATTACATGGAATAAAAATACTTGCCCCTATGTAGTATATGAAATAATTAAAACATTGTTAAGGTGGAAAAGGTAAAATGGACTATATAGCAAATTGAAAGATTAAAATTCTTTTTATATGGAAAAATGAAAAGGGAATGATTAGGGTTGGACTTTGATTAAAAAAAATTCTTTTGGAAAAATGAATGGAGGTGATTAAGGGAAAACATTCCCCATTTTTTCTCTTTGGTAGAATAAAGTGAGCCCATGTCATGATTCATGGCATGCGTGACAATGGAAACACACCAATGAGTAAAATGGGTTATATGGTAGTAATTGAGGTTGATAGAAATATGTAAAATAAAAAGGGGAGAAGAGTTTCAACTCATACATAATAGTTTGGTAAAAAGAGGAAGTAAGTTCATAGTTGGAGAAGAATCATATCCCCTAATCACTATGACATGAAATTACTACACTATTTTGATTTGGGTTTCCTTTTAAAAAAGATATAACAAGTTTTTTAAGTGTATTTATCTTATACAAACTTGTTAGTGAGGAAATGACAAAACTTGTTTTAGCCTGAAACATGGAATAGTGGTTGGGATATTTTCTTGGGGTTCTAAATTTGTAAATCTTGATCAATATTATTATTTTTATTCTATAAAAAAAAACAATGATAGGTAAAACTTGGGGTTTATTTTAATGGGTTGTTATAAAAATGTGTTTACCCATTTATTCTATTCATTGTACATGCTAGTTTTAAACTTGTATTATGGGCATGTGGGAAAGGTTTTCCCTTACCCACATGGCTAAAATTAAGGACCATTTACCCAAATGTATTCCATATAAAATCACTTAATATGGAAATTTTTAGAGTCATAAAATGTTGGCATAATAGTTATGAAACTATGATATTGTTTTAGGAATTAAATGGTGATATATAGAGGCATTTCTAGGTCAAATTTCAGATAGGTATGTGCATATAAACAACCACACAAAGGCCTAAAATTTGGACTCTCCCATTATTAAATAGTAACTAAATATAGTAGATAAGTTATGAGCATGCAAGATAAAATGATATTTGTTATATTTAAGATATTACATGAAAGGACAAGGAAGAAAATTAGTGTTAGCATTGAGACATGACTTCAACAAGCTTATAACATAGATAAATTCACTATAAGAGTCATATGGATGTAAGTAACATTTCAATTGAACACATATGGATGTAAGTAACATTCCAATTTCTATACACTTGGTTGTACCTATTTCATAATGACCTATAGGCTGTGTAGAATTCAATTCTTGTGCATTTTGAGTTATCAATTTAAATCTTGATCATCATCACCTTGTTATTAAATAACTCACATATGAAATAATATGTTAATAGGATAGTGTTTTATTCATTTTATTTCCAAACATAATGGGAATAGAAGTCAATAATAATTGGTTAATAAGAAGATTTGAGAATAAGATAGTTTCTAATTAAATATGCCAAGGTAATGGAAATGGTCATATTAAAATAAAGAGCTATGAATTAACCAATTCTTGCTTATTACTATTTATTGTATAGTGAATAAATTCTATAATTGTGACTAAATAAGTGAGAGAATAAGAGTTGATTTAAATAATTATTAATTATGAGAGTGGTAGGAAAAAGAAAGAATAATTAATAGATATATAGTAGACTATATATTATTTACCCATGCATGGTTTTCATAGGTTTAGTTTATCTTAAAAATACCTTATTTAAGGGTTGTAGTATCCTTTGAAGAGGTAAAATAATGGTTTTTAAGAGTCTTATGAAGTTTATAAAAATCCCTTGGGTAATGAAAGTTAAATATACAAGAATAGCCAAATAAACATTATAAAGGCTCAGAGAGCATATTACAGCCTCAAGACTTAACATGATTCCTCTATAAGTTAGAAGCTATTTTAAATTGAATTATAATTAAATAAGAATAATCAAAATAAGATACCTAAATTGATATCACTGGTTTAATATTGTGAAGGATTGATGCGTGAATTTAGTATGCTTGTGTTTATATGTTTTGGATCTGTCAATTGTGTACAATTTAATGAATGCATGAGGTATAATAGTCATCGAATCACTTATATTGATTAGTAACTTCTATGAATGATTTTTATAATATAAAATTTTCAACAAACCTATATAAAATACACTATTGTTGTTTAGTATGCTTGGAATGTCTTTCTATTCATGTTTGTTTCTATGAGGTTTAATTATGTGTTATTTTATATGATAAAGGATAATGAGAAAAAAAAGGAGGGTCTTTACACAATGGTACTCATTTTTTTTTATCATATAATATGATGTGTGTAATAAAGAGTATGATTGTGTGTGGACTTGACTCAACATTAAGCTAATAATTATAATGAAAACTTTAACCAAAGTAATGTTATAGCTATATACATTGTCAGTCCACCTATACCTTATAGATTGAATGCATGCATGATGTCATATTTATAAAGGATGTGTCCAAATTATGTATAATTATTGGATGAAAATGTACAACACACTATTTTAGATTTATTCTTGATGTTTGCATCTCTATTATCTACCTCTTCATGAAGTGAAGGGGCATTCCCAATGGGGAGTTGTGTTAGGGACCCTCAATATGTGGTTGGAGGAAAAGTACCAAGACAATGCTCTTTACCCCCTTAAAACTAAATATAATTACCATAGATATATACTCAGAGCTATTATTTACAATGTTGTACTATTATATTTAATGCATTATGTAATTTGGTAAGTTTGTATAATTATGTTGAGGCAGTTGTGGCTAAATTTTTTATAAGCATTCTTTATATTGATTTACAATAGTAATTTAATTCATTACCTATACATTATATGGTGATTAGTGTATAAACATAATATTTTCAAACTTTGTCAATTACTGAATCTCTTTTTCTTCCAAGAACCCATTGAATCTCAATATTTTTTGAGTGCATGCTTTAAAGGGTGCACCAAGAGAGGGGTGGGAAAACCATTGGTGCTTCACAAGATTTTTGTCCCTTATTACCACTTTTTATCTACACATTTGTCTCCTAAAACCATTTCCCTAAGCTTTGCCTCCTATTTTCACCCTCTCCTAATAATTTACCACCTTAATTAGCCCTTCCTTAACTTAAAACCCTTTTTGATAGTTTATGTTACGTAGTCAACCCCATCAACCTTATACTCTTATTGATAAAACTTATTAGGGTCTAGGTCAGCCCCTAACTAACTGAGTTTGTGGGTTAATTTATTTTTGTCAATAATGATACTAGGTTGACTGGGTCAACCTTGTCAGTCTAAAATTTTAGAAAGTTTTAGGTTTAGATTCACTTATATAAACACATTCATTTTGACATTTCTAAGAGAAGATAAGAATAAGTAAGATATATTGTGCATCTGCTTATCCACCATTTTACTTGAGGAACAAGCTTAGGTTTTCATACTTTCTTTGAAGATACAGATCTTATCTTATGAAGAAGTATTTTGGATGCATTGATAGGTTGTGTAGCCTAGATCTAATTTATATTTATCATCCTTACATAACAAAACAACCTCTTAAGGAATACCTTGGCCAAGGAAGAGATTGAGGCTCGATGGGTTCATCTTCAAAGTTAAGTATTCCTAACTTTGTTATTCCTTTATAAGAGTAGATAGATATGCATTTACACTTATCTTTTATGCATTAGGATTTTGTATACATTGATGAGAGTGTATGTTTTCTATGTATGTTTAATTTTAATGTTTATTACCCCTAATTTGGGCCATAATATTTGGTGAACACTAGATTATATTTATAATTTACTTGTTATTAGTTTAGTGAATATGAAAACATAGGTCTTTATTAGGGTTATTGCATAGTTTTTCTTGACTAGAGGCTTTGTAAGCCTCCCTAGTGATATTATTGTGATAAAATATCCCTTGATCAGGTTTAGTAGATCCATCTTGGTCATGACCCCAATTATGTAGTGTATCCCCAATTAGAAGTGTAACTAGGATTTATCTTCTTTGAGGTATGATTGATTTATAGATCTATTGCATTTCTCATTGCATACATTATGGTGAACCTAATATGAATCTAACCCTGACAAATTTTCTTTCATGCTTTCATTTTTATCATCTTATTATATTTTTATATATTTTTAGTACTATATTAAAGTAGTTGGTTTAGTTTTAAATTTTTGTGCATAGGTTTAACATAGTCACAAAAAAGGACTCTATTCTATCTATGTAGTTCTTCATCAAATACATGTTACTAGATCAAATAAATTGACACAATACTCTTATTTAGTTCTATATAAGCATATAAGGTTGAACAAGTTGAATTTGTCATCTTATTCTCTCTACCAACATTCAAATCAATAAATTAGGTCAAATAGGTCAAATTAATCATCTTATTCTTTTTCAATACATAAGGTTTTATAGATTTAGGTCAAACCAGTTGACTTAGTTTGTAGAATTGAAAGCAACATTTAAGGCACTTTAACATAAAATTTTCAATCCTAACCATCTCCAAGCCCACCAAGGTTTCTCTCTTTTCTCTCTATGTCATTTTAGTACATTATTTAGTTCTATTTTTTACAAGTTAGTAGTCTTAAAAATTGTAACCCTAAAGCCAACTAAGCCGACCTAGTTTATTAGCCTATCTTTTGTTTGAAAGACACAGTTGACCTATTTGACTCTATTCTTAAAAAAATATTTTTATAGAATAGTAGCAACCCAATCGACTCTATTATATATTTTTTGCATACAATGTCATATGAACTAACTTTTTACTATTCTAAATCAAGGAATTAACAACTATTTACTGGTAATTAAATCATACTTTCATTTTTAGTTATTTGCATGCTTAGAGGAACTCACATAGTCTAACTAGGTGATTTTGTAAATTATCATTTAGTTAAACTATTTTTATCTTTTTATGCACACTAATAAATCACACAATATTCAAAAATCATTTAAACACTTATCTTCCCAATGCCTACCTACTTGGATTTCATCACCAAGGGAGAAGCTGACTTGGTTATTTTGCCAAGTATAAATATGTGGTTAATAGTATATATTGTTAAATCATCTAACACTCTTATCACTATGAGATTGTGAAGTGAGGGGTAGGACATAATACCAAACTATTACCATTGCCAATAGAGATCCCTTTCAGCCTAATTGTCCTAAAACCATCCATAGATTGTTTTCTATTCCTTATTTTTAGCCAACTTTCCTATCACACTTTAATCAATACTTTATAATAATCTAATAATACTCAAGATGACCACTTAGTTAGCATTTCCTTTTGAAATGATTTCTTGCTCTCTAATCATTATGTGTTGTATTACAAAAACTTGCATTGGTCAATATTGATACAAGTTTTTATGATGTGTGCCCCAATTGGATCACTCACATTGGTCCAATTATTTATGTGCTTACTTTCATTTATTACTTCACTTATCTTTAAAATTTCCCCCTATTTTAACACACTATCATTCTAATCGATACAGTCTCTTACAGATGGTATTTTCCCCTATAAATATTAAATAATTGACTTGTATAATTGTGTAACCCTATCAACCTATTTTATCTCCTAGTCTACCATACAAAGTCAACCTAGATGACTCTATATCCTTATCTTCCAATCATGTTATAGAATTAAGTTGACCTATATGACTCTATATCATTATCATCTTATTTCATAACCTATATATAATATAGAGTTGACATGTGTACTCTATACTCTTCTCTACCTACTAGATTATATTACATAGTTAACCTGTGTGACTTTGTATCCTTTTTGCATTTTTATATTTGCATCATATTAGTCTTCCTTAATATTTTTCCCTCATCATGACCTTCTTATTTGAAAACAAAAATAAAATAAACATAATAGATATGATGAGCTTTACCAATACCAATAGGTTTTCCCATAAATAGCTTGTGGCTCCTACCCTAGATGAAAGTGATGTTCATGTAGTCACTTACACTACAAACTTTGGGACCCCTCCCCATTCATATTTAGTTCATAACCCTATTTTCTCCTTAGAAGATCAATTTTAATTAGAATATACTCCAAAAATTCTCTTCTTCATTAATGAATTTACTAAACATCAAGGAAAAGATCCTTATACTATTTACAATCTCATAATAAGTGGTTAAATCAAGGATCCCCATTCACCTTCCCCCACATTCTCACATGGATTTGGGGGAAATAGATTCTTTTCCTCTCAACCTCTTCCTTATCTTTTGAACCCTTCTCATATTATGAACTCTTCTTTTTTTATTTCCTCCACCTCAATGCCAAGTATCTCTACTAACATCGTAGTTTCTACATGAGTGGACCTCTTTTCAGACCCACTCTTCTCAATTCTTCCACTAGTGCATCATTTACTACCCATGGTAATCATCCCGGTAGTTTTACTTATTCTCATACCTCTATTAATGCATATCTTACCACACAATTAAATCATGTTACTAGTGCCTCACTAATAATTCCTCTTAATTTACTAACAACACACATGCTACCACTCATAGTGGTACCCAAGCCACTAATACCAATGCCAATGCTTCACCAAATGCAAATTACACCACTCAAACCAATCAATTTATATTGTAAACTCTTTATCAAATGAATGATTTCAAATCTAGTAATGTTAACCAAATGATGTAAATAAAAAATCATCTTATCCATATCCAAAATCACCCTCAATAGGTTCTATAGGGAATGCATAACCAAAATTCCTCCTGCCTCTTCTTCAATATTCCCATTGTAATATTATCCCTCAACCTCATTTTGTTAACAAAAAGTTCAAGCACCTTCAAAATGAACCCATTACACCTCAAATTTATAACATATATATATATAGGAGGTATCATCCCTACCATTAGTTACAATGGGTCAACTAATCCCACTCTAAACATAAAAAACATTTGGAAATCTATACAAAGATTGGTTCAAGTTAAATAATTTTTATGCTACTAAGCTATTAGAAAAAACTCTCTCAAAAGATGATTTAGATTGGTATAACCAACTCAAATCTCATTCCATCAATAGTTTGAAATATTTAGTTAATGATTTAGTATAAGAGTTTCAAACTAGTGACCTCCCTAAAAATACCTTGGCCCATTTTATCAATTGTAACTTGAGATGGAAACTACATAATATTTCATTAAGTGGTGGAATAGCGTGTCCAAACAATGTGAACACAATATGGTAGATGATAACCTCTTTCATTTATTCACCAACACTCTTTATCCTAAGTTGTAGTATCAAGTCCAAACTCTCTCTCTCTCTCTCTCTCTCTCAATACACTTTGGAAGAGGCCATTAACCAAGTCAAGTGTAAATATTTCCTCATGAATCAATTTAATCCATCCCAACCTTTTATGGGTACTCACATGATAATAACAAATAAAAATAATCATGATACTAATGATGGTGTCACCAATTCTTATGATACCATTCATAATATTTAAGCTACTATTTCCAACTAGGCTCTGGAACAAGCTTCCCCTCCCAACCACATCCCTAATACTCATTTATATTCAACAAGTAACATCAATGTTTAGGAAACTTTATCCTTAGTGGATTTACAAAAACATCTACCAAGGCATCTTCCATGAGAGCTTAGTCCTGTAGATACCCAAAATTGGCCACCAATGGCTTCATACTAAACTTTAGACCAATTCTTACCAACCTTTTCAAATCAAGCCTAAGAATCACTAAATGTCAAAAATTTAGATTCCTAACATGTAATTTGGCCTATAGACCAATTAAATGGGGCAAATGCACACATACAATTAATTCAAATCTTTGAAATGATAAAATGCCTAAATAGAATTAATAAACATGTAAAACCTAATAAAATTCCTAATTTAGTTATCTATGATAAATTAATTAATCATCAAAAATGGAAATTTAAAAATCAAAAAATATCCTAGGAATTCATAATTATATTTTTTTGAGTTATCAAATATCCTAAAATATCTCAATATGCCTATTCATTGATAATCATGATCATTTGAAACCTTTTAACTTTACTAGGGTTAATTAACTCACTAAGGTTATATTTGAACCCATTTCAAGCTCTAACTACACTCTAACTCACCTTGGTTTGGGGTTAGTTTTTAAACTTATAAATACAAGCATTTTCCTCATATTTTAGAGAGATTGGACATAATAAAGCTATAATGTTATTTAAGAGAAATATTACATGAAAATAATGTTATAATGATAGAATAATAATCCAAGCCATCAAGATACATCAAGCTAACATGAGCCAAACAATGGTGCTAAGGAGAGAAGGAGCCTCACAACTCGATTTTCCAAAGACTTCTTCATCATAAGCCAAGCAAGCCCAATGAACACAACATTTTGAGCATTCAAGGAAGGTAAGTAATATGTAAGTTCTTTGAATTTTATTTGAGCTTTGTCATTTTTTATTTGTTCACTAATCTCTCCCCTTTGATCTAGGAAAGATAGTGTTATGCATTTTAGTGTGTTTTTATTCAAGTATTCTTACTTGTTTTAACACATGATCTAACCACCCTTCTTGGATTCCTTGATCACAGATCCCACTTATACCATGAAATCTTGATTTGATCCAAATATATTATATTGGTTTCATGATATTTTGGGTCATTATCATGAAATTTGTAGGTAATTACATAATTAGAGTATGGATTTCCTCCTCGGTCCCAATTTTGATAATGATTCTATCATTCATAAACATCAATAAGACTATGATATTGCCTTCAAATCCCATGAAACAAAAACTAAAACTCAATATTTAAAAAATTATAATGATCATTTAGCTATCTATAAATATCCTCTTCCAAATCACCAAGACAATAATGATAAGCCTACTCCTACCAATAACATTGATAGTTTTATAAACCCAAATCCTGAAGAGAATGTGGTCAATATAGATAATGTGTGAAGGGTAATTACCTTAATTGATTCTCATCCCATCAAAACTCCTCAATCATCTCACCCTTATTATGTTATCTAATACTCTTCCCTAAATCACTTAAATAGAGTTGGGGCAATAAGACCTTATATATTATAATGAGCCAATTATAACACCTCCATTGGATAACACTTCTCATACCATTTCTACCAATCCTCCAACCTCTTTACCAATCACCAATGATAATAAAAATTCTATTAACACTTCAAATTTACCTCAAATTAAACTTGAATCAACTACCCCATCCTCTCAATATAATAAATAAACTTGTCCTTCAATTAAAACTCCTGCAGCCTATCAACATAAATTTGCATGCACTTATGATCCTCCTTTTGAGGATCTCCTTTGACACTATGCAACTCTTTCCAATTGTCCCCTTATGGGTATTGATGAATGGGATCCTATCATATAACTTCCTAATCTCCCATATCAAATCCCATTTCTTGAACTTATTCATACTTATTTGCATCATTGTAATCATCTTATATAATTCCTATTTAAAATGAACATCCTTCATCCTCCCATAATAGGATGTGAATCCACCTTATCTAGATTAGAAGATATCATTTTAAAATAGTGTGAAGAGATATCCATACATGTTGATGAAACATTAGACACTTCTCTCTCCCTTTAATTCCCCATTACCTTTATGATTCTTGATGAGATTATAATTTATGTGAATGATCCTCCTATTTCTATCAATGTCCAAATTGGTGATATCCAACTCAAGCATGCCTTGATTGATTAGGGTTTAGGTACTTTTTTTGTCTCACTTAATTTTATTAAAACCCTTGGATATTATAAATGTAATATTAATTCCATACACAACATTCATCAAGTCTATGACCGAAGGAAAATAACTCTCTTAGGTTGTGTGTGGATCCCTATCACTATTCAAGTGAAGGTAATGATATTAAAATTTCCTCTATCCTATAACATTTTTATTAGTAGGCCATAGAATCATCACATGATATAAATTACCTCTTTCACCTACTAATGTGTTAAATTTCCTCATAATGGAGCAATCTATTTGATTCAAGGTGACACTAATCCTTGAAATTTTGAATAATTCCAAGACTGTGGTGTTTCTAAAATTGCAACCTTTGAAACCTTACTAAATTTTCCATTTTGTGAATCTCAATGGTTTAACTTTCCTCTCAAATCCAAATGAGGCTATAATGGTCACCCTAAACTCAATGGGAATATGCCACCTAACCTATTAGATTCATATGATGAAGAGCCTAATGAGATCAATCTCAAGATCAAAACCTCAGATTTGTCACTTCATCTCATTTCTTAGCTTCCACCTTATATGAAGTTGTATTCCCATCAACTACCTATTGATGATATATCTATTGTCTTAACTAAGACTCAACACTCCATTCATCACAGCACATTAGATGATAAGGTCTTCCCTACTAATTCCATTGATATTCATACACTTGACTATGATAATGGTTATACCTTAGATGACCCATTTTTATGAGTTCTTGTTTAGGCTTGAGATGCTGAACTCATTCTTTATGATTATTATTTGATTCAGTATTTTCATATATCTTATTGCTTTCCATCTTATATAATTCTTAATTTTAGCATTTTTTCTCTTATTCATAGGGTAAAGATGGTACACACACCTCTAATTTTTGAAGACATTCATAGAAGTATACTTATGGATCATGTTATTATTGGTCCCTATCACTTTGATAGATATTAGGATCCCTCTAGACAAATTGTCCTTGAGATGCTTTTGAATATCTTTTTAGGCTTTCATGTATCCCACCCTTCCCTCAGCTGAACCTAGTTCAAATCCTATTCCCATTCCCTCTCTAGCTAATTGTATTTATATTTCCAATCTTATTACTCCTTTAGTCAATATGATGAGCCCAAAAAATGTATTATTCTTGTCCTCATCTATTTCACTCATCCTTCTTGTTAACCATGTTGTTGAGTACTTTTTCATAAGTTTCCTTCCTCAAGTTACCATAATCTTGTACTTAGCATTATTTTTCTATATTTTTTGAATAGTTAGAATTATGTATTGGAATTAAATATATGATAGATATCTTTTTCTATAGGATGTTTTTTATATAATGTGTTTTAAGGATGTTTTGGAGAAATAGGTATATCGCATGGAACATCTTGCAGTAAAAGAATATTATTACAAAGACTATCCTATAGCCACTATGTAAACAAATCCATGAATGAATAGATTTTTATTCCTCTTTGAAATAACTCATAGAATAAAATATAACCTCCATGGAGCTTAATAAATAAGTGTTTGAAGAATAAAACAATTTTTTTTTCCTACATCAATATTATATAATTTACATGAAAGATGTCTTTAGCAAAAGGAGCCAATTTTAGTTATCCTAAGTCAAAAGTTTCTTAGATTATAATATATATTGTTTTGTATTAAAAAAATCCTCTATGGGGTGTGGGTGTGTGTGTGTGTGTGTGTGTGTGTGTGTAACAACAGAGTTGATATATAGTATATGTTGACTAGAGATTATCAAAAGTATATTTTATCAAGCAACTTTTATTGTAATTTCTAGTAGTAATTCATTGTTATATTTTTTATTAATATGAACAAGAATTTTTGAATTCAATTAAGTGTTGCAAGAGGAAGGATTAAATATGAATTCATAAGGAGGAGAGACCCCCTTTGGAAGTCTTTAACAATAATCCAACCCATTTAAATAGCTAAGCATGTTATTTGTTTTCTTTATCCATTATGAGTATCATTTCTAAATTGTGTGATTTACATTCTTTCTTAGATTTTTTTGAGGAAGATTCCAACATATAAGCATTTATTTCATAGTATTTTTTGTATGTTTAATTCTAACATTTCATTTACTACATGAATTTAACATCTTAGATAAAAATTAATAGAAGGTCAAATTAGAAGAATGAGTATGCACATATAGTGAAGTTATCCTATCAAGTCTACATCATTGGGTTGATTTTTAAATGAATTAGAAGGTACAGGTCTATGGTAACTCTTTTTTCTCATTTTGGTCAAGAGAAGTATATCTGATTGTGAATCAACTACTACTCATTTTTGGCACCATTACTAGGGAAGGGTGTCTCACACTTATAATCTTCAATCTTGATAACAATTGTTTTTGGATGTTTATTATTTTTATTTTCAAATTTTTCTATTATTTATATTAAATATTTATTGCTTTCATATTTTAAATTTCCCTTTTGAAAAGTAGGATAGTGGAAATTTTCAAAAACCCCCATATTACTAACCCTATGTAGGGAGGGTGTGCAGAATTTTAAAAAAAAGTAGTTGACATATGCAAAGGGAAGGGGACTATATAAGAAGATTTTTACCTAAATCATCAATCATTGCTGCAAGATCAAAAATTCATCTTGAAACAATTGAGGAACATGAATGAATTCCCGAAGATCACTCATAGTTGTCAATAGAAGAGGTAGAGAAGGAAGAGGTTTTGGTTGGACTGGTAGCACAAGATGGAGACCTTGAGGAGGTTCATGCCCTTGGAATAGACCCATTATGTATCACCTTTTATAATTCTAACCTTATTACCTCATACTTAGGAATATGAAGTTTTCTTCCCTCTATTGCTTAAATTTCTTGCTAAGGAGGCATTCAAGGCTATTCTTGCTCCTAGAAGAAACACCAAGTCAATAAAATCTTCCAATTTAGAGAGAGTCTTTGTTGAGTCACTAGTTGAATCTTCTAAAACTTCCACACCATCCCAATTATATATGAATCCATACATTCTTAAGGAAAAATATAAAGTCTCCATATTCTACACCCCAGGAAATAAAAGAGTTGAAAAGAATTTTGAGTGGTGGGTAGCAATAACCTTTGGTATACCAATAAAAAGAGTATTTATGGGGGATCACTAGGAATAAAAAGCTATGAATGAGTCTACTAATTTAAATTTCTTATCCTTACTCCTAAAAATAATGCACCCATGAAGAATATCCCTCACTCTACCCTACCTATTTTTAGGGGAAAAGCATCTGAGGATCTAGAAACATTTATTTTTGATTTTGATATCTTATGCCATAGCTATGATTATAATCAAGAAGCTCAGAAACACAAATTGTTACCAGTAACACTCAAAGATGCAAAAATTAGATGGTTCATGGGACTTGGAAAGGATTCCATTTCTACTTGGAAAGAAATGAAGGAGAAGTTTCTTATGAAATATCAATACTATTGTAAGGGTAGGAACTACATGAGAGATGACATATTTTGATTGACACAAGTTGATGATGAGTCATTAGAAGAATATATGGAAATATTTTTGTTCAACTTGAAAAAATCCAAATAGAATATAATGGACAAGGAATTAATCAAGTTGATATTCCTAAAAGGGATTAGAGATGATTGTTTGGAAGCACTAGATCTAATGTCTAGTGGATATGTTTCTACACTACCCTTTGATGAACTAACAATTATATGTACAAACTACTCCAATTCCACCATGAATAAAAGTAAGGGCAAAACCCTTCCTAAAACATCTACAATAGGACTATCTAAAGGTGAAATTAGAAACCTACTCTAGGACATGAAATAAGACACTATTAGCCACCTAGCTACTCAGCTTGATACATTATATACATGAAGGAAGAAAGAAGAAATTGTCAAATCCTAAGCTTCATATTGCCCTAAATGTAGAAAGAAGAAGGTACATTTCACATGCCATTCTATGGAAGCTTGGGTAGCCAACATAACCAAGGATAATCCTAAGATAATGGAGTTGCATTCCATTAGAAAAGATGAGAATCAAGTATTTTTCATGGCTTAATAGAAACCATGGGTATGAAGACTAGGTATGCCATCAAACTCTATTTTTTACAAAGTCTCAATTCTCAAATAATCCTCAATATGGTTCTTGTATGAATATACCCAATCAAAATTGGTCCCAAATAAATTGGTAGCTACCCTAGAATCAGTTATGGATGCAAAAAATGGATAACAACCTTAACCGATGTAATTACACAACTAACAATGGTTCTATACCTCTAATCCATGGCAACAACAATGGAGAGGTAATCAAGGATTTCTATATAAAATGAAACAACCATAACAACAACAATAATAAATAATGACAAACACTCAACAACATATTTGAACCACTCAATTACCCTCCTAAACCATCCCCAATCCTACCAATAAGTCAGTTCAACCAACATAATCCATTGAAATAATGTAATATCTAACATACACCTTAGATATTAATCAAGTTTAAATTCACTCAGGTTGTGTTCTTCCATAACCCACCTCCCCCATAATAATAGAAATATTTGAACCAACACCACTCCATAATAATCCATAGCCACCCATAGCCAATCTTGATCCAAGTCTATTAGAAAATAAAAAAGAAATTGATAATTATCCTTTTTTGGAGAGATTGAACATATCACATCCTAAACCAGAGCCTAAATTTGATATTTTAGGAAAACTCAAGAATGTGTGCATGAAAATCTCACTCTTTCAAGAAATAAAGGATGTTATTATCTACAATAAGGCTGTTAGAGAGCTATGCTTGAAAAAACTGAGAAGAAAGATGAAGAATCCTAAAAAAGTCTAGGTCATTGACCAACTAGCATATATTATGTTGGGAAACATAGTTCCCACAAAATATTTTGATCTAATAAGTCCTTTAGTTAATGTTAGCATCCATATACAACCCATCTCTAATACTTTAATTGATTTAGATGCAATAATAAATGTGATGACCATGGAGACTATGCAACAACTAAAACATACCACTCTCTATCCAACACCCACCATCCTCTAGATGGCTGAAAAATCAACTGCTAAGCTTAAGGGGATTATTAAGGACCTTATTATCACTAAAATACTCTCTGCAATATCTAGTAGACTTTATTATCCTATAGCCAAAAATTAACTTGGGGTGTTATCCTCTCATCCTTAGCTGCCCATGGTTGGCCACTACTGATGGTTTTATTGGCTATAGGTTAATAAAAATGCTAATTTCCAATAGAAATGACATAGAGAAATAAGTTTTATATCCACCAATTTAGACTTCTTATAATGATGGCCCAACTCCTTAGATTGAAAACTTTGAGGAAGTTATCTCCTTGTAGATTCTCTAGATAATCGACTAGAGTATAGCTTTGTAGGCATAAGAAGACATTGTCCTTACTTGTATCATATAAGACACCTATCGATAGGATCTTGTAGCCACCAACCTATTGAAATGTACACCATTCCCTCTTTATAATACCTTTCTTGATAATGATCTTGCTAAAACTATAAGAGACATTTAGATATTCCATCAATTGCTTCCCATCAATGCATCTATACTCCTTTAATCATTAATGTAAAAACCATGATTTTCTTAACAAAGTAAGTAGACATTTTTCCAAACAAACCTCTCAACATCAGCACCTCCTTGACACCCCAACAAGAAAGTTAGTTACTTAAAATGCTTAGAAAGCACATAATATCACTTACCTAGGATTACCATGAAATGAGAGGAATACCCCCAAATTTATGCATGCATCACATTTACATTAAAGAAGAATGAAAACCTATTCTTTAACCCCAATGATGAATGAATCCTCTAGTTAAAGACATTATCAAAAATGAGTTGTAAAAACTCTTAGATGCAGGATTTGTTTATCTTATTTCAAATATCCAGTGGGTCTCTCCCTTGGTCATTATACCTAAGAAGGGGGAAAATAACATATTTGCATTGACTACCAGGAATTGAATGTTGCTACTACGAAAGATCACTTTTCCCTTCCATTTATTGATTAAGTGTTATATACATTAGTAGGGAAAAAGTAATTTTCCTTCATAGATGGTTATAGTGGTTATAATTAGATATTAATTTCTCCATAAGACCAAGATAAAACCACTTTTACTTACCCATTGGGGAACCTATGCCCATGCCATCTTGCTATTTGGCCTTTGCATTTCCCCTTCTAATTTTGAAAGGGCTATTTTCAGCATATTTTTTATCTCCCATGACTGTGTTGAAATCTATATGGATGATTTCACTATTTATGGGTAGACATTCAAAGAAATGCTAGTTAACCTAGAGAAAGTTCTTCAATATTTCTAGGACCACCAATTATCTTTGAGTAATGAAAAATGTTACATGCTTATGATAGAAGGGATTGTGTTGGGGCATGACATATCCTCTATTGGAATTCAAGTTGACCTAGAAAAGATAAGTATCATTAAGGATCTACCCATACCAAATAATTAGAAAGATTCATCAAAGATTTTAGTAAAATTTATTCAATATTTCTAGGACCACCAATTATCTTTGAGTAATGAAAAATGTTACATGATTATGACTGAAGGGATTATGTTAGAGCATCACATGTCCTCTATTGGAATTCAAGTTGACCTATCAAAGATAGGTATCACTAAGGATCTACCCACACCAAATAATTAGAAAGATTCATCAAAGAGTTAGAAGCTTTTTAGGACATGTTAGTTATTATAGATGATTCATCAAAGATTTTTATAAAATTATCACCTCATTATTTGGATTACTTACCAAGGATAATAAATTTACATGGAATAATGATTGTTAAATTGTCTTTCAACAACTCAAAGACCTTCTCATAACAACTCTTGTTCTGAGAATGCTTGATTGGAAGAAGCCTTTTCACATCCACATAGATGCATCTGACACCACTTTAGGAGATGTCCTTGGATGCAAAAATTAAATCTCTAAGTTATGTAATCTATTTTATTAGAAATAATCTTAAGGGGTTGAACTCAAATACACTATAATAGAGATGGAATTTCTTTCCATCAACAAATTTTGACACTACATTATAGGTTACCAATTATTCATCCACATCAATCATGTAGTAATCAAGTATTTAATGAATAAACCTACTATAATAGGTAGGATAATTTGTTGGTTGATTTTCTTGTAAGAGTTTGATATTTCCTTTATAGATAGACTAGGTAAGGATAATGTAGTAGAATATTTTCTATCTCAATTGAAAAATGATGAGTATAGTCCTATTATTGATTATTATTTTCCTGATGAACATTTATTTGCTATAATAATTTAATCTCCTTGGTTTATAGATTTTGCTAACTATCTTGACGCAAGATCACTACCACAAAATTTGTCACAAAGTTAAAAATAACATCTAATCTAAAATAGTATACATTATTCCTAGATTGTAGGATATCTCTTTATCACTGGACTAGATTCAGTTATGAGAAGATGAAGCTTATGACATTCTCAGAGCTTACCATGATGAACCCTATGGGGAAATTTTTCTGCCAAATGGAAAACCATAAAATTACTCAATACCAAATATTATTGGCCTTATTTTCATATGGATTCCATGATGTATACCTATAGATGTGATAAATGCTAGTTTATAGAAAAACCCACTTGATCTAATGAAATACCATTGCATCCACAACTAGTTCTAGAACCCTTTGACAAACGGGGACTAGATTTTGTAGGTCCCATTGATCCTAAATCTAATAAGTAATATACAATTATATGCACTGATTATATCACAAAATGAGCTAAGGTCATAGCCTTAATCCATGCCCAAGATGAGAAAGTCGCTGAGTTTTTATATGAAGAAATATTCACCCTCTATAGAGTACTAAGAGAAATAATCATAGATCAAGGCCCATAGATCACATCATATCTCAAAGCTACTTTGGTAAAATAATATGAACTTAGATACAAAAAGTATACCCCTTACCATCCTTAGTCAAATGGTCAAGTAGAAGTGACAAATAGAGAATTGGAAAATATACTCATTAAGATTGTTGACCTACATAGAAAATATTAGTTAACTCATCTTCTAGAAGTAGTTTGGGCTCATATAATCACTTGGAAAACCACAACTAGTTTCACTCCATATGAACTAGTTTATGTTAAAAAGCCTATTTTTCCTATTGAGTTTGAACATAAAACGTTAAGGACAATGCTTGATTTGAGCTTGGATCTTTCCCAAGCTCAATAAGACAAGGTCATATAGTTGAATGAAACTAATGAACTAAGAAATGAAGCACTTCATCACACTAAAATACTATAAAGACAACATGTGGGTTGGCATGACATGAACATCAAGATTAATAATTTCCATCCTAGTGATTGGGCACTCATTTTTGACTCTAAACACAAGGATCATAAATAAATTTTTTTGTCTAGATGGGTTGGGCCTTATGAGATAAAATATATTTTTTTAAAATGGAGATGTAAAGCTTATGACCATTAACTCTATTTGGTTCTAACTACTTGTTAATGGCCATAGGCTTAAACTGTATAAGAAACTATTTTCCAAAGAAACTTTCAGTCACCAACTTCTTGAAGAACAACATCCATCTCTTCTTCATGAATCAAATCAACCTATTCTTGTAGTCTAAGGTTATTTCTATCAACCCTTATTTAATATTTTTCAAGAAGAATAAAATCTTCCTGTAGACAAGAATAAGCCATTCACCATAGCTTGATTTAGGTTGAATAAAATCCTACCTCTTAGATTCCTATGATTCCATTTGAGTTTGGACCAAAAAATCTAAAAAAATTCAAAAAATTTAGTAATAAAAACCTTCAGGCATTGCTAACGGATGTTATCTTAGAAAACTAGGTCACTAGATGATCAGCATTCATTAAAAAAAAAGAAAAAAAGAAAAAAAGGGAACTATTATAATTTTTTTTTTTGTTTTCAAATTTGTTTGCATATAGATTAATTCCCTTAGAGTAGAAATACATTTTCCTCTTTGCTACAAAATGAAAAACTTGTTTCTATAGGATAAAACTTGCTATGTAAGATATAACTAGTTGCTATAGGAAATATTTTTTGCTACAAGATGTATTCTTATCATTCCTACATAAATCATTTTTCTCTTAGTCAAATAACAACACACACCAAGACCACCACTTCAAGTCATCATTTACACATTCATGAAAGGTATTCCTAAAAGCAACAAAGTAATTATTTTATATTTATTTCATGTCATATATTTTTATTATTACTAAGATGATGGTACCTAATGCTATTAACACACCTCCATATCTTCTCCTTATCACACCAACTTGCCATATCTTCTCATTCAATAATTGATGTGACCTTTGACACACTATTTCTACCACTCTTTATTATTTCCATGATCCGTTTTGTGTATGTAAACTTCATCCCTCAAGGATAAGTGATAATTTAAGTTGGGGGAGATTTTACATAATTTAAATGGATTATTTTTCTCTCAAAATAAATATTTCAAACATTTTACCAAATCCACAAAACCCTTATTTTAAGAACACAATCTATAATTTCATCTCACAATATGGGAGGGTACTTGCTTAAACATGAACTACTTGATATCACTCCTTTAACCAATAGCCCAAACATCTTGGCCCTATTCTAGAATGTACGATGGGCATAGTATTTTGAGAAGATATAGGCCCTATATAATTGAATTATATAATAATTCACTAGCTAATTATATAAAAAACTAGAAATAGTAAGAAGAATGAATATAAAGCTAACAAATATTGTCATTAGTAGAGTAACAGGATTACCATGAACAAGGGAGGCATGGCAAGACAAATTTAGTGGTGAAGTAGAGAGATAAAAATTCATCAAAGGAAATGAAAGTATGGAAACTTCAAAGTATAACACTACATGGTTATCCTTATGGGGATGATGAGCTAAAGCTGTTAAGTTTAGCTATAGATATTTCATTTATGAAGGGAGGTATTCTATGTTGTATGACATTCACTTCAAGTTCATGAATCATTTACAGCATGGTATAGAGATAAACATCCCCAAATTTTTGCCCCACATGATCACAAAAATGTTTGAGGCTTTTCAAAAAGGTAATTCCAAAGCTCTTTCCCATCATTATTTAATCCAGTTGATTGTTCAATACTATTTACAAAGGACTAAACCCAACATAAGTTGGGAATAATTTATCCAAGTACCAACAAATGAAAAAAGTGATAGAGAAGGAAATGAAATAGAAGAGGAATTGGAGGTAGAAAAATAGACGATAGAAGAATCCCTTCCTATAATTCCATAAGAACCTACAGTAGAAGACCTTCCTATAGCTCCATAAGAACCTATAAAAGGAGACCTTCTTATAGCCACACAAGAACCTACAGAAAAAGATCTTGTAGCAACACAAGAACTTGTAGTAAGGACTAAAGAAAGGAATTCCATGACCAGGGAATCTAGGTGAAAAAGGAAGAAAATAATTCTCCATCTTGATTTATAAGAGTATAAATAAATACTTCCACCTTCTCCCAAAAATTCCAAGGTAACCTATACTCCTCTAGATATCAAAAACTAAGAATAAAAATGAGAACTAAACCTTCTTATATTATTAAAATTAATGAAGAATCTAGAGAAGAATAGACTAATAACAATGATGAATCTCTAGAGGTTGAAACAAACAAGGGAGAATATTCTCTAGAATACAATTAGGAGAAATAATAAGTAGAGCATAGTATTGGAGAGTTGTATGAGTAACCAATGCAAGAAGAAGCAAAAAAAATAGAGAAACCTCCCATACAAGTGGAATTTCCCACTCTAGAGAAAGCCCTACAAGAAATTGAGTGACTAAGAAAAAATATATAGGATTAGTCTGGAGGAGGATTGGATGCACTTATCGTAGCAAATTTTAAGTTGTAGCCCTAAACTAAAGACCATCATGTATTCATCATTTCATAAACTTTTGTAGAGGTAAATCAACAAGAAGAACCTACAACTACCCAAGAAGTCAAGTATCATTCCTTATTTACAATATCTTATAAATAGATGAATTAGATGGATAATCAGTATGAAATTTTTAAGGAATTAAGAAAATAAAATAAAAAATTGAAAGAAGAGAATAAGTTGAAAGAAGAAAAAATAATGCTAATTGAAGTAGAAAATTGAAGATATGGCTGGTCTTACCCAAGAGCTCCTTGACTGTAGGCCTCCTGCAAGAGTTTATTAAGTTTACCTTGAAAAACAATGGCATGATTTCAAATTTATGATAATTTATTGTGACATGCCTTATGAAGTAATTGATCCCCTCTTCTTTTCTATCTATAAATAAATTTCATAAGAATAATATGCATGATTGTGCAAGTTCTACCTTCACAATTATGTTGTTCCTTATGACAGAGAATGGAACCTGAATCTATATGTTGGAGATGTCTAACTAATGGAATTTTCATGATATTTTTTGAATGAAAAAATAATAGGAATATAAGTAACCAAATATAGGAAAAAGGAGAATGAAATCCAACTACTTATTAGGAGAGAATCAATGGCTCCTAATGTTGTATTGACTGAATGGGATAATATCATGTTGAAGGAAGAAGTTAAAGCTTATTTTGCAAAGAATTATGATGAAACCCAAGATTTTTATTTAGGATTGAGAACTTTTTTTGGTATTTTAGCCAAATAGTTATGTATTGAATGATGGAATGATCTCACTCCTAAACTAAAAGAGAGAGAGCTATATTCCCCTTTTAACTTGAAGGTAGCATTTAACAAGATCATAAAATATATTCTTCTTATAGGTGAAATGGGATCTCAATTACTGAACCTCAAATTATATCCCCCTCTATTTTGGTATCATGTTCTAGATTGGTAGGATAACTCCCCATTGGATGAATCCAGGGAGGTCAAAATCTAGTAACTATTTGAACAGAGGTGTGGATTTTATGCTCACCTTGTCAATGGTGCCATAGATCTCATAGATCTTAGAGTTCTTTGTGAAATAGGAATGAACAAGTTTGTTGTTCATGGTAAATTAAGATCCTAAGTTTTGGGGTGTGATGAGATCCATAAACGTTCTGTTATTATCCTCATCTATTGCACTCATCCTTTTTTTTAAACATGCTTTTGATTACTTTCCCATAAGTTTCCTTCCTCAAGTTGCCATAATCCTATAAATAACATTATGTTTCTATAATCTTTGAATAATTATAATTATGTATTGACATTAAATATATTATAGATATCTTTTTATTTAGGATGATTTTTTGATAATGTGTTTTAAGGATGTTTTGGAGAAATAGGTATATCACATAGAACATCTTGTAGTAAAGGAATCTCATTACACAGACTATCCTTCATCCACTGCATGACTAAAGGCATGAATGAATTTTTTTTTTATTCCTCTTTCAACCAACTTGCATAAACAACTATGACATCCCTAGAGCCTAATAAATAATTGGTTTAATAGTGAAACAACTTTGTTTATCCTACAACAATATTGCAAAATTTATATGAAAGACAACTTTAGCAAAAGGAGCCAATTTCGGTTATCCTAGGTTGAATGTTTCTTAGATTAGAATATATATTGTTTTGTATAAAAAAATCTCTTTATATAGTATATATATGTAGCAATAGAGTTGAGATATAGTAGATGTCGATTAGATATTATCAGAAGTATATTTTGTCAAGCAAAAATTATTGTAATTTCCTACAGTAATTCATTGCTACAATTTGATTAATATGAATAAGCATATTTGAATTCAATTAAGTGTTGTGAGAGGAAGGATTGAATCTAAAGTCAGGAATAGGAATGGCCCCTTTGGAAGTATAAATCAACAATCCTATCCATTTAAATAGCTAAGCATGTTATTTAATTGATATATGCATTGTGTTTCATTCCTAAATTGTGTGATTTACATTCTTAGTTAGATTTGTTTGAGAAAGCTTCCAATGTATAACCATTTATTTCAATATATTTTGTACATGTTTAATTCTAGAATTTCATTTACTATATGACTTCAACAATCTTAGATAACAATTAGCAGAAGGTCAAATTAGAAGATTGAGTGTGCACATATATTGAAGTCATCCTATCAAGTCTACATCCTTGGTTTGACATTTAAATGAAGTAGAAGGAATAGGTCTATGGTAACTCTCCTTGCTCATTTTGGTTAAGAGAAGTATATCTAATTTTTAATCAAATTTTAGTGACAATACTCATCCAATATTTTTACCAACCCCACCTTCCCTTAATGATGGTTTAATCCCTTTATATTATCTTGCTCCTTTGCCCACCAAATGGGTTGATCAACCATATTATGATATTCATAAAGTTACTTGTCATTAGAATAGATATTATTTATTACACTAGCCTTACTCAACTATTGTTTCCATTCTCTCTATTATTACACCCTAAAATTCTAGTGACAAGTGTATTTGTTGCTTCTAATGTATAGATAACCATTCATTCACACATTATTGTAAGCTAAGACATTATATAGACACCTTACATTGCACTAATCCTTAGACCATAGATAAGGTTATACCTCCCCTGAAATTATTACCTAAATATATTCCCAAATATGAGGAGGTATATTATCTTTAGAACCAATGTGGTACTCATCACACTGATCATTTTTTCATCCTTCAACATCTCATGGATCACCTGATGGCCATTATTGCATCTACTATCCTTCCTCCCATAGATTACAATCACAATAAGGATCCCCTTTGTTTCATTGTGGCTCCTCCACCTATGATCCCTTCTCCACCTATAATTTTTCCACCCATGATTCCCTCATCCATGAATCCTCCTCCATAGGTGATTCCGTCACCTATAGATCCTCCTTCACCTGTGGCCCCTTCTCCACCTGTGACTCCTTCACCTATGGACCATTTTCACTAGTGACCCCTTCATCTCCTAAATATTCCATTCCCATTATTTATCTTGAGCATCCATTACATGATACACCTCATCAACACAATCCTTTAGGCATTCCTACATTTTATATTGAGGAGATTCAATGCAAATTATTTTCTCAACTTTTCCTAAACATTGATGAGACTTTCATTATAGTACGAGTTTAACTTCATAGAGACTTATCATATGTTATGGATAATGTGTGTGGATAAATCTACCACTATTTATTAGCTCAAAATGGTGTCCTTTCATTTATTTCCTCATTTGGCTTGGACGTGTGCTCCAAATTTATATTTATCTCTCTTATATCATTTGACATTGTGTTAAATTCTTATTTATCTTACATGATGACTTATGTTTCACACTACATGTTTCTTATGATTTAATTTTATTCCTTATGTTCTCTTATGAATTATTTTTCATGATTACATACTTTTTTTTAAATTCCTTTTCTATGGCTATCTTGTTCTTTCTCATTATTTTTTATTGTTTTATCTATATGAACACATATAATTATTATTGTGACTTGGTTATACCAACCTTTCTTGTTTTATTCAATCCTTCTTTACTACGTGATCAGTTATAAAATGATTCATCTCACTATAATCTCCTTTTAATAGTTCACCTTGGATCTCTCCTTTATTCCCCTTATTTCCTTTCAAAAACTAAACATACATATGGTTGAGACTTGAGATAACATGTTAGTTCATACGTAAGCCTAATTGTGTTAGTGCATCATGTCTTTGGATACTTAGCTTCCTTTATCCAAAGTCTAAAGCTCATTAGTGTGTATCACTTTGTCTCTATTGATTGTTCATTCCAAATCCATATAGAGGAATCTTAAAAGACATAAAAATTCAAAATCCAAATCATTTAACAAAAGGCAATGATCTAAAAGGAAACATTAAAAATTCCAAAAGTCATATCACACTAAAATATGTGATTCTAAGAACATATCATTTTTATAATTGAATCTTAAATTCTAGAATTAGCCTCATTATAGATTCAAGATCTATTGGGGTGTAGTAGGCCGGTAGATTTGAAAAGGAGATTAAAAAATCTTTTTGTGCTACCTACTTTCTCAAGAAAGTACCCAATCTTCACAGTAGATTGATGGCTCTATAAAAGGTCATAAATAATGGGGAACATGTTGTGGAAAGGTAATTCCATTTTAATCTTCTTTTTTCAAATAATGAACATGATTTGATCTTATTACCTCACTTATTTGCCTACTTAACTTTGTGACTATAGGGAATAGGTATCCTTTGTGTGTTGATTGTCACTAGTCACTTAGTGTCCTTATATGCTTTTAGTGTGCCTTATGTTTCCTAAGGTATTATTATAATATGCCTAATTTATTATTTTTACATTAATTTTTTCATTCCCTACAATCCTAATATTTACCCTTGAGAAACATTGTTTTATTCTCTAACCACTCCCCCTAGGGATCCCATTTGTGAGTTATAATGTAGTCGATAGGACCAAGACTTCCTCACAAATTAACAAATTTTCACATTATAATTCCAAACATCCACTTTAACATATTTTTTAGATGTTTCCACCTCATTAGTTTTCCCTTTATGAGTTATAGTGTAAGACCATGGACATGATCTGGCCTTCCTCACAAAATTTTCTAATACCCAAGTCACAATGAAATTACATGTATTAAATTTGAGATAAATCATGATTGATTATTATTTACACATAATTGAAATGATTCCCATCTTGATTTAGTATTTTTTATGCTTAATTCATTGATATTTCACTTTTATCTTCTTACTTTCTAATTGTATGTAAGACTAAAACCATTTCTCTTAAGTTTTTGATATTTCCTAATTTAAAATAGTATGATTAATTTAAGTTCATTTTGCCAATTTTATTTCTCTTTTATACTTCCCAATGTTATTTAGTATGATTTATTGACTTAATTATATCATTTTAATACCATTTTTATTTCATGTGCTTTTCTTTTTATTACATTATTTTCATACTTCCCAAAATGATATAGTGTGATTTTACTTGTTTTAATTTGGTGCCAATATTTTTCATGGTTTAAAAAAACTTTTTTTCTCTTGTTCACCACTTTTTGGTCTATTATACTTAGTTATATTTTGTTATTACATATTATCCATCGTGATATAGTGTGTAGTGCATTTTTTTAATTAATTATACTTTTCCAAGTCCTCTTTTCCTATTTCTCTTTAACCATGCATGTGTATCATATAATGATATAAAAAACACTCCACATATATTTCCCATAGAATATACAATAAAATAAAAATACATGCAATAGAAAGAAATATATCCATGTATTAACAACCAAAACTAAACTATAACTCATGATACCAAAATCCAACTATCAAAATAATATATCTCTATATATCATGTACCTTATACACTAGTACAAAATATAAAAATACACAATTAAAACTCTATGGTTGGGCTCCATCATGACTATATCAGGCATAGCCATGCTACACATAGATGCCTCAAACTATCCCCTCTATATGGTGTGATATAATGAGGTTGTCTAAGATCTCAACACTATTACTTGTCCTTATAGGTTGGCCATTTAGGCCTATACCTATCCCATTTGGATCGTCATATCCATGTGTGTGGCTCTTTCCTAAGCTAGGGATTACCAATCCTATGCATCTCCTACTCCCACACATATTGATGGTTATAATCCATCCCCACATGTATGTAGATACCTCATAGCCTCCCCCACCAATTTTAACCATCTTGATTGAGCTAAGGCATATGGTACCATAGGATCATCCAATGTGGTGGGGTCATATGGTGCTAGCACCCCATGCAAAATGTCATTGTACACTACCATGAATAAGGATACCCATCTGATCTCCTCCATTGTAGGGTTTGAAAAAATAAAAAATAGATAGATATCATATCACATACACATCTAAAAATCTATATATCTACCTATAATCATATAAAACTCATATTTTATCTTGAAAACTAAAAATTAAAATATTTCTTACCAATCTTGATGTCATCAACCCCCATCTCTCCATTTTATCATCTACTAATCATGATATGTCCATCTATCCATCCCCTAATCACCTCATCTATGGGTCACCTTCCTATAAAAAATTCTAAGAGTCACCACTCACACACACCATAGGCCTCTCCTTAGAGCTACCTCTATCAACCATCTCTACCTTGCGATGACTGTCAGATCATCCTTCATGACCACCCTTGTCTATGCTCAATCTCACCAATATCATATCCTTTAGTGGTGTGTCTAAGGTGGTCATTTCTCCTCCTCTTATGGTGCCTACTATGATACTACACCCCTGCATCCACATCCATGCCTTCTTTTACTCTAGTTACTAATTATCATGCTCAACTAGTCCATGGTCTTACACACTATGGCCTAATCATTGGTCTCTTGATTGGCACTCTTCTTCCTCCTTATCTCCCCCTTATATCTCTAGTATGTTGTGCCCAAAAAGTAGGCACTACTAGAGGAACCACTGGTGTGGGAGTCCAAAATACCCTCGTAAGTGTGCCATTAGTTGTGTCTCTACTCACCAAGTATAGTGGCCCATGATCCACACTTGATCTAGCCTTGGTGCCATGGTCACCCAACTATGCCAAATAGTAGAAATATGTGTGTAAGGTTACAACACAATCTCCCCTCTTATGAATATCTATAGCATTAACACATGGGTCATAACCTGCACTACCTGGTCATGTTTCCATCTAGTCAATCAAGGTAACCTTTCATTAACCATATGGGGTAACCGAACTGGACAATAGATCAAAACCTCTAATATATCCATACACTAAGAAACACCACTACTCCCATGGTTTTATTAGCTCTACAAAACATCCCATACATATCATGTATGATTTGGACCCAGATGATAGACCTAAATTCATAGAGCATCCCTTGATCCATAATATACTAGGATAAAGCTATCACATACAATAATACCTTACCATCCAACTTGTGACACAACACTTATTCTATCATAAGTCTAATCATAACCTTTTAGATGTATATAATCTATGTAATATACATATAAAATAAACTAACCCTCGGTATTTGGTATATCTTATTTTAGCATGTCACGCACCTAAATAGTGCTCATCTCTCCTCCAAATCATTTGGCGTCCCTATGATCACTGGTGTCCCTCTTATAGGTAGTCTAAAAAATGCATGGATGTACTCCCATATGATACCCACCTCTATGGCATCCCCATCCACCACCCATAAAAATTTATTAGTCAACCATTCCCATACATTGAGGAACATGAAAACAAGATCAACACTCAATGGGATGTGCCTCATCTCCATGATACCTCCTAGACCCAATGCAACTAGTCTCACTCTATCCACATCTATCAAGTACTTTAGAAAATATGGTAACCATGATGCATCGATGAATCACCAATATCTCTGGTACCTTTCTAAAAAATCAAACAATAATGGATATATTATATCTCCATGTCTTTCATAAACAAAATTAATTCTTAAAAAATTCACAAAACTCTATTGGTTTGATTTAGTTTATTCATCTTCTATCCAATTAACCTGTTACAAACTAAATCATCCTTATACTTCATCAAGTATACTAGATCAACCCTATCAAAAAATATACTAGATTATCCTCTATAGTACTAAGTTGACCACCCTTTGGCTTACTATTACTAAGTCAACCTTATTCATACCTTATAGTATTAAGTCAGCCACTTCAAACAACTAAGTTAGCCTATTGGTTTTTTTGCCCTCTACAAACTAAGTCAACTTGGTTAACTCTATTTGTCCATAATGATGAATTTTTAACCAATTTCCATAAATGTCTTGGGAATTTATTGGTTTGAATCCTTCCTACCTAATACCCCATTTGACCCCTAGTGTCTCTTAAAAATTTCCAAATTTCATTTTGGTTCCTAGATTTTTCCTAACAGTCAATTTTTTATAATTCACTCAATTTCAAATAAAAATACTTAAAAATTTGAAATTTTTAGTTGCTTACCTATGCTACACTCATGATGGATGATATACGTCCTCCCCATCTCAACTATCATCTCCTCATCATCTTGGCTCTCTAGGCTCTCTCTAGGTCTATCAGAGCTCTATTTTCATATAATAGTAAAAATACTAAATGATTCTTTTTACCCTATTTATATTTACTATTCAAAATTATTTTACCCTTCAAATATTTACCATCAACTTTATTATTTTGATCATATATTTATATCTAATAACTCTTTTCCAAACTATAAAATATTATGGAATCCTGACATCATAGAAAATCTTTTCAAGTAGTATATTTTGATTTCTTACTCTTTTTTAATTAGTCTTTATAAGTTCACCTAATGTTGCTTACATTGGACACATTTAAATTTATTGTGTCTCATTATTTATCTACAACACTAAGGAAATTAAAGGTATGTGTTTTTCACATTCTATCCTTTCATTTATCTTATTTTCTCCTTACTGCACTTTATTCAGCTTCAATGTTATGTGTCACTATGCTTTTTTCCTGAAGCACAATCCTATGTTGTAACTATATAACATGTGATGAGCTTCAAGGGGGTATATTTATACACATAATATTTTCAAACTTTATCAATTACTAATGTTTTTTATCTTTTAGGAACCTATCAAGTCTCAATCTCTCTAAGTGCATGCCTTAAAGGGTGCACTAGGAAAGGGGTGGGAAGACCATTGGTGATTTGAAAGATTTTTGTCCCTATTATCACTCTCTATCTGCACACTTATCTTATGAAACTATTTAATTAAGTTTTGGCTTATATTTTTCACCTTTATATAATCATTTACCACCTTCATTATCCCTTCCTAACCTAAAACCCTTTTTGATGGTTTACATTACATAGTCAGCCCTGTAGACCTTGTACTCTTATTGATAAAACTTAATAGGGTCTAGGTCAGTACCTATCCATGACCTAATTTGTTTTTGTCAATAATGATACTAAGTTGATTGGGTCAACCTTGTTGGCCTAAAATTTTAGAAAGGATTAGGGTTAGATCCACATATACAAACACATCCATTTTGCAATTTATAAGAGAAGATAAGAATAAGTAAGATATATTATGCATTTGCTTATCCACCATTATACATGAGGAGTAAGCTTAGGGTTTCATACTTTCTTTGGAGATACAAATATTGTCTTGTGGATAAGTCTTTTAGATGCATTGATAGGTTGTGTAGCCTAGAGATAATTTATCCTTGTCTTCCTTACATACCACAACAACCTCTTGTAAATCACCTTGGCTAGGGGAGAGAATGAGGCTCAATGGTTTTATCTTCTAAAATAATTATTCCTAACTTTGTTCCTTCCTTGTAAGAGTAGATAGATATGCATTTGCACTTCTCTTCCATGAATTAGGCTTAGGCTTCCATATACATTGAAATGAGTATATTTTTTATATGCATATTTAATTTTTATGTTTATTATCCCTACTTTGTACCAAAAGCTTTGGTGATCACTAGATTAAAATTTTACTTTACTTGTTATTAGTTTAGTGAATATGAAAACATAAGACCTAGTTAGGGTTATTGCATAGTTTTGCTTGACTAGAGGCTTTGGAACCCTTCCTAGTGATATTATTATGGTAAGATATCCCTTGATTAGGTTTAGCAGATCCATGTATTAGGAATTTAGCTTTTACATTGAGTAAATTTAGGTATTTACGAAATGGTAAATAGTAAGGTTGATATTTACTATGAGGTAAATAATAACTAGTTGTTAGTAATTAGTAGTTATAATTATAATTTAGAATATTATGTTGTTAGATATATTATTCTATGTTATAACAATATATCATATTTTCTATTATAGAAGTTTTAGAGGTTTTATAGGTGAGAGAATATTGGGGAGTTGTTATAGGTCATTATTCTTATATATATGTATGTAATGTCTAAAATGTATTAATAAGAGTATGAAAGAATTCAATATATGCAAAAAATAATATAATATAGTGTTTTTGACAAATCCACCTATGTTGAACTCTATTATTTTTCAATAGTATTTGCTTAATCATGCATAGATCTATACCAAACTTATCATTTGGTATCAGATCATGGATGTTATCCTATGATTGCATGGATTTTATTCGCTATATATCACTAGCTCAAATTCAAACTCTTCAACATAGTACTACATCCTCAACATTGATAGTTTATGTGTATATTATGATTATGCATTAGTGCTTATTATTTGAATTCTTATTGATGTTAAATGATTGAATCATTATCCATTAAGAGATCAATAGTTTATAGCCTGTAGGAGAGTCAAGATCCCATGTCTATTAGACTATCAAGGCTAGCTTTTGCCCATTATTTCAAAGACTCTATATAGCTATCAGGTCCATGCACCTTCAACACAATCGTCATGTTATTACATGGCTTCTACCAATCTACACAATACAAAAACATCTTGCTCCTCTTTTGCTAGCATTTCATTCACCATCTAGAATGAAAGGTATTCTTAGCATAGACCTAGAACATGACTATTTTTTAGTGATTCATAAATTAGGGACTAGAGCAATGGTGTCATTTTGCATATAATCTATCAATATATTTTCCATTGCCACCACTTGTGGATCATGTATGAAGTTCATATCAAGCACCATGACTTCCAGGACTATAAGTAAGCTTTGAAAAATTATGTATAGTTTTTTATGTCATTAAATTTATGGTTAAAGAGTCATGTCATTGAAGGTTGTGTCAAAATAATTCATTTCATTTTTTTGAGGTTTGGTAAAAACAATGATAAAATAATCTATCTTGTTAAAGTCTTAAATTTTTATTGTGTCTATCCATGTAAAATAAAAGTCACGAGTTTTAAGAAAGTTTGTCAATTAAATCTAGTTTAAAAAGATTTTATATTATGATTAGTCAAATCATAATATCTTCTATCCATTTATTTTATGGTATATAGTCAATTATTTATTAAAGAGTCTTGTTATAGTCATTTTGTGTCCAAAAATGAAAAAGTGTTTTTTAAGTCATTTATCAAAACAAGTGTGTCAATTTTTTTGAGTTGAATGTCCAAAGTCAATAGTGTGTCATTAGGTGTTATTGTTAATTTCTATTTTTTGGTCTTAGGTGAATATTAGGAAACATTTTTTGTATGGATGCATTATCAGTGTAAGTCAATGTCCTTAAATTTACAAAAAATATAAGAAAGGGATATTATTCAAAATGAGTAAAATAAAAGACAAAGAAAAAAAAGGTAGAGCAAAATGAAGAAACCTATAAGATCTATTTATTTAAGGTGATAAAATAGGTACACCCAGATCTTGATATTTATAGCATAGGTATATGTCTAATAAGTCATTTTATTAATGATATATTAAATAAATTGGCTCATGATGCATCCATACTTGCTCATCACAACAAGAAGACAACAATTACATCTAGGGAAATTCAGATCATTGTGCATCATGTCTTGTCAAGAGAACTCATTAAACATGTCATTTTTAAAGGTACTAAGGCTGTCACTAAATTTACCAAATATTGAGTAAGAAATAATCCATTAGAGGCTAGGGGATACATAGAGGAATTAGGTCTTTAAATGACCTTATCAGTCACCAATGATGGGGTTGCATGAATATTTTAGTGAATTGTGTGTGTGTGCTTTTCATATTTTTTCATTGTGTGTTTGCAAATAAGAACAAAAGAATAATGCTTGTTCATGATATATGTGTGTGAAATTTTCAAATATAAATCATTTATGTGAAAACATTTTAAAAATACAAAAAACACCAACGTAAGTTAGTTCATGGATCTTGAAAAGGTTTGTGTTAGAGTTCAAAAAAACCATGAGGAGGTGAATAATGTTTTGACAACAATTAGGAGTGCAACTATTGCAAATATCCCATGACTAAATTACTTATTTATGGAGATGAAAATTAGTTACACATCCTTTGTAGTCACATAATATAAATTAGGGATGTGTTCCTTTGCATATAGTGGTCATGAGCAGCGAGATTGCATCTGTAGTATGTAGAACTTTGAGTATATAGTGGCATATAGTTCCATTTGTGCCAATTCTTGGAGGTAGATGGTGTTCCTATTCATTTTAAGGTTTTTGTTAAACCTATAAAACCATGGGAGGAGTGAGGATCTCTTTATCAAGGTCATGAGCCAAATAGGGCATGCTACAAGAGGTGAGCATATTGTAGATAAGAGTGTGAATGTTTTTTCACCATGTAAAAACTATGGGGGGGAATGTTAGGAATTTGGATTTTACATTGAGTAAATTTAGGTATTTATAAAATGGTAAATAGTAAGTTTGATATTTACCATAAGGTAAATAGTAACTAATTGTTAGTAATTAGTAGTTATAACCATAATTTAGAATATTATGTTAGATATATTGTTCTTTGTTATAATAATATATCGTATTCTAGAATGTAAGAGATTTAGAGGTTTTATATGTGAGAGAATATTGGGGATTTGTTATAGTAAATTATTCATATATATATATATATATATATATATATATATATATGTATGCAATGTATATAATGTATTAATAAGAGTATGTAAGAGTTTAGTATATGAAGAAAATGATATAATATAGTGTTTTTAAGAAATCCACCTATGTTCAGCTTTATTATTTTTCAATGATACATTCTTAATCATGAAAAAATATTTACCAAACTTAAAACCATCTTGGTCATGACTTAAATTATATAATGTATCCCCAACCATAAGTTTTATTAGGATTTATCTTCTCTGACCTAAGATTGATTTATAGATATTCTACATTTCCCATTGCATACACTTAGATATAATTGGATTACTACTCGAGATGTATATAATATTTGATTTGTATGTACCTTCACAAGGGTGATTATTATTACTTTATGCAATATGAAGTGTAGGATGTAATATTTATAAGCATTATTATATTAATTTATGATAGTGATTATTTTCATTACTTGTACATTATAGTGTGCTTACATGCAATATTAAGTGTAATAAATTCTACTATAAACAATTGTTTCAAATTATACCTATAGACTTGTAGTTGTGTGAGTTAAGACTATAATAGATCACACTATTGAGTATATTTCCTAAATATTGTAGCAATCTGATGTTAATGAAAAATAAATAATTTTTAGTGTACTTTTATAGTTTCCTCAATGGGTTGTAACACATGAAACACTTGGAAGGATCGCTTCCTTTGTTTAACTATTTTAAATTAAGGGTGATCAAGCCTCAATTTGAAGTACAGATGTATAAAAATAAACCCCATTAAGGGACACAAAATTTTCAATTTACATTGTTGGTATTTATAACCCAAAGATGGAAATGGATTGGAATCCACAATGGATTCACAAGTGAGAACCTTGGAGGGTGTTGAATCTCCATTATGAAATTTAACTAGATCAATCACTACATATGGTATATAGGTTAAATTATCACTTTGTTCCTGAGTTCCTATGATACTTTTAATAAAATTTTGAAATTACAAAAGATCATAGACAAAGGGAAGGGTATCCTTTCCCTTATAGTGACTTTGTACATAAAAAAAACATGTGTGCATGAATTAGTAGAATACCCCTTAAATATGAAAAAAAAGTTGTAGATACTAGAATTTAACTATATATAACATGTCAATATTTATACTTGACAAATACCAATTGGCAATCTGCAATTATTTTTAGACCTTCCTAATGCCAAAAATCTCACCTTTGCCATCTCATTACACCTAATTTATTATCCTATAATTCAAATCTATTATTTTGATGACCCAAATCATCTATACACTTTAACAAGATTAAAATATGATCTATATGTTTCACTATCAGTTTCATAACTTCAATAGTTTTACATCCTTCTAAAAACTTGCATTTTCATAGGGACACTAACACCAATGTTAGTGTATAATTCCTTATTAAGTGTTTGTACCTCAAAATTTAACCAAATTGTAAATATTTCAAAATGTACAGGTCAATCTATTTTTAGTATCTAACCCTTATATGAGATATTTTCAAAAGGAGTGTTATAAATAAATAACTAATACCATTCATTATCACTAGGTCAAATTCAAAAAGCTTATCAAGCACACATCTAAAAAAAACACCTTTCAAGTATTCAAAACTACCATATTCTTACCTATTTATATATTAGTAATATGAGTAGTCATATTACTGGTCTAAAGCATTTAAACAATAATCCATGCATCATATTTATCAAGTTTCAAGTTAGATCATTGTTTTCCCTTGATATAGTATATTGCACCCATGTACACACACAAGCCCACACTTAGGGTATAACTACATATATATGAGACCCTACTTAGAGTATTGGATAAATAGGTAATTTAATTTTAAAGAGGGGTATTTGACACCAACTTTACTTTATGAACCCACTAACCCATTTTTCCAAGGTAGCCTAACCTAAGTTAAAGAACTAGGGTTTGAGCCATACACAATTATATAAAGAATGTGCATGTCATCTAGACACATCAACATAAAGGTGAAAAAATATGAAAAGGTTTAGGTGGTAGTTTTTAAATATAATTAATATTCTATACATGATAATTTCATCAAGATACAAACTTAAGCATTGATATAAATGTCCACATGTCAACGTAAGTGTCCAAGCTTATAGAAATAATATTTCTAAAATATGATGACTAGATCTTGAGCTTTATCTTACATGCTTCATCCTATGTATAACTTATATTTTCATGCACATATATAAATAAGCTAAGTATTATCTCTTCTTCATGTTGTGATTATTACAATATCAATTGGTAGTGTACTTTCTATATTTAGTAATTTTTCCAAATTTAGTATATTTTAATATTTGAATTTATTTAATTATCCTACTCTAATATAATTTTATTCATCCTTGATATTAGGATATTTTACCCTTTAACCATAATAACACATTTAAAAAGGGTTAAATTTTTTATTAAACTCACCCTTATGTCTTCTCATATAAATCCTAGCTTGATTTAGGGTTTTTTACCTTCTAAGGTTTTTGGCTATTATACTTATTCACATTTGGTGTATCATTTGTATGCAACCTATGTGTAGTTCCAAATTAGGTGGTGTTCCTATTCAACATATTTAGTTACCCCTTAGACCACCTAAAATGTCTTGAGATAATACCATGTCAAATTATTCTAATAATGAGAGTGCCAATAATGAAAATGAGAAAAATCCTATAAAAAATATTACAGAAGATGAATATGATGATGAGGATATCCACAAAATTAATGAACATAAACAAGTAGATCAATAACAAGTTATATCTATTGAATTGTTTTGAGAGTGCATTATTGAAAAGCTTGAGGATGTCCACAAGATCTTAAATAATATACTATAAAATAAAAAGGTGTTAGTGAGTAACCATTATTATATATTGATATAAATATTTGTACTAATGGATATGCCTATCACACTTCCATTCCAATATCTCTTACCTGAAGCAAAATATTGAATACTACATCTAGTGGGGGCATGAGATATGTTTTAAAACTAATGTTCGTCAAATATCAAACAACTATTATTACATCATCAATGGGAAAAATTAATAATTCAACTTAATTATTGGTTTCAATGTCTACATCAACACAAGTGGCATTTTCATACCCTTTGGTGACCTCTAATATATCAAATATAAATCCCAATGGGTATACTATGCAAACTCTTATGCAAGCTATAAAAGTTTTGAAAGAAAAGGTTACCAATATTGAACAAAATCCTTTAAAGTATCCACATGATATTGATTCACAAGATATATTATATAATCATATTTCACCTAAAATATCTTTTCACCCTTTTCTAACTGGTTTAATTTCACCCAAGTTCACATTTTACAATGGAAAGAGTGATCCTAAAAATAATATTTGAGATTTATATGTATCATGCCTTGATTATGCTTGAAATAATAAACTTTTGACCAAATTATTTCTAAGGAGCCTAAAAGACTATGCGTTAATATGGTTCTATGACTTACCAATACAATCACTGAAAGCATTCAAACCTCTAGTCGATCAGTTTCTATCACATTTATCTATCAACATTACTAAAAATATGTCATATGCACAAATTGATAAGATCAAACAAGGAACCAGTGAACCTATTAAAAAATATGTTTTGAGATACAAAACAATGCTGGCCAAAATGATAAATTTGATGATAGATAAAGAGCTTCAAGACATATTTCAGAAAGTTTTTTGGCACCAGTACACAAGTCTATTATTTTCAAAAAATTTAAATCTTTTGATGAATTATTCCATGTTATTAGAGATAATGAAATGAAACTTATTTCATTAAAAAATATTAAGTATGTACCAAACAAACCAACTACATCCACTAACAAGTTTCATATCAAACCAAGCTACAAGATAAAACCTATAAAACCTAAAAAGGAAACAACCATAATGGTTAATGTGGTGTCATAATAGACTAATCAAATCATATTATCTAATGAACCCAAGATAAAATTTACATAACTACCCAAGTCTACAAATTCATTACTTAAGAATCTTGTGGAGTGTCATCTCATATCTCTCCCTCCTCCTATAGAGGTTGATACAAATCGACCTCTACCAAAAAGATATGATGTTAATGCATATTGTGACTATCATGAAGGTATTATCCATTGTATGAATAAATTTTATACATTGAAACACAAGATCTAAAACCTTATTTATAATCAACAAATCACCTTTGATGATCCTCTAAAAGATTCAGGTTCACAACCTTGTAACCATCAAAACAAGAATATTTTTAACAATCCATTACAAGATTATTCTAAGGAAACTCTAGAAGTGGAAATGGAATACAATGCACATCCTCCACCACATTATGGGCACCCATTAGATAGGATTATTTAAACATTTATTCACACTATACCTCTTATGATTTAAGGACCTTAATTACAAATGATGATAGTGAAATTTTAGATGATGATTCAGATCTTCACTCAATATTTGTTAGAGAATACCTTGATCATCAACCTATAAATAGTGTTATGGTTGATGATGATTATAATGATAATTTTTTCACCATGTTGTTACTCACACATTTAGGATATACACATGATGATTTATACCCTTTAACCAAATCAATTAGGGAATTCAATGGGAGCCCAATATGGTGTGATTAACTTACCTTTTCAAGTTGGTCTAACACATGTGGTCACTAAGTTATCCATTATACCATAAACAAAATTATTTGATATGTTTTTGGGATGACCTTAGATATATAATCTCCACATAGTACCTTTTATAGTACATGGGTGTATTAAATACATTCATACCAACAAGATTATTATAGTTTCTAGAATTACATATGAACATCCTCTTTAACAAGACTAGTTTATTTTGAGATAATAAATTCTAAAACCTACTAAGGTTAATAATTCAAAAAATGGTAAGTAACATGAAATCCCATTTCCTAGGTGACCAAAAATGATAGACTATTACACTATAGATACACAATAGACTCCAAAAAGTCCTCATATACACCTACATGGTTCACTTAGTTTTAAAGAGAAAATAAACATGTTCTAATTATAGTTACACCAAAGAGACCATAGAGAACTAAACAATGGGTTAAAATAACCATTACTCTTTTTATTACCTCTTCATAGCCATAAAGTCCTGTGAGACATACTCATGGTACCACAAATTATATAGTTCTAGCTATGCCACCAACGCATACCCATTAGCAATATGACTAGTTTTATGTACCATATTTACTAGTTTGATGTAACATATTTATGAGTTTCGAGATTCATATGAGCATACACATGTTTACTAGCTTCTTGGAATCTATGTTGTTTAATTTATATTAGTAGATAACATATCATTTATTTTACATATACACATATGTTTCACATATAATTAAGTGTGATATAGTCATACACTAAATCCATAATACATACATATTTGTAACTTTCCCCTTCCCATGTGACATATTACATTGGGGGAATCTACTTCCTTGATCATGATCGACATAGGTTATATTGTTTTATGATAATTTTTACATTATCATGTTGATCTTATATATAAACACTTATAGATGCATATACTCATTCTCACATATTACACCATGTACTTGATATGCCATGTTACATGACATTTTGTGCTAACACACACACACACACACACACACACACACACACACACACACACACACACACACACACACACACACACACACACACACACACACACACACACACACACACACACACACACACACACACACACACACACACAGAATTAGTATTATATGCTCATGATAGTTTCTTATACTTCATTTATTTATATTTTCACTTCCTTAAGTATATTTATTGCTTGATATTATATTATTTGTGGAATAATTGAATACAATTATTTTTTATATCCCCCTATGCCATTGAGTGTTATTTATTTATGTGTGGATATTTGAATATATCCTCCCTTCGAGTGTGCAACATTTGAACATGCCCCTTATTTATTGACCCCTTTTGTATGACATTGAGTACTCTTATGGATTTGTTTAATTGTTTTTTTGAGTTTGTATTATTACTTTATAGTCATTGACATGATCCATATCATCCATCTTAGGGATTTGTATAATCACATATTGTGAACTTCATTAATATATCTACTTAGACATGATACTCATATATGTTACCTGATTCATACATATATGCCATAGTTATCTTATACTTTAAAGGTAAGGTGAGTACTAGATTTCATTCCCCTCACCTCAAAAGGTGAGGCATATCAATGGGGGCATGTCATAGAGATATGACTCCAAACATACATAGTTATAAAATTTTGATACAATTTACATTATTTAAATAGACACTTGGGTCTTAATCCTATATATTTGCACCAATTTTTATAGATTTGAGACAAAGGTTTTTAGATTTGTGACATATACCATACATAATTTATAGAGTATAGATTACATTTTGAAATATACTTTAGCTCAATACATATTCTAGGTTCTTATGACATGAAAGTGTACCAAAAATTTCAAATACATATTCAAAACATTTTACTAAGAAACACCATTTTTACCAACAAGAACCATGTTTACCAAAAAAACATTATTTTAAGCCTTTTTGTCTATAACAATGGGCTCATTCGAGTAGTGCAGTAAATATTCAATGCCCTTGATGAAATGAGCACTACTTCTATTTTTTAGGTTGAATTTGTTATACCACTTGATTTTACTATACTTCAACTTGAGTTATGTGATTGAGATTCAATGATCTCAATAACCATATCACAAATCACCCTTACATCATATTATGAGCATAATTACCCTCCAAAATTTCACTATTAAAATGTCCAAGGGTTAGATCTAAACCCATATCATCTCCAATGATTCATAAGGAGACATCTATACCAAAGTAATATACCAAAGGGCAAGATGGTTGCATCAACACATAGGTGTACTCTTTCCTTGCTCTCTTTACTTTTCAAGCATTTTAATTATTCAATTTCATATTACATGCATTGATTTATACTATAACATATTCTTAGTTATAGGTCATGCACCAAAAACAAGTTTTACAAGGCTCAAGCAAAGGCAAGGTGTGTTGTACACATGCAAAAACATATTTCTTCTCTTTAACCTAGTAATTTCATTCTTATACATTACTAGATTAAAGAGGGGGGAAATGTAGATACAACAATCTGATTAATAATATCATCTCAATCTTGTATACTTAAGAAATAACAATAAGGTTACTACCCTTTAGTTCTATACCTTCCTACTCTCGAAAGGCTGAAATTATCCATCTCATTGTGCCTAATTGATTATCATATCATCTAACCCTATTATTTTGAAAATCTAGATCACTTTTACACTATATGAAGCTCAAAACATGATCTATATTCTTCACTACCAGAACTAGACCTTTAGTAGTTCTCTATCCTATTAGACACTTAAATTTAAATAGGGGCCACTATTGTCGACATTAATGTCTAATTCCTTATTGGCCATAGCTCAAAAGTCATCTAAATTATAAATCTTTCAAAACATATGGATCAACCTATTTGTATTATTTAACCTTTCCATGAGATATTTAAAAAAAGAGTGGTATAAATACAAGACAAAGATTATTCATTATCACTAGGTTATATTCAAAAAATTTACTAAGCACACATCTATCACAATCACCTTTCAAGTATTTAAAACTATCATATTCTTCGTTATTTCTATATTAGTCATAGGGGTAATTATATTACAAGTTTTAAGAATTCAAAGATCAACCCATGAATTAGATTTTATAAGTTAAAAACTAAATCATTATATGCCCTTGCATATAACATATTGCACCCTTGTGCATATAATATCTCACACTTAGGGGACAACTACATTTGTCTGAAACCCTTGGAGTATTGGTTATGAAAGCATCACTTATAGATAGAGGCATCTTTAATGTTATCTTGAATTTATAAACCCACTAATCCATTTTTGGCAAGGTGACCTAGCCTAAGTTGAAAAACTAGTGTTTGAGCCATAAACAATCATAAAGAGCATGTGCATGACAAGAAAAAATACATAAAGGTGAAAAAAACCCCAAAAAGGTACATGTGGTCATTTTTCACTATAATTAATATTATATATAAGATAACTACATTGAGATACTAAAAACAATGTCAATGTTAATGTCCACCAGTTGATGTTTGTGTCTAGGCCTCCATAAATAGTATTTATAGAATCTGATGATTGGATCTTGAGCTTCATCCCACTTGATTTCACCTCTACACAACTCAAATTTGACTACACATATGAAAATAAGATAAGTATTCTACCTTCTTCATATTGCAATTATTATAATATGAATTAACATTATACTTTCTATATTTAATAATTTTCCAGATTTAATATGTTGTAATATCTAAATTAATTTAATTATCTTTCTTTAGAATATTTTTATTCATACTTATGATTAGTATATTCTACCCTTTAACCCTAACAACATGTATTTAAAAGGGTTAAATAATAGTATAGTGTGGATGAATTTTTTTCATGCCATCATGTGATAAATGTAAAATATATAACTGTATGTAGATGTAAAATTTATAATTTATGTTTAAAGCTCATGCACATATTCCCATTCATATGCAACCCAAATATTTTAATCTATAATTTTTTCTTGTAATGCGAATGCATATGCATGGCATATGCCCCCATAATCTATACCAATAACTAGATTTTGAACCATTTTGACTTCTCTAAAATTGTATTCAGTACCCAAAATTTATTTTCTCATAGAGGCTTATCTAATGTATGAAAATGCCACTTCAATTATCCTATTAGGTGAGGTATGTGTTCTAAAAGTCACTCGAATTAAAACAAAAGTTAATTGTATCACACGTATCAATATATAATCATTGAATATCATAAAAAATGTTAAAATATATGCGATTATAATAAGATATGTATCATTTAAATCATGCATGTAACATATTAGGTAAGGAATAAAATTTCTTTTCTAGATAAATGTATCAATGGAGCTCATAGTAGTAATTGTAATACAAGAATTTTACACAATAATTAGTGCATGGTATGGATCATGACACTCATCAAACTCAAAAAGATCAACAAACACATAAAAACAAAAATTGAAATGTCACTCAAAGGGTCGAGGCCCAACACACAAATGACATAATAATGTCATAAACTCACATAAGGCCAAGGGAAATACACAATAAATACAAGGGCCATACACATAGAAAAAATTAATATTTTTTAATCACACACAAGGGCCCAAGTCCATTCACTTGATGGACAATAATATGTTGAAATCGCACATAATGGCCAAAGGACATACATAATAGACATGCAAATTATAATATATTGTAATATTTGGATAAGATTCCCCCTTGCATGATATGGCCTATGGGTAGAGGAAAGTTCAACATCTAAGTCCACGTAAAATTTATGTCCTACAAAATACTTAAATACCAGTGATATAGATGTGATAGAAAATGATTATGCTATCTATGAATCACATGATAAATAAAATAATAAAATAATGTAAATTAGATGTCTAATCATGTTTATGACCTAATTTTGGATTTTAGAATATTTAGAATGTTCTTGCATTTTTTTTGTCATATTTGAATTTTTTTTGTATATTTTTGAATTTTGAGATAAAAAACCATATAGACTAAGAGATAAAAATGGGGTGGGAAATAATATAAATGGAAGGAATCTAAATAATTTTAAAATCATGTCAAGGTAAAGTATGTATTGAATATAATGGCATAGCCATGTCTGAACAAGATGCCCCCACTATATATGTGAATTATAGTTGAAAGGCATTTAGGGGATATAATAGGGATATGGAGGAATAAATCTACATTCTAATATCCTATAATGTACACTTGTAAATATATGTAGTGTGCATGTATGAGTAATATAGTACACAAAGGAAATATTTTGCATGAATAATAATGTTGTGTAAATTAAAACTAAATATAATATCTTAAAATTGGATGAATTAAGGCTCAGTTTTATCAAAGTTTTATTTTATTGTGTAACCAACTACATGACAACATGGTAATGTTCAAGATATTAATAATAGTAAATCTTGAATGTTTCTAGTTGATGTTGTCTATGATGGAAATTATAGTTTGCTTTGTTCATACTGTGAAAACTAAATGGTAAATGGAAAAAAAGTGGTAATATCATATCAATGTTTTAGATTTTTTAGATTGGGAAAAATGAAAAAGAAGAGACAAGAGGCCAAAAAGACACAAGTAGCCAAGGGATATAATATTGATCAAAGTGATCACATGTATAAAAGGTAGAAGAAAATATGGCAGAAATAAATAAGAAGCTATGTATAGTAAATTTTTGTTTTTTTAATTGTTTGAATATTTTTGATTTTTTTTATAATTTTGAAATTGAAATGTGCTAATGAATGATCCCCTCAAGTGACGAGTCACAATAAGGATTTATAATAAACTTTGTAACGGTCATATTTATTGACAAAAAAGTTCTAGATGTGGATGACTCATAATTGGAAAAGGAATTAGGTACTATAATGTAACTATCTAGATCACTGCTTACGTAATCATGTGTGGGAAAATTAGCTCTAGAGGACCTAGGTAGGTTTGAAATCTGATAAGGAGTAGTATAAGGTCATTATGAATGTTGTGTTATTTGTGTAACATATTAATTTACATGTATCACCAATTTAGAATATGTTGCATGTGATGGTTATTTTTGTGATCTTACCACTTTTTTATGATATATTACTTGTTTTTGCATTGGTTAAATTTGAAACTCTTACACTTTTTTATATATTTATTGTATATAACTATTCTATATAGATGTAACAATTGTAATTGTGCATTTTTATTGAATATATATATATATATATATATATATATATATATATCAATGCATTGAGGTCTTGGATGGGGAGGAAGAGATAATTATAGAGGGTAATCATATTTAATCCCTAAAATTATGACCACTTGGTTAAAATGAATGTACTTTAGGCATCTATGTATCATGGAAGGTACAACAAAAAGATTCTATAACCCATAAAATCCCAATATCATGTTAAAGATCCTATTCTATGGTATAACTAGAAAATGAATGGATAATATAATAAGACCCACCTGAAGAGGTAACACATGTGTCCCAAGGAAGTTTTTTTTTCCCATTGAATGTTTTGTTACTTTTAAATGTTTATTGTATGTCATGACATGTATAACCCAATGAATGGATCAAAATAATTATACATGAATTCTTATTTGATCCATTATAAACTAATACATTATGTATGGGTTGTTTATCAATGTATTCCCATATACATAAATCATGGAAATAAAAATCATCATCCACTATCTCACTATAATTATACTGATAATTCCATATAATAGATAATAATATTCCTCAGGGGGTGGTTGTGCATGATGGGTATAATACACTACTGAATTATCCTTATTTTTCTCATGGTTTTGGAATGGCTCACTAAAAATATTCAACGTAGCCTTTTATTTTTGTTGTGGATTAGTTTCCTCTAGAGAAATGCCTAACTCATGAAAATATTCTTGATAAGATCTTGAATGTGGTGTTTCATATTGAAACATTTATTGATAGTTTATTCATTACATATATGGTAATCATATTATGGATTTCTATCGAATGATTTACTTTGAAGTATACTCATGTCAACCTTTAGTGGTGGAGGTAGAGTAATGATATTACACTCAAGTAAATTTTTTAATATTTTATTATGTTATTGTGGTAATATAGAGAATTTCCTTCTTGGTTGATATGATAAAAGAATATTTTTGGAAGGTTGAGATACAACATTGATTGTGATCTTTGAATCAATTTTAGTATTTGTTGGATTAATTTTTTTAATATGGTTTGATTTGAAACTTCATTGTGGAAGTTGAAGTAGTTTTAAGGTACATATTTTAGATTGTTCAAATCAATAATATTGAATTCTCCTTCTGTTACTTAATGGTAAAGTTCTTCAAATGATCTAAATTTATTTAAAATGATTAAATCATGTAAAGGTATTAGAAAAATTAGTTTAAATATATCTTTTAATTAATTATTTTCCAAGGTGTTAGTCATTTTGGTGAGAATTTTCTTATAGTAAGGTACATAATAACTAATAGGCTCATTAGTTCCTTAATTAAGTTTAACAATGTGCATATAGGAGAGAGTTTTGTCAATGTTAATAGAAAAATGCATAATGGGTTGAATGATATGAATTTAGAGAGATCTGTAAATCGATTGAATGATTTGACTGATTATATAGGTTAATCATAAAACCAATGCAAGGCATTATGTTTTAGGCTTATAGGAAACAACATAGTTAGTAACTTGTTATTGAATGCACAATCTAGACATGCCACATGAAAAGATTAAGGTTGTTGTACTAGATATCATTTACCTTCATATAGTGGAATTGTAGGAGCTAGAAAACTTTTAGATAAAGAATATGATACAATATCAGGTGCTAATTGATTGTGAATTAAGAATTTTGAATCCTTTTATTTTATATGTTTTGGTATACTTTGTTCTAACTACAACACCTTAATATGCAAAGATGAAATATTTTTCATGAAAGATTGTGTAGTAGGAAAGGGAGGTGATGTATTATGTTTAGCTATAAAGGATTTCATATGAGTCATTCGGTTAGGCATTGACCTAAATATCTATTATAATCCTTATGTTTCCTTCAAATCCAAAGGTGTATATGTAATGATAGTGTCAATAGTAGAAGTTAAAACACTTGTGGTAGAGTTTACAATACTAGAAAGTAGTTATTGTTATACATTGATAGTATAAATTTTTGGTTCTTATGCATTTTTAGAAGTTAAGAGGACTTTGATTACTTTGTCTATATCTTATGGCATTTGAAAAAGTCCCATTCATAATTTAAATAAATGTTGGACTTTTTCATGATATACCCCATTGAGTTCATCAATATGGTTATATCTAAGCCTTCATGATTATCTTGTTCATTATGATTATATTCTTGAATATATTCATATTTTTTTCATCAAAATAAGGGGAATTTTTTTTTACATTAGGATAATAAATTTTAAATCGGGTCAAATGGATTTGAGTATGCTCAATTTGGGCCCCACTTAACCTAACACTATGCCTTAGATGAAAAATAATGGTAGGTTTTTTAGATGTCATAAAAGAGTAACATAGAAAAGATAATGTAAACAATAAATAAAAATTAAATACTAGAAAAAATAGTATTTTTGTGTATGGATATTAATATATTCCTCTAAAATCCAAGGTCAAAATAAAGTGATTTCAGTGTCAGATATCAAATCCAAGATCAAAATAAAGTGCTTTCAATGTTATATATTGCATCCAAGTTGGAAAGAAAGTTTGTTTAGTGTTATTTACTAAATAGTTTATCTAAACTCTAAGATAAAAAATTTAAGAAATGCTCTAATAAAATGTATGTGTTCACCAATATTTTTTATTAAAATTTGAAATAATTGGTGATATTAACTCTAATGAAATTAAAATGAATTTAATGGTAGAATATGTTGTAAAAAGACTTGTAATTACTAGAATGAAATAAAATTACAAAAATGGACAAAGCATGAATGAATGAAATAAGATAACTATGATAAGCACAAAGAAGATAATAAGAATTAGATGATTTTTTCCTAAAGTTTGATTGTGTGACTAAAATATGGATGGATATGATCAACTTGGACCTATTTATGTGTATGGAACTAAAATAGTAATTGTCATTATTTTTGGGTCATAATTGATTATAAATAGTCAGGGTCAACTGATTCTTGTGACACATGTGGGTCAATCTTGATTAATGTTATAAAATAGGAAACTAATATTACAATCACTAAATTTGATTGAAATATAATTGTATATGGGATTTTGACCTTTGGCTATGTGAAAATGACTTGAAAATGACCTCTTCAAGGTTGAAACCCTATTAAGGCTTGTGGTACCTTAAAACCTATAAAAATAAAGGGGGGAGAGTAATGGGATGAGATGACTAAAATCACCCCCTTAATGATTAAATGTTATCTATGTATCCAAATTAATTTGAAAATGGAATGAATCCCACATTGTTATCCTACCTAGAGTGCTTAGTGAAATAGTGCTCCTTTGCTACATGTATGAATATAGAGATGGATTGAATACTTTATATTTTTTTTATTGAATCAAATATATTAGTATCATGAATTTTTTAAGAGTTGATTAAATTAAATGTAATATAACTTGGAAAGAATAGGGAAACTTTTCTCATTATGTAATAGTATAAATTTTTCTAAATAAGAAATTTTTCCAAAATTTCCTAGTGGTAGAATAGTACCTTAGATGTGTATTTATAGAAATAAAAATAGGTAAATCCTCATGATACCTATCCTAAAAATATGGACCAGCCTATAAGGGTGGGTTTAAATTTGAAAAAGATACATTTTTAGCATAAGAGGGTAAGTACATAGAGTTGGGGGATAATTCCATGGATATTTTACATAACGTGATCATGTTAATAAATAAAGCAATCATGTTATTTAATTAACGTAATCATGTTATTTAAATTATGGATCAATAATTATTGAGCTACAACATGGTCATATTAATAGATAATGCAATCATGTTAATATATAACATGATCATGTTAATAGATAACATGATCACATTAATAGATAATATGATCACATTAATATATAACATGATGTCATTAATATATAATGTGATCATGTTAATAGATAACACAATCACATTATTATAAAATAAAAATGTGATCACATTACTATTATTTTTCACATTTGAACAAATGGATTGAAAGTTGGTTAACTTGTAACATGATCACGTGACCGCGTTCTTGGTATTTTTCACATAAAAACATGTGGAATTGGCACATGAAGACAACTTTGGCCAAAAGCTTATATTTACTATTATAAATGTAAGTATAAGTTTGCATTTATATTTTTACATTTATTTTTTTATACTTTAAATATATTTTAGTAAATATAATTAATTAGGGTCACTCAACATCTAATAGAGTTGGTCTCACAACTATACACCTTAAGATGTGAAAAATAGTTTTTCGAAATCCAATCAGGCCAATACTTAGGTATTTTTAGGTCATAATTATTAAACATATTTATTTTATGAAATAATTTTTGTAATTGATGTGCATTTTGGTAAACATATAGTCATTTTTTAGATATTTATGCCTTCTATATTGATTCTTAACATTTTTAAGAGTCTTAGCTTTGTTAAAATTGAAGTTTGTGAACCACTCACTTTAAAATTGATGCAAAGTGGTGAAATTGGGGTAGCATAGGTCACATTGATGACTTGTATACATCAAACAACCATTTTATATTAATTTCACTTGTTTATCATCCCTCCCTAATCCCTAATCAATTCCTAC